>CAEFZP010003311.1:827500-940000 GCA_903064625.1 Mallotus villosus
TCGTCTGTACAACGATCGTATTTGCATGCATCGGAGGCAGGGTTCTCTTTTTCCTAAACAGAGAGCTGGCTGAAGTAGAGAGGATTAGCAGGAGGCTAAGAGACAGCCAGGTCCTGGGCCAGGTCCTGGTCACGTACGCAGGCAGAGGAGACAGAAAACGCCGGATACAAAGCAGAGCCTGACTGATGGAACTTATAGTTTCATGACTAATGTTTGTCTCTTCATGCCCTGAGGTCCGTGTGAAGCCTCAGGGTTACACATCAGCGCCTCCTCTCATCCCCTCATCTGTCTCTCCCTCTCTGGCCTTCCTTCATCTCCCTTTCATATATCCTGGATCCCTGCAACACTACTATCTCAGACTGAAAATACTGCCAGACTGCTCTTACCCTGGCATTCACAGGTCTAGGCAATAAAGGGAAGGATTCACGCCCCGGTCGTTCAAGGAGACCATTAGCTGGTTACTCTGAGGCATCGCAGAGCGGGAGAGGTTGGAGGAGGTTGGCGCTCGACAAGCGAGGCCGTCTCGTCAGCCCGGCGCTGGGAACACCTGTGCCCTGTGCGCTTCCGACAGAGCGAGCTGAGAGACGCCACGGCCGCGCCGCTCTGACACTGCGCTCGTGCACTTTGGAACCTTCGCGAAACACACATCTATTCACGAGTGGAAAATAGCCTCTATAATCAGCTGGTGGAAGGCAATTAGAGGCACGCATCAGCAGCAGAGACGAGCCTCTTTACGGGGATATTTGCTTAAAGAGCGCCGTCTCTTTTAGATTTGATTTCTGAGGACGGTGACGAGCGACGGGTCATTCTGAAGGATGCCATGCGGTAACTAGGGCGACTGTCGACAGGGAGGGAGACAGAGTGTGTCGGCTCCTCCCTCTTCATCAGTGGCTGATGTGAAAGCACCGGGCCATCAGCACCAGAACTGGACCCCATAGCAACCCCACCGCCATCTCCAACTCACCACTCGAACCACTGGACAAACTGGAGCAGCATAGCATAGCACTGTTTCAGTGTTTGTCATACATTGATCTATTTGTGGCGACCCGCCACAATTACAAATCGATCGCCACAAATGTATTCACTTTTTTAAATAGATCTTTTTTACAGTTTTACATGGCAAAATAAGGAGGTGGAGCGCGCCACAGAGCAGGAATAACAGTCAGACAGGGATCCTCTTAGCCCTGTGCCTACTAGCCCTCGATACAAATACATCTGGAGGAATCTGCCTGCCTGCCGAACGCTGGAGAGCATGTAGGCAGTAAATAAGCCAATAAAAGTGTAATGATAGATGTTACTGCTACAATCTATTTCAATCAGGGGGCCCGGCCGTGGAGCGGCGCGGCGGCGGAGGGCCGTGAGAGCGAGCCGCGGCCCCCAGGAGCACGTGGAGGGCTCTGATAGAGCCCATTTGTCCCGTACGGCAAACCAACATGATTTAATTAATGCCTACCTCTCAGAGACGAGAGCAATCCAATCACGGCGCAAACACACCGCTGTGGGCACGCGCTCGGCGCTTAAAACAAAACACCGCTGTGGGCACGCGCTCGGCGCTAAAACAAACACACCGGGGCACACATGAGCGGTGAGCAGCGCGTGCTCTCCGCAGACACCCGTCCCCTCTCTCTCTCTCCGTCTCACTTCTCTCTCCGGCTCGTTCTCTCTCTGCTTCTCTCTCCCGTAGCTCCTGCCGAACGAGGACCCTCGGTGGACGGTTGTGATCGGGAGGAAGGTACGTGCGTCCGGGGACAGTGTGGTAAACGGGGGCCGGGGCGTTGATGTGTGGGCTGGCACGGTGAGGAGAGAGAGGCTTCAGGGTTATCACCATAGAGGGAGGCCTCCCCTTCTAACAGGATAGCTCCTCTTCACGATAACCAGCCCCAGGGGACGAGTCCGCCTGTCTGGCCTGACAGAAACTGGCTCCCTGACAATCAGTTTAGAGGCTGACTCTGTGTGTGTGTGTGTGTGTGTGGCCGTCTGTTTCGTGCACTGCACTCTACCGTTGCTATCTGTGCACCGTTCAGATACGAGTGCACACACACACATTCACACACATACAAACACACGCGCCGAATCCCAGAACATCAATTCTCCTGCTTTGTGATGTCAATTAGTAGTGTTGGGGTGTAAATATGAGAGTGGTACACCGTTGTGCACTTACAGAACACAACACGTGAACGTGGCCCTCCTGCGTGCGTCTCCGTGGTTACCGAGGGCAGGGCTGCCGTGTGACTGAAGCTCAGAGGATGTGAAGGAGAGAGAGAATGAAAGAGACAGGACCTCTGGCTCCGTGTGATAGGCTGGATCTACAGCATGGCTGCTTTGGACTGGGGCAGACCACATGGGGCAGACCAGGACGATGTCAAGGTGTGTGTCTCTGTGTATGTACGTGTGGGTCTGTGTGTATGTATGTGTGTCTCTATGTGTGTACGTGTGTGTCTGTCTGTGCGTGTGGGAGAAGGAGAGTATTAAAGGAAAGGTAATGGGCCAAGTAAAAGGCCACTTACACAATCAATGGCATCAAATGATGTTTTAATCCTGCCAATTCAGAGTGATGGAGCCTCCAATGATCCCTCCCTCCCACTGTCGACTCGCCGGGCCAGCGGAGGATTTATGCCGGCCGCTTGTTTCCGCGGCCCTATCCGCACTTATAAATAGCCCCTTAACACCGGGGAGCATCCACACAGTACTGTAGGCACCCCCTCATCCTCACGGACACAGCCTTTGAAGACGCAAACAAGCGTTTGAAACTAAAAGGCAGAGGAGAAAAAAAAACGATCTCGCAGTGCTCCATGCGTGAGAGGTCGACCCCGAGCGATCGAGATTCTCTCACCTGAAAGAAGACGGCCATCGCGGCGATGATCCTTTTCTCCCTGATGGCTGCGCTCAGGCTGTCGAAGTCGTCCGAGTTATACATGTAGATCTGCATCTGAGAGGGGGGAGAGACATGTAGGAGACAGAGGGGGGGGGAGAGAGAGGGCGGGTGAGGGGGGGGCGGGCGACAGTCATAATGACAGGGAGGTTGAGGTGAGAGGAGAGAGAGGGGGAGAGAGAGAGAGAGAGAGGGACAAAGACAGAGTCATTAGCCGTCCGCTTCTCGAGGAACAACTTGTGCCACAATGTCTCGAACTTGAATTCCTCACTGTCCGTGTTTCAAAGCTTAGTAGGATCTTTAGGATCATTGTTAAAGGATCAAAACTCAAATAACTCTGACATAATGCAGTACACATGCTTGTGTCTACACAGCGATGGTCTCTCTACCTCCCAAGCGGTTGAGTCCACTACTGTGGAAACATGCAGAGGTCAAACCCCCTCATGGTCTCTCTCCATGTCCTGCAGACACACAGTGATCAAACCCCTCATGGTCTCTCTCCATGTCCTGCAGACACACAGTGATCAAACCCCTCATGGTCTCTCTCCATGTCCTGCAGTGCAGACACACAGTGATCAAACCCCTCATGGTCTCTCTCCATGTCCTGCAGACACACAGTGATCAAACCCCTCATGGTCTCTCTCCATGTCCTGCAGACACACAGTGATCAAACCCCTCATGGTCTCTCTCCATGTCCTGCAGACACACAGTGATCAAACCCCCTCATGGTCTCTCTCCATGTCCTGCAGACACACAGTGATCAAACCCCTCATGGTCTCTCTCCATGTCCTGCAGGCACACACAGTGATCAAACCCCTCATGGTCTCTCTCCATGTCCTGCAGACACACAGTGATCAAACCCCTCATGGTCTCTCTCCATGTCCTGCAGACACACAGTGATCAACACCCCTCATGGGTCTCTCTCCATGTCCTGTGCAGACACACAGTGATCAAACCCCATCATGGTCTCTCTCCATGTCCTGCAGACACACAGTGATCAAACCCCTCATGGTCTCTCTTCATGTCCTGCAGACACACAGTGATCAACACCCTCATGGTCTCTCTCCATGTCCTGCAGACACACAGTGATCCACATGAAGTGTCTCTACTGAGAGAAGCTCATGTCCCTCAGCACAATGAATCTGTATACAACCGCTAAAGATAACAACATCTCATTAACCTCTACTGAGTCAATAAAGATATTTTTCAACCCGCCTCACCCACCTCCACCCCCCCCCACCCCCCCGCAGCCCACCACGCAGAAACGCCCAGTCCACCTCCCCCCCCGCACAGAAACACCGGCCCTCCTCATCAGTCTTGTTGTCATGGTGATATTGAGCAGCAGGAGTGAGTCATGCACACATCCTCACAGAGATGGTGAGAGGAGGATCGAGGACGTTGTTCGAGGGTCTTGAGTGAAGAGAACCGCTCGACAGTTATCTAATAGTTTAGCTTGAGATTGGATCAACATTCTATAGAGACACCGAGGTACACATTGCATCATAATTACTTGAGGCCGTGTTTTATTTTTAGTTTTCGAGTGTGGCGTGTGTCTGTGTGCGGGTGCACGCGGCGTGGGTTCGAGTGAGAGTGTGTGTGATTTCTTTAATGCGGTATATTAAACGCCCACAAATGCTACATTATTAACACATAGCAGAAGTATTGGTTAAATACACAGACAGTGCTAAGTATGAGAAAACACCTCCATGTAGACACACAGGTCTCGCTCTCTTTGTGTGTGTGTGTGTGTGTGCACATGTGTGTGTGTTTGTGTGTGTGTGCACATGTGTGTGTGTTGGTGTGTGTGTGCACATGTGTGTGTGTGTGTGTGTGTGTGTGTGTGTGTGTTTGTGTGTGCACATGTGTGTGTTTGTGTGTGTGTGCACATGTGTGTGTGTGTGTGTGTGTGTGTGTTTGTGTGTGACTATGCGCATGTGTTTGTGTGTGTGTGTGTGTGTGTGCACACATGTGTGTGTGTGTGTGTGTGTGTGTGTTTGTGTGTGACTATGCGCATGTGTGTGTGTGTTGGTGTGTGTGTGCACATGTGTGTGTGTGTGTGTGTGTGCACATGTGTGTGTTTGTGTGTGTGTGCACATGTGTGTGTTTGTGTGTGTGTGTGTGTGTTGTGTGTGTGTGTGTGTGTGTGTGTTGACACACAGGCAGGAGAAGGGCTGTAGGGGACACATTCTTCTCCTGCCAAAACCATTTCCTGGTATTTTCTCACCAGATCAACATCGTCAATATTATTCCAGTTGCATTTTCCACGCCTCTGTAATCCTTATATAAAGCTTCATGCACAGCATCCTTTGATCTATTTGAGAAATAAACACTTGTGTTGCCTCCTAACATAGCCCCTTCAGTGTGTGCTTATGTATTTACAGGGCCCAAAACTCAACTGTAATGCATTCAATGAAGGGATTCTCTGCAGCCAGACAAATGCTAATGCTCATAATAGGGAATTGCAGGACTGGCACGCATGCAAATAGACACACATTCATACATGGTAATACCCACACACACGTACACACACACACACAAGCACACACATACACAAGCACACACACACACACACCTCCAGCTGGGTGAGTGTGGCGACAGCGTTTCATCAAGAACACACTGTGGGGTTACATGACAGGGTTCTCTACCACACTGTGGGGTTGCATGACGGGTTCTCTACCACACTGTGGGGCTGCATGATGAGGTTCTCTACCACACTGTGGGGTTACATGACAGGGTTCTCTACCACACTGTGGGGCTGCATGATGAGGTTCTCTACCACACTGTGGGGCTGCATGACAGGGTTCTCTACCACACTGTGGGGTTATATAATGAGGTTCTCTACCACACTGTGGGGTTACATGACGAGGTTCTCTACCACACTGTGGGGCTGCATGATGAGGTTCTCCACCACACTGTGGGGTTACATGATGAGGTTCTCTACCACACTGTGGGGCTGCATGATGAGGTTCTCCACCACACTGTGGGGTTGCATGACAGGGGTTCTCTACCACACTGTGGGGCTGCATGACAGGGTTCTCTACCACACTGTGGGGTTGCATGACAGGGGTTCTCTACCACACTGTGGGGCTGCATGACAAGGTTCTCTACCACACTGTGGGGCTGCATGATGAGGTTCTCTACCACACTGTGGGGCTGCATGACAAGGTTCTCTACCACACTGTGGGGTTGCATGACAGGGTTCTCTACCACACTGTGGGGCTGCATGACGAGGTTCTCTACCACACTGGGGCTGCATGACGAGGTTCTCTACCACACTGTGGGGTTACATGACAAGGTTCTCTACCACACTGTGGGGCTGCATGACAGGGGTTCTCTACCACACTGTGGGGTTACATGACAAGGTTCTCTACCACACTGTGGGGCTGCATGACAGGGTTCTCTACCACACTGTGGGGTTACATGACAAGGTTCTCTACCACACTGTGGGGCTGCATGTTGAGGTTCTCTACCACACTGTGGGGCTGCATGACAGGGGTTCTCTACCACACTGTGGGGCTACATGACGAGGTTCTCTACCACACTGTGGGGCTGCATGACAGGGTTCTCTACCACACTGTGGGGTTGCATGACAGGGTTCTCTACCACACTGTGGGGCTGCATGCACGTGGTTCTCTACCACACTGTGGGGCTGCATGATGAGGTTCTCTACCACACTGTGGGGCTGCATGCACATGGTCAGACTCCAGGAGCACCTCTGGGCTCAGATCACAGGCGCACACACCTGCAGCATCTCCACACCTGCAGCGTCTCCAGAGCTGCAGCATCTCCACACCTGCAGCATGAGGCAGGGCCCAGAGACAGGAGACCTGTCAGGGTGTTACGCTACACGTTTATATGGATGGAGGTTTTACTCTCTCTCTCTCTCTCCTCTCTCTCTCTCTCTCTCGTTCTGTCGCTGTTAACGTGTCTATTTGTAGCTCTTCATTTTGACAGGGAGTCACAGAGAAAGCTGGGCATGTTTTCAGGTGACCTCTTTATGCGGACATGATTGGCATGAAACAAAGGTGATTTACTCGGTATGGTGCACTTAGTCTGGAGAGCAGAGCAGGATGTGAGCTCATGCAGCTTATCTGCTGCAGATGAGCCTGGCCACCCCACATGCCAACAGATTTACCTCCAGCATGAAGAGTGCTGGGCCAATCACAGCCCTTTATCTGATTTGAGGTGGGTTTAAGACGATGACTGTACATAGGCGCACCTAAAAGGCAGGATGTGGTTTCGTTGCTCTGATTGGTTGTATCTCTCCAATTCGCTGAAATGACTTCCAGAGGCATTTTGGACAGCGCCCCTTGGATATCAAGAACAGAAGGTTCCAGATTAACAAACATTTGCGAATTGGTCTGCCGATGGCTATGGTGCTCTAGCTTTGCTGCACCGGGTGCAACCGAGCTAGAGCAGTATCTCTCTCTCCCACACACACACACAGAGGTATCCCCAGGTAGGTCACCCCTATATCACACCACTGAAGGACAGACATGACACCCAATGGTCCTGGTCACAGCAGCTCCTTTCACTTAGCTGACAGATGACACCTCAGTGTCATCATCATTCTGTCTCTCCTGCAGTTGGTGTCAGGCATTATTGGGGACGACACACACACGCGCACACACACACACACACACACACACACACACACACACACACACACACATTGATGAACACCTACTGAATGTATTGTGTACTCCTCTATAAACAGGGCTTTGCTGGTACAGCCAATAAAGACAAATAAAAGGCGCCATGGGAAAATGACTGAGTGAATGCTAAAGGCCTGTAATGTGAGCTGTCTTCGTCCCTCCCTCTCCAGCGCTCAGAGAAAAGCCTGAACAAATATGGAAAGGCTTTAGGACAGAAGGCAGCTGTGTCCATGCATGTCCACTGTTTTAATATGTGTGTTTGTATAAATATGCGCCTTACTGCCTCACTGACCTGGGGGTAAGTAATGCACTGCCATCTCTTCTTCCCTCTACAGGCAG
Organism: Mallotus villosus; assembly: GCA_903064625.1. Classification (NCBI taxonomy): domain Eukaryota; kingdom Metazoa; phylum Chordata; class Actinopteri; order Osmeriformes; family Salangidae; genus Mallotus; species Mallotus villosus. The sequence goes on from CAEFZP010003311.1 coordinate 835,367, forward strand.
GGAGAGGGAGAGAGGGGGAGAGATAGAGGGACTGAGGTGGAGAGGCAGGTGGAGAGGCAGGGGGAGAGGCAGGGGGAGAAGGAGAGCGGGATGGAGTGAGGGGAGGAAAAGAAGAGGCAGATGGAATGGCAGAGGGCGAGAGAGGAAGAGAGGGGAGATTGAGAGGAGAATGAGAGGAGAGGGAGACGAGGGGAGAGCAGGAGAGGGAGAAAGAGGAGGGAGGAAGAGGGACGAGAATGAGAGGAGAGGGGGGGGGGAGAAGGAGGAGAATGAAAGGGAGAGGGGGGGGAGAAGGAGGAGAATGAAAGGGAGAGAGGAAGAGGAGAGGCAGTAGAGAGAGAGAGAGAGAGAGAATCAAGCCGTAGGCCTGGTTTTGTTCCCCAGTATGCGCTTTGAATGAGAGCCCCCCCCTGCTGCTCCACACGGGGGTCCACTTCTACCCCCTGCAATTACTGCAGCAGCTCAGCTCCGAGCGAGCTGCCCACCAGAGAGGACTGGAACCTGTTATCAAACCCAGAGCAGGTCAGGCTCAGGGTCAAGGTCCACAGCTATAAATAGCCCCTCGCACGTTGTCTGGGACTCGCTGCCCGAGGTGTTATGTCTGTTCTTGTGGTAACACACAACATTCCACCGGCCAAAACAATCAACATCCTTCCCTCACACACATCAAAGTTCCCTAAAGAGGATGTGACATGACCCAGTAGTTACAGCCAATCAGAAGCTTCCTGTGTTGCAGGGACCCATGGTGACAGGGCTAGGGAGCTGTCTGTGCCTCTGTCCATGTCTAAACAAGCACACGTTTTAAACACCTCTCTCAGAACATCATACATGCTGATAAACATCACATAAACATCCTGATATCATCATAAATCACATGAGCATAACACCAAATGAGTCGTAAGCATCTGTCTTATTGCTTGACATTTTCCAGCTATTTACTTCAAAAGTTTTTTGATCAGGGATCAGTGATGAGAATTGATTTAGTCATGTTCCTTAAAGCATAAAAAACAGCTCATATGGTGTTATGGATGTGTTTATGATGCATTATAAAGTGTTACTGCATAATTATAAGTGTTACCAATTAGTTTCACACAGAGAAAAAATTATCATCCAGCGTTGGCTGGATTTCTCTCAACTTGGGACAGTCTAATTAGCAGGAATTAGGATCTTAGTGATAACAACTACCTCCGTGGTTAACACTGTGTGATGAGGAACGTGGAGAAAACAGACCAACTTTCCTCAAACAGAACCACAATCCTATTTTTCCACCAGCGTGATTTAAATACATTTGTTCAAAAAGATTCCCTCCTCGGCTCCACAACCATAAAAACAAGCTTCTCCTTTGTGATCGTGATGACAGAGTCCCAGCATGTGTGGTGTTGCCGTTCTCCGAGTCTCTGGTCTCTGCCCGAGGCTGGACTCACGTTACGGAGCATGACTTCTGCTGCGTAAGCCTCACATCTCTGTGTTCCCTCGGCCCACACAAGCGACTCCCCCACGCACCGCGGCGACCGCCTCAAACCCCACCCCTACGCACCCCACAACATCCCGAGCTTTACAGCAAAGTGGATTCATATCTGGTGTGAAAGCAGGGAGTCTCCACGTGAATGGTAATGTGATGAATCATTTTCGGGGTGCGATGCACGTGGCACGATCATAGATCATGATTCCAGATCCTTGGCCTCTGAGGGAGCGTGGAGACGGAGCGGCGGGGAGACCGACCAGCGGGGAGCAGTGGGTTCTCTCTCCGTCGCTCACAGGGCTGGGTTTGACTGACACCAGCCGTTTATCCAGCTCAACGCTTTATCCCTTTAAAACAACAGCCATCACAGTGAAGAGGGGAGATAAACGAGTGGCCCGAGTCCTGGGAGACACTTCCTAAAGATTTCCTATCCATCGCTCCGGTCGCCGGGCCACACTCAAGTGGATGTTTGCACACATACACACGCCAATACACACACATCCTTACACACAAGCACGCGGTCACCATCCACCATTCAACACCCTCCATATCATCAAAACCACCATACCCCCTCCTTCCCCCCTCCTCCCACCACACACACACACACACACACACACACATACACACACACAGTCTCCATCCACCATCCAACTCCCTCCATATCAGCAGCGGCCGTATCCCTTCATTTGCGTCCAACAGCAGCAGGCGTCCTCCTCTCCGTCTGCGTCTCCGCACACTCCGTCCCCTGACCACAAACAAGCCAATTTACAGTAAGTCTCCTCTCTGACAGGGACGACATGACTGCTGGATCGGACACGTCACAAAAGCCGCTTCTAGACTTTCTGCCGTGGACTCGGAGAGAGGGGGGAAAGATCCGTCTGTGGCTGAGGGCGCGTTGGAGACGCGTGGCGCTTGACACTCTTAATATAAATGGTAATAACGTTGCGCAGAGCCAGGATTGTAGAGCTGTGGGTCGTAGAGCTTCCACAGAGCGGGAGAGTGCAAACATGTCGTGTGTGTGTGTATTGTTCTATTCTGTATCACCTGTCTGACAGGCTGAGGAGAACAAAGATGTAGCAGGACTACACACTATTCACTGTCTATTTGATAAGAATGGAACGTAAATACTAGTGCAGCTCTAGATATAAAGGACATGGCGTATGCCTTCCAAGAGGGACGTTTCGTAAAAACTAGATTCTGTTGTGACGTTGAAAACAACAGAGTACTAGAACATGTGATGCTGCACAAACAAAGGGGTTATTGAAACGTGAGACTGTGAGTCTGACAGTGACTTCCCAGTGATTTTGCCTGTTGCACTAACCTGGAGGGAGGAAGGGAGAATGAACCTGTCACTGGCTCAGCATGGATATGGTACAAAGGGGAGATGGGGGAGGGGTGGTGTCAGTGCAGCCCTGTCCCTCCCGAGGTGCAGCGAGGCTGGGGAAGGAGCCGTGATGCAAGGCCCCCGGGAGATGCCGGATCTGACAGCCAACCACAAGACGACAGGATGTACTTCTGTGTCCTTAACAGAGAGCGAACGCTCATCAAAGCCATGTTTTGATGTTGTGTTCTTCACAGCAAGGTCGTCCGTTGGGTTTAGGACCCGCGCGTTCCCAAGTGCTCGCAACGGACATTGAAGAAGAAGAAAAAGAAAGCTCACATGTAACATTTACACTTCTTGCACTAGCTTTCATCTCCCTCAGCACATTGTGTTTACAAAAGAGGGCTTAAGAGACGAAAGCGTAATGTACATTCGTGGGCTGTGAGATATGCTTAGTGCCAATGCTGACCTCTAGCAATCCATCTTAAAAACCCAATTGAAATGCATTACATGAGGAATGTTCCGATGTTGGCCCCTGCTTTTTCAATTTCAAGGTATTACTTTTTCATAAAAGCCACGGGAAAATATTGCTATTTGCCAAAACAAAGAAAGGTAGCCTGCATCCGCAACAAGATTATTAAAAATGGTATCAAGCCTGCCCAGAACTGGGACATGTATTTGCCCTCTGGGTAGCATTGGGCTTTTAAAGAATGGCTGTGTTTTTCGATGTCATTGAGGACAGGCCCAGGAAATATAACATTATGTTAGGAATCACACGCCTCCCTATCCAGAGGGAGGCCAATCATAAATAAAAGAAAAATAAATAAAAAAGGAAGCCGGCATGGCAGTCATCAGTTATCTCTGAAGGTTTAATGGAATGTAGCTGGTGAAAGAGGGGGAGGGGGGGGGGAGTATAGGGCAGAGGAGGAGAGAGAGGGATAGTGTAAAGGATAAGAGAACCAATTCACCGAGGCTGGTCTTAAACCCCGTAGTCTAAAATACTACTAATCAAATTGCGAGCTACTTTGGGCTCGATGTGTTTAGTCGGATTCTTGCATTATTTAGTTAGCAAAGCGCTGATGCCACTCTGGCAAGGGTTAGCCTGGCTCTGCAAATGAGCACATACGTACAGTATCAACTCCAGGAAAATCAAATGGAAGTGTACAGTAGCTGTGAGGGCTAGTGAGCCACGAGGGGTGCATCATCTGATGAGAATGTGTCGGTTAAAACAGACCAAAACTCAATCGATCAGCTGTGTAAAACTGTGACTCTCACTCCTGCCATGTTCAGGATGCTTTTGGAAGCGCTGTTGTTATTATATCTGTAATTCTAAGACACACAGATCTCCAGTCTGATGGTAGTACGTTCGTAGGGGAGAGTCTGGCTGTTGAGCTTTGTTAATGATGTGTTTAGTTGTGGTTCTGTAAATCACTCTTTACCTCAGTGCCATGTGATGCTTACCATACCCATGAATGCAACACAAAAAAGCACTTAGCCGTTGCTAAGTAACTCTGTATTCATCGTTCTGTTCTATCCTAAATCAAATGTGATGAGCAGAGTGTGATTAAATGTGCGAAGGTGAAAGAGATCTCACAGATAACGCAGAGATATCATGATTCTATTTGGTGTCCTCGGCTGGTTATGGTATCTACAGTCCTGTATGTGGTACTTATCTTATGCATTAGAAAGACATGGAACAAGACCCTTGTGATTTACTGGAGAAATGTACATCCAATATCCAACACCACAACCCTATTCCGAATACATAGGAAATCCATATCACTATAGCCTACACACATATAATAACACCTATGAAAATCCTCCTGACAATCCATCTGATAATTTAGGGCAGTATGCTCTTTCCCATAAGCCACAGGGTTGATGGGAAATAAAATTCCATTCATCAATGACATACTGTATCTTATCTGTGATACACACTGTGTGTGTCTGTGTGTTTCTCTGTGTGTGTGTGTTTCTGTGTGTGTTTCTGTGTGTGTCTGTGTGTGTTTCTGTGTGTGTCTGTGTGTTTCTGTGTGTGTGTCTGTGTGTTTCTGTGTGTGTGTCTGTGTGTTTCTGTGTGTGTGTGTGTGTGCAGGTGGAGAGAAAGAAGCTGTGTGTGTGAGCACATGCATGTGAGATGAGAGCGTGTGTGCAATAGGTTTGTGCATGACTCTGTAAACGTAGGAGGGTGATAGCCCATCTTTCTGCCGCCCCCCCATGGCCAGTTAATTTCCAGCCCCCTCTTATCTAGGCAGGTGGGTAAAAAGCATGCAGCGCTCGTAGCGGAGCCCGCACTCGCTCCTTCATCCTTTCATCCCACCTTCCTCTCCTTTCTCATGCCCGGGCCTGGGAGGACGCGGAAGGCGGGAGGCTTAGCCGGGGTGGAGAGGACAGAACGGATAGTTTAGCGCCTCAGAGGTGGGGGGGGGTGCCTCTATCACCTGCCGCAGGGGGTGCAGAGGGGCAGGAGGGAGGCGAGGCAGTCTGGAACACACCTGAGGTACTTCAGACCGTGTGAGAAGTGTCCACCTTGGCCAGGAGGAGGAGGAGGAGGAGGAGGGGCTGGGGCTGGGTGTGTTTACTGGTGCTGCTCTCTCTCAGCGTGATGAGCAGGGGGAAGCGCTTGGATCCAGAGCGTTGCCAAACCCATGCCTAATCTCGGTGAGTCATTGACGAGCCGTAGACAACCCAATTAGAAATCCATGATTCAATCAAAAGATAACTGTCAGTTAACTGTTGTGATTGGGTATAATACTGCCCATGCAGTTCTGGCTCGTCCTTGTGAAAGCAGCTTGATCCTGGACAGATTGAATGAGGATGACAATAATGAAATTTAGCCTCAAAATAAATAGAATAAAAGCAGTCCACATCGAATCTATTGACAAACCATTAAAACTGTTTTCAAGGTTTCCAGAAAGCCCTTTATTGTGATTTCGGGAATCTGGCGTGAGTAATGACTGTGAGTTTGCCATTAAGTGCAGTACAAGATTCCATACCACATACAATGTACTATTCAGTATTTTGAGAGACAAAGAATCACCTGTCACCAGACATATCTGAGAGAGAGAGAGAGGGAGAGAGACAGAGAGAGAGAGAGAGAGAGACAGAGAGGCAGAGAGAGAGAGAGAGAGAGAGAGAGGAGAGAGAGAGAGAGAGAGAGAGAGAGAGACAGAGAGAGACAGAGAGAGACAGAGAGAGAGCCGTGTCAAATAATCTAACAGAGTTGACGTCGCCTCTGAGTTACAGTTGGAACAACAAGTACTCTACCTAGCAGTAAATCCAAACACAACATTTGAAACTGGAACTCCTAGCACAGTAACTCACTGTTTGTAAAGTGATACTCTGTCCTGTACTGTAATGTGGGTACGCTGATGGAGCGTTGCTGCCGGTGCCTGCCTGTGCTTGGCATATTAACCAGCATATTACAGTTAAAACAGCAGGTAGCGACTCAGTGGGCCACTACTTAATCATGCCATTCAAGGGCCTTATTAGGGAACAATTACTAAATGGCAAGGCTTGTAAATCATACATCATTCATCAAGTGAATTTTAAGAAATGAGAGCTGCAGATTGCAGCAGCAGGTCTCCTTGGTGGGGACAGCCGGCCTCATGAGTATTCATGGGAGCGGGCCTCCAGAATGTTCTAGGCTGGGGAGGGCAGGCTAGGCCGGGGCCAGGGAGAGGCTGGGCCTCATAGAGCTGGGGTTCTGACAGTTGAGGAAGGCTGGGAAGGGCAGAGGAAGGCTGGGGTCTGTTTGTGACAGGCACAGAGAACAGGCCTCTCTCTGTGGTCTCCAGACCATGGCTAGCAGCGACATGTTGCCAGCCGTCAAGCTGCCTCGCATTACAGAGATAGGAGATGCCAGGCTTATCTATTTAACTTACGTCTTATATTCTTGCATTTGGTCTTTCTTTCTCTCGCTTGTTCTTTCATTCCACCTTTCCTTCTTTTCCAGTTGTGTAAAGGAACCTCCCCAGACCAGACAGGTCAGGACTTACATGCATCATACAACTAAGACTATGTCTACCATAAAACGTGTCCTGTTTCCTAGAGGGGGCCTGACCAAAGCAGACTAGCAAGTGTTTGAGCGTCTCACTAGACAACACAGACCTCAGCAGTCAACCTCACTTTCTAACCCTGACACCACTGGCTGGAACTATAGACCCTTGGACAAGGGTATTGTTTTCCTGTGTGTGTGGTGTGTGTGTGTGAGGTGTGTGTGAGAGAGAGTGTGTGTGTAAGTGTGTGTGTGTGAGAGAGTATGTGTGCGTGTGTGTGTGAGGTGTGTGTGTGTGTGTGTGTGAGAGAGTGTGTGTGTGTAAGTGTGTGTGTGTGAGAGAGTGTGTGTATGTGTGTGGAAAAAGTAGGTTGTTGGAAAACAGCGGATGCATAAATATTCTCTTTTATGTGAAACATTGGTTTGTTGGGATTCTGGATACAGTAGGTTGGACTGAAGATGTTTCCGAACATCTACTTATTAGACTGTTTGGAGTGAATGCCAGGCCGTGCATGCTGACACTCTACACATGAATATTTAATTGCTGGCAAAACAAGTAAACTACTGAGGCAAGACTTGTGTGTTATTCAGGGTTGGCAGCCTGCAAGTTCAGGGCTGCGTTTCCCGATAACGATGGATCGTAGCAACGATCGAGCAAAAAAACGAAACCATCGATATTTCTTATGTGTGTTTCCCAAACATGCTCGTAAGGAGTAGGCTAATCTAAGCGCTTTCAGGAGCTACGAATTTTCAAGAGACACTTTAGCTACGATGTCTTTGGGAACGGCCCGTAAAACTAAGATTGGTCGTACGATGGATTCTACGATCAACTTCAAGGCGGGGGAAGCAGGGAATCAACTATTCAACAAAACCCTAATTACAGAGTAAAGACGAAATTCACAGTTTACGTGAATTTTTTGGTTCACTATCCAATGTTCCCTTCACCATGAAAAACCGAGAGATTGAAAACATTGAAGGAAAAGTCAGTTGAATAACATACAGACAAAACACTTGAATTCTGTGTTTACAAAATGCAGTGTTTCAAACAATACTATTTCCTCTTAGAACCATTGACAATATAATTTACTTGCTATTGTTCTGGTAGGAGGAAACAGCATCCTATTGATCCGTCCAGCAGTCGATGGTTAAACAGTTTACCCTTCACATTAAATGGTAATGTGCCATCAGTTGGAAAGCTATAATGATGTGTTCAGCTGTCATTAGAGACACAAACAACCTCAGAACAATTAAGAAAGCCGGAAATAGGAGAGCGCACCACATTCTCACATCACAACAACCACAAGGCAAACATAGTTCACACTTGTATTCATCCTATAAAATCTCCATGTTGTCTCACATTACCCACAGTACAATTATATTGCAAATTATATAGAAGCTACTGTATTTACAGCACATCAACTCCATGATAAAGATGGGGAGAGAACAGTGCTGTGTGTAACATAAGAGAAACTATACATTACATTCACACTGAAGTATTTCAAACTGCCAATCTCAGTTCAATGAAGGAAATGTCAAGTAATACATATTCATCTGTTGAGCACAGCGAGGACTGACATTTCACTGTTCAAGAGAACAACAGGGGCCACACAGACTTGGCTGAGGTGTTGGGTGAGCTGGACCCTGAGCCTGTTCAGCCTCACAGATAACTGGGGCTTCAGGAGAGGGAGAACCAGCCCTCACACATCTGTCCATTCATGACTCTCTGGAGACCTGGCCTCTACATAATGCTGTGTCCAATCGATACAGCACAGTGCCCTCTGCTCCATTCTGATGGGAGGATGACTCCCTCCTCCTCCTCTCCCTTTTCATCTCTTTCTGTCTATTCTGTACTCGACGGTTTTCAAGCCTCCTCTCTCTCTCAGTATCTCTCTCGTACCCATCCTGACTCGCCTTCTCTTCATATCCTTTCCCTTAAGCTGAAGCAAGCAATTAATAACGTGAAAGTTAATTTAAAATAACTCACCAAAGTATGGCTGTATCTTTTATCCAATCTACCTGGATTCATTAAATCCATCACATATTGTAAGTAAAGATAAGTGGATATGGAACACAAGTTCAGCTCAGTCCCTCCACTCCCCTCATATGACCCCCCACCCGCCCCTTCACCTAGCCCCCATCCAACCCCACATCACACTCACACTCACACTCACACTCACACTCACACTCACACTCACACTCACACTCACACTCACACTCACACTCACACTCACACTCACACTCACACTCACACTCACACTCACACTCCACACACACACACACACCACACACACACACACACACACACTCACACACACACACCCACACACACACCTCACACTCACACTCACACTCACACTCACACTCACACTCACACTCACACTCACACTCACACTCACACTCACACTCACACACCCACACACACACACCACCCACACACTCACACACACACTCACCTCCACTGGGAACCTCCTGCCGCTGATGCTGTGTTCGGAGCCCTCAGAGCCGTTGTTCTGGCCCCAGTGGAACTCCACCTTCTCGGCCTTAAACCTCCCAGGCAGGCCCGCTCCCCTCACAAAGTACTCATCCTTCAGCATGATGGCCACTGAGCGAGGGAGAAGTAGAGAGAGAGAGAGAGAGAGAAAAGGAGACAGAGAGAGGCAGAGAGGGATAAAGCAAGATAATCAGCATACAGTAGATTGTTGTGTTATTGCACACACACACACACAGCATATATAAACACAGCGCATGACTGTACAACGTGGCCTCAGAAGAAGGAGGACATGGTGGATTTGAGGACACTTGGTATTGAGGTTGATCTCTGTCGTGGTCTGCAGGGAGATGTGCTGCATATTACACAAGGCCTTTTTAGAATGTCTTGTTGGCCTCAAAGCCAAGGTCTCAAATGAGGGGCTAATTTGCTTGGCCAAAGATATCTCCCCGACTGCCACAAATTGCCTTTTCAAATCTTTTGTTATGTTTCACACAGTCTTGTTAAAGCAAAGGGAGAACTACAAGAAGTGGTATTTATTCCTACATTCACCAATTGTTCTCTTAAAAGTCTTACGTTCAATTAACCAACACGACCTTAAATAACTGCTCCCATTGTCAAAAAGATTTTAGACTCGAATTGAATTTCAGAATCACTTTTATTGCTCCTTTCACTGGAGATTTCTGTCCCATTTAGGATAACCACTCAGGCGAGATGAGTGGCCTGGTTTGCCATCTCAAACGCTTTGGAAAAAGTCTGCAACTTGAGAAATATCAAACTAAGTACACCTAGTGCTATGGGTATCTGATAAAGAGGGTCTAACATTTCTCAACTTGGAAAGTTCTCCGAAGCAGCTGACCCTCCAACAATAGGCTGATTTATTCATTTAGGAGGTTTCTTTTCACTTTAATTTCCTCTTGAAGACATCGGAGATTGGAGATGTGTTGACCTGGGCTTTTACAAAGTTGCTGGCAATCTGACGGACATTCAAGTTGTCCGGAAGCCTGATCTTTAGATAACATTGAGCTGTTCATTTTGCCTGAGCCTGTGTTTCCCTGGCAGGCACCATTCAGCCGAGCCATAGCCAACAGTGCTAGTTCACTCTGAAGGATGCTGAGGTATAAAACCTATGCTCGGATAGTAAATATTAAATTTATAAACGTAATTGAATAAATAAATACACCCAGATGAGTCAGCAGTAAACTGTTCTGACCTCAACGAGGGGACGTGCCCGGACGACAACACTCATCTTAATGTTGCTGAACTTTGTAGAAGTATGTTACAGGGGTTCAAATGAACCACTGCAATGGCTTGATTCATTAATCTAGTGATACTTCCCCGTGCAGAATTTTTTGCAGGAAAGAAGATATGTGTGTAACTAGAAAGTGATCAAACACCTTTTTAACGGAATGACCTGCACTCTACAGTAAGCACCTGTCCACAAGACAACACAGGTGTGCAGAAGATTGGTGCTTTTAGCACTGCAAACCAAAGGCTGTCCACTCGTGTGTGTGTATCGTGTGTGTGTGTATTACACTACTGTAATACACACATCAGCTTGGATCTGTGTCCGCTACAAGGCTAAAAGAATAACAACTGTTTTCATATTTTCTTTGTTGCCTTTTGTGGATTCAGGGTCCTAATCCTGCATTCAGCACATTGGCAGAGGAGTTCGGCCCTCGGAGCTTCATTAGTGTTGGTGGAGTTGGTGTTTGGTTGTATTAAAAGAAGGAGAGGAATTATATGCTAAGCTCGAAAGACCTTGGACGGCAGAGAACAAAAACAAAGGCCTTGCATTGTAATAAAGCCTTTATCAATGCAAATATTTCTTCAAGGTCCTAAATCCTCATGAATTTCTTAAAAGCTTTATTTGATATGATTCTGGAAAGCTCTCCCCTCTTCATCCCCTCTCGCTCACCATCCCTCGCTCTCACCCCACCCCCCCCCACACACACCCACACACACACACCATCCCTCGCTCTCACCCCCCCACACACACACCCCCACACACACATCAAATCCCAATAAGCTCTCTCCTCTTGGCCGTGAAACATCTTTAATGGTTTTCTGCTTCAAGGTTGGCCAGGTCAGAGTTCAGGTGAGGTCGTCGTCCTGGAGGAAAGCGAGACGACTTTTAAACATTGATTGAGGCCTTATTATGCGGGCGTGCTTAGCCTCCCCTTTCAGCTTTACTGCTTCCTTCATCCGCCTCCTCTCCAGGTGATCATTTCACAGATAAAATGCCTAGCTGTCACTTATAAATAGTGCAGAACGCTAAATAATTCATGCCACAACAAGAGGACATTTGTCTTGTTAGCCATGCATTATGTAGCCAGGAGAAGCTGTGCGCTGTGTTCCTCCACAGCTGTTGTTTGGGTTAGCAAACCGGGCTGCTGTGTGTGCTGCGCCACTAACGGGATAAACTGTGACACTCTGATAATGTCCTCCAGCCAACCCCCCCTGTCCCCCCCGTCCCCCCGTCCCCCACCCCATGTCACTCCCAAACAGCCTCTTGGAAGCCTGGAGATATAGCACTGATGTGGGTCTCCTCCTCTGACCTCGAGGCCTTGGATTGAGATAGCTAACGCATGACCGTCAGAGTCCTGGAGGCATTCCACACGGGCCAGAGGAGAGCATCTCTCATCCTGAGAGAGCTGGGAGCCGGGATCCGGGGTCATGGATTCAGTCCGGAGGGTGCGGAGGGTTTAGAGGGTGGGGGGCTCCCCCTGGCAGATTAAACGGACTTCCATTCCAAACGCGTCCTCCTATCTGCCGCAAGCCGCTCGTTCACCCTCCAACAGAGGGAGAGCAGTCTGAAAGTAGTACTTACCCATACCCTGATGAGTAACAGAGCAGGGAATGGAATTGGCATTGTTCATCCGTTAGGATGAAGGGCAAATGACTTGCCCGACAAGCTGTTTCCACGGAATCCTGCACCCACTCTCTCTCTTTCTCATTCCAGGAACAATTCGACAAGAACAGTCATCCATTCAAAGAGAGGGGTCATTCTATTATAACCAGGGATATATGGTAACACATATATTTCCAACTAACAACATTCGGAAAAATACTGAACAAACTAGGTGGCGATTCTCAGTGAGGACAAGGTTTTACTCAGATCTGCAGAGTGCTCTGATAATAGAACTATTGTCCCCGCTGTGACTCCTGTCGATACTGATGGCTGCCACCTGCGGCCTTCACTCCCACAAGCATTTAAAGTGCATTTGGAGGCAGAGGGAGAGAGCCATCCATCTTTGTGACAGAAATATATTGTGAAAAATACCTTTCTTTGATGGAGACAATCCATGATCCAAGGACAGAACGTAGGGACCCACACAGTGCTGGTTTTCATCTGCTTCATTTAGTTTGTTTCAGTAATGTGGCAACTTCACGCTAAAAGTCCTATCGAAATGTTTTAACATTGTACCAGGTTTCTGTAGGCTGATGTCTCCTTTGCAGACTTTGCAGTTGGATGTACTGCAATGCTTTCTTTGCGCTACTGTATCTCTTTTGTTAAAGCATTTCTATTTCCACCCCTCCCAAATGAATTAACTGCACATTGCTTGTTCATAACATAATACAAGTCTCAACAGTGTGGATGACAGATGGCTGCTGAGGAACCTCCTCCTGCATAGTGACTCACCCGTCTTGCCAGTGTTCTTCATAGAGGTCTTGTTGGAGGACTCATTTTCAAAGCCATCCAGAGTCAATTCCTGGTACTCTGTAGACACCTTGGTGTCCTGGTCAGCTATGTTAATGGGTGACTGGTTTCTCTCTCGGCATTCTGGGTAGGCGGATGCCCAGCCCTCCTCCGGCCCATAAGTACCTGTGACAGACAAGAACAGAAGTCAGTTTCAACGGATACAGTACTCTACCACAGAGAAGGACCATATATAACCCCAAAACACATCCAGCCTTCTATCCAAGAAGATGAAATGTATCAACTAACAACGATACATTGTCCATGTGCTCAGGGAGTGTCTTTGCTACATCTTAAGCGGTTTAAAAACCCTTTCCCTCTCACACTTCCCAAGAACATTGTCACCATTTGGCTCAAGGTGTGTGGATATCTTTCTGTTGTTTAGCCTTGAACTCAGTAACGCCTCGTCAGAAGGTGGGGGGGTGGGGGGGGCGTGGGGGGGGGCAGTGTGTGTGAAGACAAGCTCTATCTCTGATGCAGGTGCTGTGTCTGTGCAGCGTAGCAGGGCCCCGGGCCAGAGCATGCACTCTCTGTAGCACTGAGTCAGAGAGACGGCCAGGGCTGAAATGTCACCACCATCACCCTGCGCCTCACACTGCAGGGGGGGTTAACTAGCGTAGGAGTTCTAGTTGCTCATGCTTCTTGATACAGACGCGAGGCCAACCCGGGAGACTGTGTGTCCACAGAGTGAGGTCGTGGTCACATGACCGACAAGCCACCAGGACACGACGGTGCAGCGGGCGACTTTGTCAGGTCAACTGAAGCTTCACACTCCAGTGGAGAGGAAATGATTTGTGGCTAACACCCCAAGACACCACTCAGAGAGGAAAACAAACAACTAAAAACAAACAGCTCAAGTCCTCAACGGCACAACAAACACACCCACACCAAACCTCCCACGGAATCAGCCAACAACATTTGACCCCTCAGATCCAAATGCGTCCAAAACGGGATACCTTGATGGTTTAGGGTTGATGTATGCAAATCTCAGATTAAGTGTCTCCTCATTGGCCCTTTCACCCCGTCACCTTGCCTTCTCCTCTGAATATGACGTCCTTCAGCGGCAGAGCCTACCGGCTGCCCTCCGTGGAACAGGGAGGAGCTAGTCGTTTCCCCCATCTCCTCACACTGGGGCTAAAGTGCAGGCCTAATTGAAAGCAATACCCAGCTCTCGGGTTTTAAAATGAATTTGTCTATGATTACTCATGCCCTGCGCGTGTCCGGAGCGTTTGGTAATGTCTATTTCATTGAATTAGGAAGCATCCTCTCTTCCTACCCCCCCCATCCTTGCCTTCGGGCGGGTATCGATTGGAGAGGTCTGGATTGCATCTAGCAGAGCAAGGGCTCCAGCTTCAGGCTGCCATGTCTGGTAATGAATGCAGTGGAGGGCCAGTGTGAGGCCATTAGTCATTGGTTTAATGCAGCTAATGTGTGCAGAGAGCTGGGGTACGGAGAGGTGAGCCAGAGCGTGCAAGCAGAGTACCTTTATGTGAATGAGAAAACCAATAACCGCAGACTCACCTACTCGGATGCATGAGGCACCTCAAACTCCAAGACATCAAAACCTTAAAACGTTATTATTGCCTTTTTTTAAAGAAAGCCTCCAGGGCAAATACATCAACAAACAGTATATACAGTACTGTAGAAAAATATTGAAGACAGAGCATGTAGCCTATGTATGCACAGAGTTTCAGTTAGCTCACACAGTGCTAAATTATAGAAGCTAGCCGGAGGCGGTCTCTCTCCTTTAGTGTTCCCATGTGGATTCACCTCTGTTTCCTCCCGAGTGGGACTAAGTCCAGGCAGCCACCTGGTGTCACATCAACATTTCTCCCGCCTCTGACCCCGCGTAGCAGGATCGATATATTGCAATTTCCCTCGGTTCACTTAAGGGAGCCGTCGGGGTGGAAGACTGTCACCCTGTTCCTGCAAACGAGGGCTAACGACGCTAACAACACGCAGCCGATTAGCGAGCGCGGCAGGCGCTGGGGTGCTGATGGGTTTGCGATGCTGGAGCTGAAAAGAGGTGGCACGTGTTGAAGTCGCATCACCATGCTCCTCAGGTCTTTCATGGGAAAAATATGGTTTGTTTGCGAATCAACCCTTATAGAATTCATTCTGAATGGATACACCGAGCTCACATTGTTGAATTCATTGAAATAAATTACTGTGGCCTGCTGAAATTACGATTGTGCAGTCTATTTGTACTGTATGCAGTATGCACTAACAGGAAAATCTATTGTTTTATTGTTTTAAGAGTGACTAGCCTAAAGCCAATCACGTGTTAGTCACCTGAGTCAGAATCGAGTTGCGTCTTTCTTTCCAAATGTTATTTTCTGTTGTCCGCGAATCTCATGAGAGCGTGTGCATTTATATCGGTGAATTATTAACACAGTAAATACACCTTTACGTGCTCTTGGCCTCGAGGGAGTGGAAGGCTTTTCAGTCAATTAGGAGCAATTTCTTCAACAGCCACTGTGCTTAAGACCTTGTGAAAAGCCTGGCACATTCCAATTTGCTGCATAAACAAAACCCTGATTGTGTGTTGAGGCTGACTAAAGAGCACAATTATGGAACGCTCGCCCAAAGACAGAGTTGTTACACAAACATAAACACACCCTAGGGGAAATTTGTTTTTTGAAAGAATCTGACATTCTCTGAGGACAACAAGAAAATGGTCTGGAAATATACCTAACAGCACCTAAACAGGAAACTGCAACATCAATATTTGACGTTGTAACACGGTAACTATAAAAAAGTGTGTGAAAATGACAGGGGGACTTCCAAATGCTGCCTTTACCGGCGAATCCCGTTAGATTCTCCCACCCTCTTTTCCGGATGCTCTAAGGTCCTCTCCCAGGGCCACAATTCCATCAAGATTAGGGGGAAATGACAGAAATCAATGTGCTGAGAAGCCTGCTGGTATTTCAGGGATCTTGGCTTTTCCAGTAGAGTCACTCAAGGTATTATGTGTAATCTCCCAGTACAGCTATCCCTCTCAATCCCCCCTCCACCGGCACAGACCCAGGTACTGCTGCACCCTCTCTGTCAGTGAACAATCAACATAAACTGTTGGGGTTTCTTCCTTCAGTCAGGATTGAGCACATCCCACTAGACGTGTACATTGCACAGGTAGAGGACAGATGGACGGAAGAGTAATAAGAGGAGAAAGAAGGTAAAGTGAAAAGAGAAGAGAGAGAGAAGTGGGGATGGGTGACTAAAGGTTGCCAGGAAAATAATTGGCTTCGAGCATAAACAGAAATACAGTCCTTATTTTACTCTAAGTCTCCATACTGTATGTCCTAATCACCACCAAGTTATTTCTGTATCGCTATAAGCAGCTAGTTATTAGGCAATAAGCAGCGGCAATACATCAGCGTATGGCCGGAGAAAATGGCTAACATCCAATAACCATTGGCAATGTTCTGTCCAAAAACCGAGAGCTCCCATCGGCTCCACTTAGTAGGTAAACCAGGGAGAGGCAGCAGCATAATCACTAGCGAAGGAAAATGACACAACCTCAGCAGGGTAATTAAAAACATACGTTTGACGTCCCTCAGAAGAAACTGGCAGGAATTATTGAGAATTTCAATCCCTGCCGGGCCAGTGTAACTCTGGAGCGTGTCAACGGTGTTCAGGCAGAAGGCAGTCTCTCAACACCTCGGCCACATGCCTCTCACCTCCATCACACATCTCACGGCAACGAATCATTAACACCGGGCTACTGTATGTCCTTGAATCATTCAATTAAGGGGCAGATTTAACAATGAAAGTCTCACCTTGTGGTGGAGAGTGGAGATGGAACGGGCTAAAGCCATCTCCCCTGACGGCAGAAATAAGCCTGATCCAGCCTGTTAGCTGCCTCCAAACCCTCTCTCCTCACCTTGAGTGGATGGGCTTTCCCCTTCCACCGGGATGTGTTAGTCAGTCCAGAGGACATAACACAGTCAAATGGGATGTCTGTCTGCCTGCCATGTCACTCAGACATAATTAGGCGAGTCAGGTGTGTGTGTGTGTGTGAGAGAGAGGAAGAGAGAGATAGAATGTGTGCGTGTGTGTGGGTGGGTGAGAGAGTGTGTGTGTGTGAGTGGGTGGGTGTGTGTGTGTGGGATGGAGGGAGGGAGATGGTATGGTATGTGTATGTATGAGAGTGTGTGTGTAGACATGTGAGTATGTTTGTGTAAAAGCAAAAGGTTCTGAGAATTAGAGATACACAGGGAGAGAGAGAGAGAGAGAGGAGAGAGAGAGAGAGAGGAGAGAGAGAGAGAGACAGAGGGAGGGAATGAGAGAGACTGAAATGTGTGTTTGTGTGTTTGTGTGTGTGTGTCTGTGTGTGTGTTTGTGTGTATGTGTGTGTGTTTGTTCAGTTAAGCGCCAGCAGGCCTCTGGCCATTGGCGTCTTTCTGTGACAAGGCCCTTCAGCGTGTGAAGACACAGTCAAAGCCTGTTTCACAGCTGTCCCTGCACTACACAAACATACTTATAGATTTAAAACACACACACACAATCGTGAGTCCACACACATGGAAACACACACAGACCGGATATTCAGAGATTTAATGTCCTCTTCTTTGTCACAAAACATTTTCAAGCTTTCAAGAGAAATGTCTGACACAAACACACACATGTACACACACACATGTACACTATGCACACACACACATGTACACTATGCACACACACGCACACGTGCACTATGCACGCACTCACATGGCACAAATACACACAGTAACCGCAATATACAGGCCCATCTTACCTCCCCCCTGTCAATCTCCTTTCAACAACGATCGTCTTCAAAACCATCGTTCCAAACATGCCCCTCAACTGAGCATGAACAGATTGAAAAACAACCCAAACGCACACAGAAGCACAAACACCCGCACACAGAAGCACAAACACACACGCACACAGAAGCACGAACACACACGCACACAGATACTAGGGGTGGACAAAGATCACACTTCCTTCACACTGTGTTATTTTCAACACCCCTTTTACACCCCATTCCCCTCCGGCCAGACCTGTCTCTTAGATACATCTCTCAAGGACAAACGGACCAACACTGCCTGGGGCCTCACAACACGAGGAAACAACAAGGATTTACTCCCTCTAGATTCACTCTCTGTACTCCACCACTCTGGAGGACCTCAAAACAGTCCAAATGCACAAATCAACTCTTGTAAAGGCTTACAGTTCTCATCGGTGCGTGTTACGGGCCTCATGATTGTGGATGCTAATAATCAATGAATCAGTGTCTGAGTTTAAAATGTGTGTCATCTATCCAGACTGCTCAATATTCAGTTCTGAGCTTGGGACTGGGGCTGGGGCTGGGTTTAAGGACAAGAAAATAAGAGATAAAATGGGAAGAAAACACAGAAAGAAAAGCTAAAAAGAAAAGAAAAAGCTAACAAGTGTATAGAAGCTAAACGCGTCAGAAACGCTAAAAACAAAAGAGAAAATAAAAGACGAGAAGATGAAAGGAGAAGGAAAGTAAAGAACATAAAAAAGAAAAAAAAGACGTGAGGAGAGAGAGAAAGGGGAGGGGGAAAGAAAAGCAGAGAACAGTGGAGAGAACGAGAGTGGGATGTTGAGAGGGAACCAAACATTGTAGCTGCTAGCGATGCTATTCTTGTTTTTCTGTGGTTGTCTCATGTTCCTGTGGGTAAATACTGTATGAGTCATTTAATGGATAGAACATCTCTCTGCTATATTCACTGTTCAAGGAGAAGTGTCGTTTATCTGCTGAAGCTTCCTGTCACTTTGTTTGAATCGGGCTGCTTTTTATCATCTCTGTACGGTCATAAATAGTACAAATATTTTCCAAGGTGATGTACAAGTCCTTGTTTTATTTTTGCTAGCCATCACATGATGTTTCTTCTTTTATAAAATCATAAGGACGGTGTTGACGATGAGGATGGCAATTGAGATGAGGATGACAAAGAAGATAACAACAGTGATCACGATGATAAATATGGGGAAGAAGGATAATAAAATCAGAAGGACACTTCTCATTAGTGTTTCATTTGTGTGTGATTGCGTTGTGGTTGCTTGTTAATATCGACAGCCCGTTATCTTGTTTAGATTGGTAAATAAAGAGTCCCATTACGTCTGGGAAGCACCGACGGGGACTCCCTCTGGTGCAAGCCCCAGCCTCGCCTCAGATCTGCAGCTTGGCATGGCTCTCTCTGCCTCTCCCTGCCTCTCTTTGCCTCTCTCTGCCTCTCTCTGCCTCTCTCTGCCCATTTCTGCCTCTCTCTGCCCCTCTCTGCCTCTCTCTGCCCCTCTCGGCCTCTCTCTGCCTCTCTCTGCCTCTCTCTGCCTCTCTGATTTGAGTGATGATAAGACTACATTACGGGAGAAAGGCATTCTGGGAGGAAGGAATCGAACAGAAGGTCACGCTACTGACATCACACACACAGAGAGACAGGTCAGACAAAAGGCCATGGCAGAGAAGTCTGGGTACCTGTGATCTGTCCGCTGGCAGCCCAGCATGAGAGGCTGACCTTCCTATCTGTCTCGGCAACACCTGCTCTGTGTGCGTCTGGGTGTGTGTGTGTGTGTGTTTGTATGTGGGTGTGTGCCGGTATATGCTTGTGCATTTACACGTGTGTGGGCTGTTTCAGGCATGAGGGATTATGTGCATCGTCAAAATAAAACCTCAGGGCTTTCTCATATCAACAAATCCGTTTGTCCTTGTTCGTGATTACATTGGAAAGTATTCCAGTGTTGTGGCTTTTGTATCGTTCCACATTGTTTCAGTATTTGGTTTGCTGTGGTTGAAACATGATGAAATCCCCTTGAGGAAAAATGGAGAAATCTACTTGTAGCAATACTTCAAAGGGTTTAACTGAGTTACAAGAGGCTGATGAAACAGGGGACAGGAGGGAGGTGGGCAACATTACAACAAACCCCAAGCCCCGTCGTGGCCAAGGCAAGACCACACCTCTACAACAACACACACAGAGATCTCAAGTTTGGGCTGATTTCAAGTCATCGCCACTTTGATACCGTCCAATCACAACGCCGTAACATACTGCACTGCACCATGCTTCTCCTCCCATACTGCAGTTTACAGTCGTACCTGTCCATGAAATGAGACCGTATGGCCGTGCAGCCTGTGTGGATACCATCAGATTACAACAGAGCTGCATATAAATAGCAGGAAATTGGCAGAATCTAATCAGAGAATAACACTCATCACTGTATGTTAAAATCCGCCAGTAATTGGTGTAAGCGAGCCTCCATTGCTCCACCCTCTCTCGTCTCATCTCAGTCGTACATTATCTGTTATTTCTCTCTCTCTTTCTCCCTCTCTCTTTATTTATCAAATTAGCCTGCTTTCCCCCATAGCAACCACAAATCTTCCAAAAATCTGAGCTCCCTGGTTTCATCTTGTAACTCTTTCGCAATTTGGTTAGAACTCCAGAAGGGGCTTCCTAAATCATGTCGATGTCATGTTTCTGCCTGATTCCTGAGCCAAAGAGAAGCCTGACAAAGTGCTCCCCGGCTGGGCTGAGGGGATGAAGACATGAGAGATAATGGCTCATCTGTCAAGGAGACACCTCATGTTGTCTTACTTGGTGCCCTAACAAAGGACAAACATGGCGACTATAGTAGCCTACTAGCATGCACATAGTGTAGCCTCTCACATGTTCTCCTTCATGCCCACGCGTGCTCATACACACAGAGACACACAAACGCACTCGCACTCTCTAAACGCGCTAAAACACAATCACACCAACCGCAGTTCCTCTTTCCGACCTCTTCAAATATCACTTTAAATCTGGCTTGTCTCCTCTCATTCCTCAACCTGTCCTTTCCTGGAGGCGAGCGGGGGGAGGAGGGGGGAAGGGGGGGAGGTGTAGGAGGAGATGTGGGGAAGGAGTGGGGGAGAAGCAGGCAAAATGTCCCCCCCCCCTCTGGCTCCCCCCCGTCGGGGCGTCCTGGGCCCTCTCTCAGGGGAGTCCTCGCCCTCTTTTTCCAGCCCGAGTCCTAATCAGAGGCGTCAGTGCACCCCTATCAGCCAGTCACACAGAGAGCAGAGGAGAGCAGAGAGAGAGCCAGTTGTCCCCATTGATTCTAAGTGATTCTAATTAAAAGATACAAGCTGCTTTAGATTCCAAAGTCATTCCGTTCTGGCCAGTCCTCCTGCTCCTCCTCCAGCTCCTGCTGCTCTGAAAGCGTCGCTTGATATTCCGGGGCGGCTGCTGTGTTCCTCTGGACAGGCTGAGAGGCAGCCTGTTGTTTTTTCTCTCCCCCGCTATGCTGAGCTTTGTATCGATGACGGGAATAAATCCATCCAAGGGCAGAGCTTCCAACCCCATCTGCCTGCTAAGGCTGGGCTGAGCCCTCTAAGCCTGGGCCTCCATTACTGCTCCTGGTGCTCACCACCCCCAGCCACCAGGAGACCTCTACACTGATGACAGTCAATAGTCCTCGTCCATGCTAACGGTGACCTCTGCTCATGTGTGCAGGACAGTGTGTGTGTATGAGTGTGTGTGCGTGCATGTGCGTGTGTGTGTGTGAGTCTCCTGGACCTGTGTGAGGTGAGCATGTGTGTATGTGTGTGTGTGTGGTGTGAGCATGTGTGTGTGTGTGTGTGAGCATGTGTGTGTGTGTGGTGTGAGCCTGTGTGTGTGTGTGTGTGTGTGTGTGTGTGTGTGTGTGTGTGTGTGTGTGTGTGTGTGTGAGCGTGTGTGTGTGTGGTGTGAGCCTGTGTGTGTGTGTGTGTGGTGTGAGCATGTGTGTGTGTGTGTGGCGTGAGCCTGTGTGTGTGTGTGGTGTGAGCCTGTGTGTGTGTGTGTGTGTGTGTGTGTGTGTGTGTGTGTGTGTGTCTCCCGGACCTGAGCAGGTGGGTTATGAGTCACAAAGTTAATTATAGCCGCATACTAAAAAAAAGTGGGCAGTTCATTAACTGGAGCGTGATTTCAATATCAGAATGGTCCGAGGTTATTACTTTGCGAGCGACCTCAAGGCAGGGCTTACAAACCAAGCTCATGCACCTCTACTCTGCTCGTATGATGAAAGATGTCTCTATCACCTGAATATTACACAGTGGGCATCATATTTATGAAAGTAAAACGACACAATTCCACTTGCTTGTTATAGCTACTTGGATCTAAAGCTTCTGGGAGATGGAGTCATTCCATGAGTGAGGAGGGCTGGTCTGAGCTCGCGCTCGTGGGGAAAAGGGCAGATTGAGACGTGATAAATGAGGGCAGGAAGACCGCCCCTAAAATGGCCCATAAGCTGACTTCATTGATTTTTGGCCCAAGTGAATGCTCTCCAGAGATAACACAGTTATTACCTGTGTCGAACGGGTCTTCAACCAAAACTCCCCATCGTCATCCCTCAACGCCAGAGCCTAGTTACCTGGATCATGTACGGACGCTGTGTCGGGGCTCAATATGGTTCAAGTAAGATTAATGGAATGCCGATGGCAAACCCTTTGTATTGTCATCACTTAATCCCACGTGACAATCACTTTGCGAAACAAAGAAGGTCAAGGACATATTTGAATGGTCAGAAGCAATGACTGAAATGAACATGATTACAGATGCGCCTAGTGACATTTTCCAGTTGATACGATATGGCCGGTGTTTCCAACGTATATCCGCTTTGCCATCGTTCATATTTCACTATTACCATATGGCGGATCCGCGGAGAGGAAATGAGATCAGGAACAGTTAACCTCCGACAGGAAATAGATGTGAAGACAGCGAGCGAAACAGACAACGGGCGGGAAACAAACAAATGAAGAAACTGCAGAGTCGTTCAGCGTGTTGTTTGAGAGCCTCTCAGCACACAACACACACAAGCAGACACACTCACATCAATTCAATTCTCATATTCCGTCGAATTTCATTCATGCCGAGACAGCCGACGAGGCACTTCCTGTCTTCCCGTTTGAGACAAAGAGCACTTCCTCTCAGCGTTAACCTACCACAGCTTTCCACTGAGCCATTCTTGCAACTCCATCAACACACAGCACTGCATCCTTCCCTATCCACACAACCTTTACCCCCCCCAGCACACATTCCATAAATCAACACCAGCAGCAAACAATGTTACAATCATCTAATAATGGATTGCACCTTTCACTAGGGGATGCGCAATCCATTAAAATTCAATTTAGCTCTGCACTTATTTCTCCAAACAACTAAAAGTGCCAGTCATCATTTTGCGCGGAGAGCGACTTGGGCACTCCCGGGCCTGGGAGATTGATGAGAGGAGAGATTAACACTTCATTTTCGACGCCACTGGAGATACCATGACCGTAATGAGATAAATGGACTGAGGAGAGAGTCAGAACGAGGGGAGAAAAGAGAAAAAGAGAGAGAGACAGAGAGAGAGAGAGAGCAAAAGGCCAAAGGACTGTGAGGTGTGATTCAGTGAGGTGGACCTCAGACTGGTTTTGAGGCCCTGGGGGTGTGAACCAAACAGAGAGAGAGAGAGAGAGGAAGGAAGGAGAGAAAGACAGGTACATCCATTACAAGCGAATCACGTTGAAGTCTCCGCGTCATTTATCAGTGCTAACACTTCCCTAGCATTCCAGAGGGTTTCTCTCAGTGCTCCTGGCCCCACGTCACCTAGCTAACCTGACAAAGCTAGTCTGACTGACGGCTCACCTAATCCGCTAAATACCACCAAACACCAGAAACGGCAAAGGGGATTTCACATAAATCAAGGTTCATACATTTGTTCTGGTGTGGACAAGATATATTCTGTTCCTGCAGCATATAGAGGAATATGCGTGTCTGCCCTTTATAGCTACTGTGGCTAGTCACATGTTTCCTTTAAGTGTCTGTGGGTGTGGCACTCATCTCGTCTGAAATGCCAAAAGGAACGCCCTGCGGGGGGCTAAAGGGGGGTGCGGCGTTAAATACCGCCCCCACATAATTACTATGGGGGTAGTGTTGCATTCAAGTAGGTCCCCTTCCCCCTCTTTATGGTGTGAACCAGGGCCTTTATGAAGCAGCCCTCCATCTCCTCCTGACATTCAGAATACCATACGTCATTCCTAAGGACTAGACGGGTACTACTGTAAGTACCTCGCTTCTCCTCGATGCATCACATGGGCCCAGAGGGATGCTATGGCAACACGCAACTAGAAAACACGTTAAGAGGTATTTTATTTTAAAGCCACAACAAAGCATCCAAATCAATTCTTGCAAACTGTTTGAAGTAGCATGTCAGAGCTTGTGCTAGTTGAACTAGCATGTCAGAGCTTGTGCTGGTTGAACTAGCATGTCAGAGCTTGTGCTGGTTGAACTAGCATGTCAGAGCTTTTGCTGTGTGCTTCTAAGAGACGCTGTGTTCGCTGTGCTGAGAAACAGGCGATCAAAAGACACAAGGATGCTGGGTGTGCTGGGAGTTCTTCAGCACATACGATATGTCCAACCCTGTTCCTGAAGAGCTCCCCATCCTGTGGGTTTCCAGTCCAAGCCCTTATCCAGCGCACCTGATTCTAATCATGACCTGGTTGACAAACAGAATCACGTGAGCCCGGCAGACAGTACAGTCATGTGTTGATGTCTGCAGCCGCACTGAACGTGTGTTTACAAAAACACACCACTTCATTGTTCTTCTTTGCTTTCTCTGTTACAGAGAGATGAGAGACTTTGTGTATCTGGCACACTTATGGTAATCGACCTCTCATGGGATTAAGGAAGTGCTAGAGGAGAGGATGAAATGATGAAGGGAAGAGACAAAGGAAGCCAGAAGAAAAGGTGGGGGTGGAAAAGAGGATGGAAAAGAGAGGGAGACCACGGCTGAGGGGTTTGAGCTACAGATGAAGCCTGACTGTCAGGTAAAAAGTGCTCCGGGTCTTTTGTGTCGTCAGTCTGTCTGCGGGACAGATCTGACAACACGAAGGCAGCCAGGCCAGCCGTCAGGTGGACGCGACGCTCCAATGCCAGGACCTCAAATGCCACATCCATAATCTGCCTGCCAATTCTCATCAAACTCACGTCCCTGTCTCGGTCTGACACGCTCCTCCCAGTCCAGACTCTGACAGGACAACCTCGGCATCAGTCCACCAACTAGCGAGCTCAAAGATAATGTTCTTGTCACTTTCCAGCTTTTCAGAAAGCTTCCCCTTGAAGGGATTGCAGTGGAGGGTTAACTCCTGCTAACCTCGCCAGCTTTGCTTCTTTGAAGTTTCTTCTTTTCCCTTGAAGGCTATGTTTAAGACAAATTAAGAATATCATACATATAAATTCATTGAAGATGTGGAGAAAAAGCAATTGTGCATTTTTCTGTAACTATAGAGTCTCTGATATGGTAATTAAGAGGCTTGTTGAGGTCTGATAACACACTGTTTATAGCAGTGTGTCTCCCTCCTGCTGTCTTTGTCTTATGTATAATATATACATTTAAATAAATGATATGAGACAAAGACAGAAAGAAAGACGAAGACTAATCTGAAGGTGGAACGAAATGACCGAAAAAATGAACCAGATAGTCGGAGATGCTCTCCTTTCGTTCTCTATTCATTCGGACAGTGCTGCCCTCCACTCCCTTCCTCCACCCCACACCCCCCCCCTCCAGGATGAAGACAGCCTTGTCCTGCTACCCAAGCCTGCCTGTCCCCAGTTAGGTCAGACTGTACCGCAACTCTCTCTGCTAAATGGAGTCCTTTGCGTCCCTCTGACCCTGGCCACGAATCCCATTTGGAGAGTCAGGGCCCAGTAAGAGGGAAGCAGACACCTTCATTATGTCTCCGTCACAGTGGCTAGGGCTAGCTCCCCTTTATGAAACACAGGAAACTGCCGACACACACACACATACACATCCACACGCACACGCAGACACACCCACATCCACACACAGACATAGACATCAACACACACAGACATATCCATGCACGCATACACACACACACATACATACACACACGTACGCACAAGCACGCACTCGTACGCGTGCACACTCACACAATGGCAGGCATAAACAGAAAGACACACACGTCAAGGCTCACGTGCGCACACACCAACACAGAGCTCCAGCTCTTTCTCATCTCCAGACCTTGCTTAATTAATTTTCTGCTTGGCAATTCTTTAGCCATGATGACAGGATCCCAGACGCTAGAAACACGGGAGGATACCCCTCAAAAGACACACACCACCACACACCCACACACACGCACACACACACATACACACCACAACACACACAAGTGCGAGCACACACACATTCTTTTACACCTTCTCTGAGGCGTGAAAGCAATTCAGAACAGAAAATGGAAGACAGGGAAAGCTATGCGTCTTGCATCTTGTGGGGGATGTATGTTTATAGTGGGCTATGGAGGATGGGTGTTAAAGTGTCTTTGTACAGTATACGTCTATTTAAGCAGAATGACAGAAAGTGACAACCGCAAGACTGGACTAAGTTCGCTAAAAGGAAAACATCCACTACTCACAGAATCAATGAGTTTTTCTGAGAAACCTCTCACTCCAGAAAGACTTGAGCTGAAGGTCAACAGCTGCGTGCGCTTCTTTCACCCTCTCTGAGTATCTGAGTATCACTGCAACACGTGTCAGGTGTAAAAGCATGAACTGGCTTCCACATTCAGAGTCCAAAGGATCATGGACGCACCAATAAAAAGGTATTATACATACAAGGTAAAAGGAGTGCAGACATAACTGTACATGATGTTTAACTCTGAGTCCTGTGTTAGGAATCAACTGCTCTGTGAAAGATTGTTGGTGAGTTTACTAGCCTTGTCTCCCAGAACTTTCAAGGTATCAGAATATATATTTATTATGTACTTCAATGCCAAAAAAGGCCATAAAGCATTCACTGCCTAAAGCACATTTCCTACGTTATTCACAAGAAATATCTATAAATGAATGTGAATTTGTGAAGTCCGTATACTTCAGTCCCATCATGCTTTGTGTCGAGGTGTGAGGGGTAAGAACACAGGAAATGGGAGGTTCTCCCAGAAGATATGTGCTGTGACCGTGACTGTGTAACGCCTAATTAGCTCTCATGGTGATGGGTTTAATTAAGCATGCTCTCGTGTTCTGACCAGACAGGGGCTGGAAGAAGGGAGAGCAAGATGGGAGGAGGGAGAGAGAGAGAGAGAGAGATAGAGAGAGAGAGAGATACTCAAGAAGGGAGAGAAAGATGGGAGGAGGGGGAGAGAGAGAGAGAGAGAGGGGATATAAAGAGAGAAATATAGCATTTTTCTCTATCATAAACTCCTTTTGTGGAAAGTATCATATAATAAACCCTTTTGGAATCACACTTTGGCTCCCATAATGGAAACTAACACTACATGTACTCCATCCCCAGTCCCTGTCTCTCGCTTCTACTTCTTTTATTAGACGTACACACTCGGTGAGGTAGGGTATTGATTGGAATCAATTATTCCCCCATTTACCTAATGGGTTCAGTCAACATCTGCGTCCAAGTGGTTGGCTGTGCTTGATTGGCTGTACTGATAGATAGCTGTGCTGAGGCTGGTAACTGAGGGAGCTGCAGCTTTGCTGTGTCTGGACCAGTTATCACAGAGTCAGGCTACAAAAACAACAATCCGATCTTACCAAAGCAGGAGGGATCTGTACTGTATGAAGGGGGTCAGACTGAGAAGGTGCTCCTGTATATAACAGAATACCTGGCCAGAGAACAGAGGAGTTGGACTAGAGGAGAGAGAGAGAGAGAGAGAGAGAGAGAGAAAGAGAGACTGACTAAAGTGCTAAATGCTCTGAATAATTTAGCATGATGTGGCAATTTAATGAGGTGAGTCGTGGAGCGATCATGGAGTGGGCCGATAGTCACAGGGTGCCCCTACAGCAGCCAAACCAGGCAAGCAACACACATCTACCCACATTATACAAAACACACACGCGCTCTCAATAATTCAGACTCACAGGTACCAAACTAGCTCCTTGTTTCGTCCTTGACAGAGATACCCTTGTGTTTCAAAGCGGCACGTTTGTGTAATTATGTGTGTGTGTGTGGTGTGTGTGTGGTGTGAGCGTGTGTGTATGTGTGGGTGAGATCACTCAGGTCTCAATGCGATAGTGGACAGGGCTCAGTGATTTATAGTGAGCAGGCCTCATGCATGTGAAGACATCTTTTCTCTTACATAGCTGCTGCTTCTGCAATCTAATCACATAGGCATGAATCTTCAATGACAAACGGCTAACCTGGAAAAGCCCCACTCCTCCAACCGGCTCGTTAAGCCATAAAACAGATTCTTAAATCATCAGAAGGCTGCTTTTAACACGTCTTTTCACAGGGATGATAAGTAAAACTGAATTCTTTAGAGAATTTTTAAGGGATGTAAAATTCAAAACGTTAGGGAGGGTCTCTTTAGATGTGAGTCCAGATACACAGAAAAAGACTGATGAATAATTCCTCCAAAGGAGGACCCCGAGTCCAAAATGGACTCTTCTCATTAACTTCCACTTAAGACCTTGGCTCCACTCAGTGGATCACGCCAAGGGAGATTCGCGTGGAAGGGAGTCGGGGAAAGGCTCAATGGCCTTGTGCAGCCATGCTCACAGGGAAATATCACTCAGGCTGACAAAGGCACTAAGTTGACATTAAGGGGTAATTGGGTTGTGCTCATGTGATATCTCAGAAGTGTTAAGTCCGGAAAAGCGAGGTCTGGAGATCAAAGGCGGAGCTGAGAGCGAGGATAATGAACCATAGAAACAGAGATGTATTCATTTTAATTAAAACCCAGCGAAAACAGCCGCCAGATGGAACAGTGAGGGGGAAGAAAGGGAGCGAAGACTGAGAGCATGAGCAAATCTCATTGTTTTAAAAATAAACATTCAACAAGTGTCAATAGGGGTTAATATTTGCATTTCAGTGCGGCGCACGGTATTCCGGTATTCCTTTTTGAAGACGAATAATGTGTATTCACAGCATTGTAAGAAATTGTAATTACTGAAAAATATAGAACAGGTATTTATTTCCTCAGGCTAAACAACCTGTCTGACTTGTTTGTCTTTGTTTGGAAAGATAAAAGTCTTGTCACATCCCGTCAGTCTTGTCGTGGGGAATTTGTTTGGGAGACACTGAGTGAGGCTGTCAATGACAAGAGGTTTGTGTCCCACATTCTCAAACGAGCACCGTAGACACTGTACGAAAACAGGACTAGCGTTTCAGGGACGACGTGAGGATAATCACGGCTGTTTACTCGAAGCTACGTATTTCCTGAGCCCCCCCCCCATCTCTTCCCCCACCAACCCGCCTTCCTCCTGAAGCCTTCTAAACACAGTAATGATGACAGTGCAGATAATTAGCTTACCTGTTGTGCAGAGACAGGGGAGAAGCAGCAGCACATGTAAATCAAAGCAGAGAGGAAAGGGAATCGTTAGGACACAGGCCAGGCTTATCAAGTGCAGGACAGTGAGTATACTAAAGTACTGTTGGTAAAACATTTTATAACATTTGCAATTAACAAATAATCTGAAACACCACACACACATACAACACTCAGAATGAGAGTAATTGACACTATCAATTTAGATGATTTTTTTTGGCAACATTGCTGATATTGGACACCAGAATGGATGGATCACTGGGTTTAGTGTCCATCATCAACCATATCTAAATACAGTCTTTTTCTAGGGTGTTTTTCCAGTAATTTGTTCATTGACGACAATTCTGAAGAAACAACTGCTGCCACTAGAAAAAAAGCAATACTTTGTTTGCATGTGTTCCACCCAAGGTAAAATCCATGATCTGTTACTCCAGACGACAGCGGTGATTGCTGATGCAGTTGAATGAAAGTCATGAATTTCCCATTTCAAAGAACCGTTAGCGCTTAGAAGGCCTCTAATATAGACCACTCTAAGCAGGCAAACGGATCAGCATTCAGGTGACTTTTCAAACACGTCTTATGAGCTGTGAATAAAACACTTCCCTATGAATTAGTACTGTAGATGAAGCACCTTGAACTGCTGGAACATGCAGAGTAAACATCCTGTGCTTCCTGAAGACAGAGAGGAAGTAGTAGATATAAGCACAGGAAACGCCGTGGTCTACTCCGTGGTCTGCTCTGCTCCTCTGGGGCTTACAGCCCCGACCCTCAAAGGGTGGCGTGACTTCAAAAGGCTCAAATTGAACATGAGGGGATGCGTGGCTGTCTACTGGTTGTAGATACTGATTCTCAGATATGTATTAAAGGCATGCGATGACGATGGAGGCCATGGAAGACACTTCTGATGGAGGCTATGAAGGCTCCCAATCAAACAATCCCAAATGCTGCATAAATGAGCACGATGACTCAGCCAGTCCCTCCTTGACTTTAAATGAGGCTTATTATGGGCTGGTCAGAGGCGTGCTACGGTATGAGCAAAGAGACCACATGTAATTGCTAAAACTTGCATTTTCAGAGTGAGTGACTAGCTAATTTGGGCAATTATGTAAGAAGACCCTATGTTCCCACTCTTCGCTTGTCATTCAAATGTCCTCAAGACAAGATCTATCCAATCCAAACAAGAGGCTCTCCGTTCCAGCCCTTCCCTGCACCATCAAGCATCAAGCAGGCAAATGAGAGAGGAGGGAGGAGGGGAGGGGGGAGGGAGGAGGGGAGGGAGGCTGCTAGCTTAGAAGTGGGGGATAAAGAGCTCCCACTGCTCTCTCAGAGATGTAGATACAGTTAGTGAGAGAGAGAGAGAGAGAGAGAGAGAGTAGGGGAAAGACAAGAGACAGAGAGAGTGAAAATGAAAGAGAGAGAGTGCCTGAAAGAGAGAGAGAAACAGAAAAACAGACAGAAGGAGAAAGTGAAAGAGGGAAAGAGAAAGACTGCGAGAGAGAGAGAGAGAGAGAGAGAGAGAGAGAGAGAGAGAGAGAGAGAGCACAAGAGAGCTGGAAAGAGAGAGAGAGGGGCAGAGAAAGAGTGAAGGGGGGGAGACAGGAGAGCAGGTAATTAATAGCGCTCAGACCACTCTAGGTGGGAGATAAGCCCGACTCTTCGACTGCTGGGGAGCCTCCCTGGCGTTTGGAGGCTGTTAGCTCCCCTCTTCCCCTCCTTATAACGAGGCTGTGAAGGACGGAGAACATTCTGTCGGTGCTCGGCACGAAGGGGATTTAGGTTTCTTACACTTAGCAACAGCAGCGAGACTGCAGGTGAGCCGAGCCGGGCCGTGGTTCCTCCTTACGGCTTAGAGAGATGGATGGGAAACGAAACAACATGGCCGCCGATAGCTCAAATGCTCAGGTGGACCTAATTATATGTATGTCATGTTGGTTCCTTCCATAATTAATGTCGTTATTAACTTTAAGTGGGGCGTCGAGAGTGATAAGTCTGGGAGGAAATAAAACAGGAAAAGAGGAAAGGCGTGGGATCCAGAGAGGGGATTTTGAGGTCAGTTTTCATGTAAAGCTGAGCACAACACAACATTACTCCGTATTACTGCCAAGTTTACTGCCAAGTTTACTTGCGGCAAATCTGTCACAGACCAGCCTGCTCAGACACTTTGCTGTCTTGTGGCTTTCTGCAATCCCAGCAAAATTGCAGTGTGAGCTAGCTCCTAATATAGATGGAAAACTACGACCTACACAAAAACATCCAAAACCTTGGCTTTTGGCTGTATTCAATTATAATTAAATAAATAAAGGCTACGTTAAATAAGGGGTGTGACAAGTCAATGAATAACACCAAAATGTGTGTGTGTGTATGTGTGTGTGTGTGTGTGTGTGTGTGTAAGACCATTGCTGTTGTGGCAAACTATTAGGTTAATCGAGAGTTGGCCATGCACATCCAGTCACAATAGTGGTGTGAAGCTGAACGCTTGCCGCTTTAGCAGAGAAGTGCAATTTACGAGGCATGCCCCCTATCAAGTAGGATGCCTTTGTTCAGCAACACATTCATGGAAGTTATTGCATCCGCCTGTAAAGCCCTGCTCCATCTGCTCTCACTCTGGGCACAAAGACAAACAATGAAAAACAGCCTTTTCTCTCCCCTCCTTATTGCCTCCCAGAAAGCCAGAGCGATTGCACCTCATTGATTCCTTTAATATGATGTCTTATGATGACATTTCATATTTTGTTGGTTCAGCTTTTTCTCGGTCTGATTTCAATTGCTGATTATTCTGCATCAGTCTGGCCTGATTTGATGAAAGAGCCAACAGAGTTATTGCTTCCCTCAGTCAAAGTTATTACCCAGTCAGCCAGCCAGCCAGCCAGCCAGCCAGCCAGCCAGCCTGCCTCCTAACACTGTAAGTGAGGGGAGAAATAATAGGCCTGGAAACAGAGGGGGGCTTGTGACACCTCAGCATATGGCTGAGACAGCTGGAATGACAGAGGACGCACACATACTGTTTACCAACACACATGCATGCGTGCTGCTGTACTGTACACTGGCTCGCACACAAAACACACAAACACACACACTTACATACTGTCACCTGCAGAAGACCCATTAAGTGTTTGCCAGTCTCTCTGAGGTAAGCTCTGACAATGATCTACAGTTTAGGCTATGGTGGTATGCGTGCTGCAGTGTGTGTGTGCTATAGTGTGTGTGTGTGTGTGTGTGTAGTACCCCTCCCCCAATACACAGACACGCACACGCGTATCACGTGAGCACGCTGAGAAAATTAGCAAAAAGATGAAGCAGTCATAGTCGTGACCTTGACCTTGCCTGAGCACTGTACAGTTCTAGCGATGATTGGAGGATGAGATTGATACTAGTACTGTACTCTCCTGAGGTCATGTCTTCGACACGCACACACACACATACCTATTCCAAAGTGACATCAGGTAAGGTTTCCTATCGCTCATCCAGGCCACTATTCCCCCGTCAGCCACGGTTCTCATCAGCATGATAAATTATTGACTTTGTTCCTTCTAAGCGGCTTGGCTCATTTCACATTATGTTTGGCAAATCAGGAAATGGAGTGATTAACTATTTGGGGATGTCACCGTCTTGTATAAACGCTGCATTAATCATGAGGTGGCTGTTGTTCACCTATTTCATTTCCTGTCTCTCTCTCTCTCACCCCGCCGGTGTCTCAGTCTTCGCCACCACTCCTGTCATTTCACGCTGTGTGCCTTCGCCAATTGAAGGCCTGTGCTTTGGGACAGGGATGTACGTGAGCACGGGTGTGGGTGTGTGTGTGTGTGGGAGTGTGTGTGGATCTCCCAGCCAGCTCCTGATCTGAAAAAGTAGGCCAGCGCAAGGACCGGAGGACATACACCCTAGCCTGAGGGACACACACAGACACAGCGGGGAGACTGAGGATGCAAGAGTGTGCTTGCATGGGAGTGTGTCGCCTGTGCGAGTCCCTACCAGAAGACCAAATTTTTGCTTTCTATAAAAGGAGGGGTAGACGCTACGACCACAAAGGCCCATAGGTGGTTCCTGTTGCTATTTCTTACTTGGTCAGTGGATCAGGTGTGATAATGTGGTGTAGGAGGAGGTCTTGGGTGCAGCTGGGATTGGCTTGACACTGAAAAATATCATCTAGGTCATTCTCTGCTTGTCTCTAATTCTCACTTTCTCCTTTAATCTCCAGGAAATGCACATTCATCCGTTTAGCACAGTTGGATAAAATATTCTTCTGAGGAACTCATACATTTTGTACGGTACTTATGTCTTCTACACTCTAAAGGTTGCATTATACATTGGCTCTAAACCGTTTCTTTTTTTTCTTGGTCTTTGAAGAAAAAACAATTCAACCTTTCGAAACTTTATTTTCTTGCTGTCTTCTGCCTTGCTTCATGGTAGCTTGGTAGACTAGCTTGTGTTTGTTGTGAGTGAGTGACACATACCCGCACATTCACACCACAAGCCCTGTACATTCATACCACAAGCCCTGTACATTCATACCACAAGCCCTGTACATTCATACCACAAGCCCTGTACATTCATACCACAAGCCCTGTACATTCACACCACAAGCCCTGTACATTCACACCACAAGCCCTGTACATTCACACCACAAGCCCTGTACATTCACACCACAGGGGGTAGAAAACACTCAGTATGAACACACATATCTCGAATGCACACACACATCCAATGTCCCGCACACATCCCCCACTCAAAGACTCACACACACACACACACACACACACACACACACACACACACCACACACACACACACACACACACACGCAGGGTTACATTGTCTAAAGGGAGGTTCAACTGCTGTAGCGCCAGTCTTAATTAGCACCCCCCCAGTTCTCGTCCAGCTCCATCTCAGGGGCCCGCCTGCTGCTTCAGTCCAGCCATAACACATCTGTCCCGGGCTTCATCCACGGCCACCGCCCACCCACCGCTCCAGCTGCAGCCGGCCGCGCGCCGCATCAGTTTACCCAGGCAATCATCTCCCACTGCACACTGGGGACACTCATGCTTCCATTACACATCCCTGCTAATTAGAGAAGATGCCGGGAAATAAATGAAACTGTGAGAAAAACATCTTAGCGTTCACTAATGCTACGCCGAAGTCCCCCTTATTAAAGGAACGTGTGAACCCCTTGGTTACGCAATTACCGTGGAGGTGTTGCGCGACTGGATTCGGTGGGTTTTTGTTGTTTTGTTGGGTGGTTTGTTCCATGGCGGGCCCACGGTGGACGTGATAAGAGCAGTTATGAAGTGCCTTGAGCGAGTGTATATTTTCTTACTGATTGAATATGCTCTGAATAGAAAGGCCGGAAGCCCCGGTCTGTTTCCCTAAGGAGCCTGAGAGGAAGGGCCGTCTACTCCACCTCAACATAAATCACCTGGGTCACACTGCCATCGGGTTACATCACTCACGCAGTCACGTCCGCGGATGCTCCCGCACGCCCTCCCACCGAGGGGGGACTGGACGCACCGCCACCAACTGTGCTTCCCCCTTCAGATGGATGCAGTAGATGAAGGGTAATGGACCATCGGGGACTGAATCGTGGACACGGCGGTTGGATGCGAGGTCGTTCTTGAATAAGTGAGACGTTTGGTGATGTTCCATTTTGTTGAGGACAGCGTGCCCGCAGGACTCGAAGGAAGTCGAACTGTAAAACTGTGATAGTGCAAAAGCTCTCCATTCATCCCACAAGCCTTTACAGCCATAATCATTTATTCATCGCCAGCCTTGAGCTCCCCTTTTGCTGTTAAGTGGGCATCCACAGCTACCAGGGCTGGTATTGTTACTTGGCAGAATAAAACAATCTCATACATGCTGTGTAGCTCATTAAAAATGTAGCATGTAGCAGCAAGAGATGTCTCTGTCTTAAAAAGCAATTAGCTGGATCCAGGCAAGAGTGGAATATAGGCATGCCCCAGTCACTCCTGTCTGCATGGTGAAATCAATAGGCACTTATGAGCTGAGGCTAAAGCTAGCATGCCCACACATGGGCTATCTTTGGAGACTTAGCCTACATTGCCAACGATGATCTTTTACAACAGATACTTCAGACAATAGCGGGAGATAACAAAGAAACAATTAGGACTGTGAAAACAGACAGAAAAGTTCAAAGAGGGCCATTTTTTGTGGTCAGTAGCCTATTATGAGGCTCATCTGAAATTCCCAGGCAGAAATATCTGGATCAAACTGTTTTAAAAGTTTAGCCAAGTGCTTCCCTCATTATGTAGACACTAGACAGTTATTTAAAGGCCAAAACGGCGTACAGGGCTACACTTAGGGAGAGTGTAGCCTACTGCAACTATGCTTTGTGATCGGGATTTAAACAGACGCTTCCAGAAAAAGTCCTGATAATCATCCACCGCACGGTCAATGCCCCAGACGAACACAAAGCACACCGTCACAAAACAATTTCCCCGCTGCTCAGCTTCTCATCACGATGCTCTACAAAGGCTCCCTCTAACTAAGTCACATGTCTGTGAAAGAGCCAGAGAGACAGGCGGCGTCATAATATCCTCTCTACCCGACAGAGAAGTCGAACCGAAAGGTCAGATTGATAATTATGTGCTTCTGAGGCGAGGCGAGCACTGCTGTCTGTCTTGTCTGTCAGTAGCATGTCGGGCTGCCTAGCCCCTCAGTGAAACTATGCCGTAATGCTGCTCATTGTGTCCCTCGTATATTAGGCTCCGTCTATCATGACTGGGTAGAGAGAAGGGCCGTGCAGAGCTGAGCTGAAGCATTAAGACATTTCATTTTAGCAGCCGCTAACCTAATTAGCCCCTCGCACTCGCGCATCTCTGCAATCTAATAACTAATTAGCATCCAGTCCAGCTCAGCCGCAGGCAAATCTCCTGTGTGTTCTCCCCTACCCTCTTTTCCTCCTTTTTTCTCAATCCTCAATTTTTCTATATTATATGATGTCCACCTCTCTCTTTCCTACCCTGAATACAAGACGTTGGGACGTAGAGAAGGGGATCTGTTCGTTTGTCTTTTATGTAGTCGCTTCACTGAAAACAGAGGAAAGGGAACAGTTCCCAGAGAACACGAGGACTGGAGCCCGGGGAGGCTAGGCACCAGAGACACGAGTATGATCCTCCTGCCTTTGATCCCGCAGAGGAGAGCTGCTTTAGGACTGTCATCTGAGACATAGAATAGGACAAGTTAAGAGAGAGAGACAGGGAGAGAAAGAAAGAGAGAGATAGACAGAGTGGGAGATAGAGAGAAAGAGAAACAGAGATATAGAGAGAGTGGGAGATAGAGAGAGATAGATAGACAAAGAGATACACAATTATAATAAAGAGAGTGAGGGAGAAAGAGAGAGGCTGAAAGAAAATTAAAAAAGTAAAACTGTTCGAAGTGAGGTAGAACTGTGCTGGGACTGTGGTGCTGATGTGCTATGCAGGGACCAGGGGCCTCATCTCTCTTCACGGAGCTTGGCGGGGCCAACCATAAACCTCCCCTGGGTGATGTGATCCGCCTGTGCTGCAGACACACACACTCCTTCCACCATGCACCATGCATCCTCACAGCTCGCATCAGCGGGCTCAGGCATCGTCATGAAAAATGCATTAAAAGAGCCCGGGGGAGTGTGATATAGTGGAGGAAGAGAAAGGAGGGATCCTCACGCGTGTGCAGAGGTGGGGGGGAGAGGGAGGACTGGACAGGGAGAAAGACGAGGTCGATCCAAAAGGAGACACTCCGAAAGAGTGATGTAAATCCGAGTGAGTCAGGATCTCTCTCTCTCCCTCTCTCTCTCTCTCTCTCTCTCTCTCTCTCTCTCTCCAGGCTTACTCTCTGCTCTCCTCACCGGCAGAGACGACCTATGCTCTCTTTCAACCGCTGTTGGGAGTTCCTTATGTGATGGAGAGCAGATGCAAATGGAGACACATCGAAGGCTGATATCAAAGAGGAGTTGGGGGAGGGGGTGGTGATGACGATTGTACGGTCGGTTTCACCGGGAGCAAGTGAGCCAACTGTGTAGGAGTATGTCAGAGTTAACCAATCCCCACAGTGCTCTACGGTCAGTTGGCGTCATTCTTCTCCAGGCTTTGGGTAAGCGTAAGATGGCTGCCAAGAGGTGTCCGAGATCAACGTCAGAAACCTCTGCCTGCCTTGAGGGCCCTCCACAGAGACGCTGGTGAAGTCAAGGTCTCACTCGCACTTGCTCCGTGCTAGCTAGCTGCTTCTCATGTTCGCCAGCTGTTCCACAAAGCTGCCCTTTTCAGGGAGCTGATAGGCCGTCGCTGGTGTGCGTTCTAGAGTGCACGTTGGTGTGAAATTCCTCTTATGTGTAACTTCACTGCACATGGCACATCTCGACGGCGGGGTTGAGCTCTGGAGTTGCTCTTCTCTGAGTGGGCCCTTCGTGTGGAGCTGCTATGAGATGATGTGTCTGCGTTCAGGGGCTGCGTTTAGGGGCTCCGTTCAGGAGACTCTCTGGGAGGTCTCCCCACTGATGTGGTAGAAGAGGATGGAGGTGTTTCTAGGAAATCTCACAGGCAGGCTGAGAACAGATTGGTTGCTTCATACGATTGATGCAATTAAAAAAGCTAGATGGGTATTTTAGAAATAGGTACATGAAAACATAAAATGGACACTCATTCCCAGAAAGAGAGAAAGAGAGAATATTTTACAATGGACACTCATTCCCAGAAAGAGAGAACGAGAGAGAGAGAGAAAACAAGCAGATCCCAGGACACACAAACACATAAAGCCTTGCCTCAAATTCTTCACAATATATAAAAACTCCAACAAAGCAAAAAAATAAATAAATGTTTTTCAATCTCGCCTCTCACGATACCACCTCATAAATCAACCATTATGCATCCAGCCTCTCGCAGAAGGCTTGGCCTGCAAAGAATTTCAGAGCATTTCAATCAATTCTTCAATGACTCAGTATCTCCTTCAGAAGAAAGAGAGAAACCCTCTACAAAGCACTTCACTTTAAACAAAGTGCTGAGAGACAGAGTTCTGTGATCAAGGATTCAGCTCTCCAGCAAACCAACAGAGGACTACCTCCCTTTCTCTTCACTCGTCCTCAAGGCTTCAGGCTTAACACCTTTCTGACAGTTTAACTTAAGAGCTCTGAAGCTCACCCTTCTTTTAAACAGAATTAATCAAATGCGTCAAAATGCCCGTTTTTATTCAATCACTGCTGCAATATCTGCCATTGCTACTCTTGAGACCAGAAAACTGTTGGGTACAACTAAAAGGTAGGCCAGAGAAAAAAATTCTAGTATTGACTTTTATTTATTCTGCTTTTCTGTTGTCAATAGAATAACCCGTACTTTGATAAGCACACGGGTGGATTTGAGACCATGTCTTCATTCCTGCAGTATACACCAAGAAGTGTTGTCAAAAGTATGGGTTTATCGTTAGGTATAGCTTGCAATAAGGCTTGTTCAAGTCAAGTGAAACAGGTCATATTCTTTACAAAAAAGCTGTTCGAACACGATAGCGAGCACTCGGGAAGTGGCACTGCTTCTATTTCCGCTACATAAGCAGAAATCGTTGTCAACAAGGCCTATCTCCTCCTCTCACCTGTGACAACTTATCTCCTCAAAGGCACAACCTGGTAGGTTTCGAGGAGGGATATCAAAGGAATCCGCTCCTAACCAGTTCGCTTAGCGAGGACGGGGAGCGGTTCAGGAGAAGGAAGGAACACACAGAAAAAGAAAAGAAAAAGAGCTTAATGAAGGGACAGGGAGCTGCAATGTTCAAAGCAGTAGAAAAAGAAAGGCTAAGCAAAGCTCTTTGTTTTGGGACAGCAGTGATGTGAACTTCCTCATGTGTAGTTATCACTCCTAATCTCCCGTGTCATGTGATATGACTGGCTGAGCACGAGTGTGATGTCATTCAGACGCGTTTCCTTGGTTACTAGACGTGGGTTCATATATATAGATCCCCTGTACGCCGAGCAGTCTTCTGCGGGAGCATTGTGACCGGGTACTGGCGATGAGCAGCAGCCAATGAGGACGGACTGAGGCACATGCTGGAGGGTCTGCACACCCTGGCTGTGAAGACGTGTGGCTAATGACTTACAGCTGTGGTAGTTTCTCACTTTCTCCCCGTCTAACACACTACACACACGCACACACCTTGCACGCACACACTCCATAGAACATGCCCTTGATCCCACAGACACATTTGAAACCACAATCATGTTTTATATCACCTGTTCTGTCTGTACTTTCACAGTATGTGCACACACACACACACACACACACCCACACGCACACACAGACACCCGCACACACACACACACACACCCACCCATGCACACACAGACACCCACACACACACACGCACACACAGACACCCGCACGCACACACACACAGACACCCACCCACACAGACGCACGTACACACAGGGGATTCTCTGTCTCAGCAGGGTGTCTTCAATACTGGCAGGGCTGCATTAGTGGAGCCCCCCACTGAGCTCTGCGAACACACTTGTCATTTCTCAGGAACTTGTTCTTCCTTTCCACTGCTGGATTAATGAACGGGCAGCACGTTCAATGTTTTCAGCTGGGGACCAAGTCCCCCTGCCCTCCTGCCGTGAGCACTGAGCACAATACCTCCCTGTCACCTCTTCTCCTTCAGTCGAACAAAGTCAGGGATGGTTTCTCGGAAGTAAATCCTCACAAATGTTGAGCGTTTAAAAAAGTCCATGCATGCTTACATACAATCTCTGAATCTTTTTCTCAGACACAAACAAAAAACATACACAAACACACACACATAAAGAGATGTGAGTTGAAAGCAAACCCCACTAAAATGCAATGTGAAACCCAGTCTGTTTGCCTGGCTCCATATTTCAGTCCCTAAGCATCGGGCAGTCTCTGGTCCACTTGGGACTTCCTGTGTTTATAACCTTTCAGACTATTGAACCTGTAATGATTGGAATGTGTGAGACAAACATGTCTGTGTGATCGTGGTAGCAGCTATGGATCCGTAGCCCACCTTCTGACTCTATTAGGCTTCCCTCGGCCTCTCTGGAGTAAGAGCACAAGTAGAAATCCTCTAAACCACACAGTCGGGATCAGGTTTCTTTAGGCTCGATTCCAGTAAGAGGGCCAGACCCACTGGTGTGTTACAGCTTCGCAACCGCACAACCACCAGTCTTGACTGTGGTCCAAAGACCAAGCCATGAAGTCAATAACTTGTGGCAATTCTGTACGTTAGTGAACAATAGGCCAATTAGGCATATCCATACCTGAGATGCACGTGTGGCTTTTTTTCCCCCGCCAGGTTCAGTGACAGACATTATAAACTCAATCCACGATCGACTGCTTCAGTCTATCTCGAGTGCCGTAGTCGTTTAGCCAAGTAGCCCACGGAGAGCTTTCCGACTGCACAGGAACAAGCACTGATATACAGCTCAGCACCCAGCGCGTTCAAGCACATGAGCAAACACAAACGGCATCTGGGAGGCATGAAACGTAGATCGTTGCACACTAGCGCACACGGAGGGGTGTGGACGGCGGGGTGGCGTTCAAGCGCACACACCGTGGAGGAGGAGGAGGAGGAAGAGAGGGAAAGCAACTTTTTTGACCTGAGCAGATGAAAGTGTATTGTTCTGTTTCAAGGTTATCTTGTGCTATCGGCGGGCGTTCTTTCCTCTTCCGAAGGAGGGGATCCACTTCCTCTCGATTCAATAACAGTCATCTGTTTAGACCTACAGGAGAGAGCACTGCAGAGAGTGCGTTTTCACAGCATCACTAATTGTACAGCAATAGTCTTGACATCTTAAATGTGATGTAAGGCTCATGCAGACAGATTGTCCTGTCGTGACTTTTAGGCACTAATCATTTGAAAAGACGGAACAAATCATATGTTTTTGAGCAAAATGACTACAGTAAATGCTCAATTCTCACTAGAATCTAAATGTCCAAAAGTATTGTGTCTATAGTGAAATATCCAATTTATACAATCATACCATTTATTGCAATAGCTTAGTCTACTACTGTGACCACATTTGGTGACACTAATGTTTCAAGAAAATCTGAGCGAAAACATGGCTTCTCTGTCATTCCACTGGCTATAATCAGTATTTCAGATATGACTTTGAGCCAAGCATATCGAGCCCTTTTGGCTGCTTGTAGCTTTCATCCATTCACTGTCCACACACTCAAACACACACACACACACACACACACACACAAAGAGAGAAAAGCCCTCATTACTGATGCCTTTTAACCTACGTTAACAGGCCGCAGACTTGGAGGGAACCTTAGGAGAGAGATGAAAGATTGAAGTGTTTCCTTTAGTTTACACTGGTGGGTACCCCCTACCTGAAATCAATCACAAATTTCCACACTAAAACATTAGAGAATTTAAGAGTGTGAGACATGATTAAACCGGATGGGTTTGAAAGGTGAGGGAGGAAGGGTTGAATAGCAACCAGTTCCCAGCCATCTAGAGACATGGCGTCACATGAATTACAAGCCTCTGACAGACCTGATGAGAGCCTGTTAGAGACACTGTCAGCATCAGCTTACAGTATATTTTATTAATAACAATAGTACATTCAGAATTTCATCTTAAACTATGTCTTATCAGTTGCAGTTGTTCTGTAAAACAGGGTTTGAATTTATATCTTTATGGATGGATTTTCTTTTAGAAGGTTCGATGCAATTCCAACACTATACAGTAACAAGTATTTATCAGCATCAGAAAAGTTAAAGGACAATTTGGTGAATCTTTGTATCCTGACACAAAGTTTATTGACTCAGTGTGACCTTTGCTCTCGACCATGGCTTGTTTCCCCCCCTGCTATAGATTGAGGTTTTTCATAAATAATCTGGCTGTGTGTAAGCTGCTTACTGGACAAAATATCTAGTGAAATAAAGATTAAAATTCAGATGAATTAAACCGACCAAGTGAAATGCCGAGTAGGCAGAAACAAGGTTATAGATTTATGGAGGATCATCATCCTGGTGATCAGCTATGGCATATGGCTGCTGCCTCTGCCATCCAGCATCTGACAGGCCAGCTGAGAGAGAGAGAGAGAGAGAGAGAGAGAGAGTAAGTAGGAGAAAGAGAGGGGGAGAGAGAGTTGGAGCGAGGGAGTTATGGAGTTTCTCAGGTTGCAGGATTGATCTCTCGATTTCTAAATCTTTCTCTCTTCCCCCCGTCTGCCTGCGTGTCTTCGATAAAAAGGTGGTGCCACTCTTGGCTGCGAGAGAGTGATATCGACAGGAGTCTTTTAATAAAAAATAAAAATTCAGAATAAGGTAAAAGGTGAGATAAATGATCGGGTTTCCATCTCCACAGAGATTGAGATAAAGACTCCCAGCTGGAAGAAGGCCACAAACCTGTCTGGGCCAAAATACGCCTGACTCAAACCACGGCAGACAGTGTTTCCTTGGTGTGAAGCATTTAAATCTAATGGCATATCAAAATGGACATCATAGCTGTTGTCCTGCATCCAAGACAAATAACACAAGATGGGCTGCATAGGCAAAAACATAGGTACACTTTAGTCATTTACGATTATAGCTTTTTACATTGTGAATAGCTCAGCCAAATGTGGACACTGTTACAGTAAATGTTTATGCGTGTCTTAAACGGTTCCTGTTAAAACCACTCATGATCAATAAAATCCATATGGGATAACTTGTAAAAGAAAAACACTCTCGTTATGTGCTGGCAAAGCTACAACAGATAATGTGAAAGTGACCCATAGCTGCAGGCCAGGTGACATCACTGTAAGGGATAGATGGAGCTCTGTTGTAGAGCTTTTGACGGAAGATGAAGAGGTATCATGTTCGACCCCCCGCAAAGTATTTTGCTTTGGCTAAAAGTTCCTGCTGGATAAATACATGACATGCAAAGGTGTGTATGTGCCTGTCTTAGTCTCTGCTGCAACTCTGAGACGGATGAGAAATCATATATTACATATATTATATTACATGTGTTTAATTCTGACTGCAGGGTGGCTAAGGTGATTTTCAGGGGACTAATGGAAACATAAACACAGATATGTTCATAACAATTTTTGACATATGCATGGTTAATGGGCTTTATTTCATCCAGTATTTGGCAGTTGCATGATTTTCTATTTGCCCCAAGGACATATATGTGACTGTGTGGCACTACAATCCCACTGTTTGGCTTTCCGGCTTTCCAGTCAAGGTGTAAATTCTCCCGTTCTTTTTATATGCTTCCTTTTTATATGCAATCCTCTGGGTGTTACAAAGTTATTATTATCCCAAACAGCAGCCATTTCTACCAACGTCCGTGTGTAAAACGTACAGACCTCTGAGAGAGAGAGAGAGAGAGAGAGAGAGAGAGAGCGAGAGAGAGAGAGAGAGCGAGAGAGAGAGAGTGTGGTGTTTCACATTGACTCTCAGGGTCTCAA
Source organism: Mallotus villosus (assembly GCA_903064625.1). Lineage (NCBI taxonomy): Eukaryota > Metazoa > Chordata > Actinopteri > Osmeriformes > Salangidae > Mallotus > Mallotus villosus. Next base: position 879,009 of record CAEFZP010003311.1, read on the forward strand.
GCTGTTTCAAGCTTCTATTGTTCTATAGGAAATATATTTAACAGTTACACACAAATCAATACTTAGGTTCTCTGCGTAACGGCACAAAAACTCTGCTGCCCAACTAGGTGTATCGTGTAGCTGCAGGTCTCCTGTTTATCCCTGGTGCCCACAGGCATCCCATAAATCTCTTTACAGCACAACCACCGTGTCCAGCTAGTCCACAGAGGAGAAAACAGAAGAGGAACTACCAAATAGTCCAGAGAATAAACCTTCTCACTGCTTTAAGTGTCAGACCCCAAACCTGCTGCAATTGTTTCTATGTAATTTACACAGAAGATAATGTTACAAATGCTGGTTTTCAAATGTGATTGGATCAGCTATTAATTATCCGATCAAAGGTGTTGTTATTAAAACACTGTTAAATCTAGGAGAGAAAAGTCACAAGAAACTGAAAGATGTGAATTGTGTCTGCCAGTTTGAGGGGGGGGGGTCTCAAATCAGATTATTTTACACTTCAAACAGGATGAAGGAAAATGTGGCAGCATGCTAGTAGCGTTCAAAGGATGAAGGGACAGAGGAAAAGAAGAGGAGGGAGGAAAGAGGATAGAAAAGAGGGATGGCTTGACTTGTGAAATGGAAATCCATTCAGCCTTGACTCCCAGCAGCCTTGTGGCCTCCTGTTACTATTTACAGCTTAGCTCTCCTTTTCAGACTACACTGCTCCATGAATATTGCATCAACTAGCAGTTTACTGTAATTTCGACAACATCTCTGTTTCCGCCCAGTATCGACGGGCTTCCAGACAGCCTATAATGGGGCCATAGTGTGGGAAAGAAACTGGCTGAGGACCGGAGGCTTCCATTCACCACCTCCAAGGTGACAGCCAGGAGCACAATGCTAAGGTTACCACAGCTGAGGTGATGCATTACCATGGTGGTGTGATAAGACACCCAAACACAAGACATCATGAAAAGCCATACTAATCCCCCACTACAGACCTGCTGGGGGGAGGGGACAACAACAGATGACTTGCAAAAAGGAACATGAGCGGACAACACCACATCTCCAAATGTAAATCTGAACTCAGGTTGGTTGAGGGTAAGTGGGTAATTACGTCCTGGAATGTGTTGCCAGATCTCACGCGTCATGAGTGACCGTGTGTAACCCAGAGCTAATGTATTTGGGAGAGCGGAGTGGTCTCCAGTGCAGACTGGCACCATGGCTGGCCAGTCTAATGGCTTGGGCCTGGCCAATGACTCTTACATGGGAGTTGACACATTAGCTTCGGGTGGCCGTGTGGCACACAGGCTAATGTGTCTGAACCAGGCTATGTGGTGGGCACTTCTGGGTGACTGGGGGCAGAGATACAATAGGTTAGCATTAGCATGGGCTAGTCCTCTGGCACGAGGCCTTATGTTTTTGAACCAGATTCTGTGCCCTGCATTACTAGGGACCTGGGGTGTGTTGTAATTTGGCTAGCATTAGGTTTTCCTCGAGCTCAAGTCTCTGATCCAGGCTCTAGGTGGTATAGAGGTATGGCTAGGCTAGCATTAGCATGGGGTAGCCCTGGGGCGAACAGGCTAATATTTGTGGGCCAGCCCTGAGGTGTCTGACATGGGATGACACAGGTCTTCCATGGGTGGTTCAGGGTAAGTGGATGGTGACAAATAGCTGGAGCTGACATGGTCCTCTGCTGTGACAGGAAAGGGCCTGGACATGGTGTGACATCACAGCCATCCATCAAGGAGAACGGGAGAGGGGTGGGCAACCTCAGGGCCATAAATCACCTGGCAGGGCCACAGATGGGGCATTTTCCACTAAAGCGGTAGTTCACCCAAATATCAACGTTGGATATATATATATATATATATATAAGCCAAACAGAGGCTATCATCCAAGACTTTGTTGAGTGGGTTAGGCTACTGTGTGGGCTGAATTGCAACGTGTTCTACACAACCTTAAGATATTGAGTCTTTGTCAGTGACTTCACTAAAATGTATGTTAAGCCAACATTGTTGTCGTGCTAATAAAGCCAGCCGTACCACACTTCCTCTTCCAACACACCCACACACAAAAGCTGAAGAAAACAGCAATGAGATCCACATTTGCAAATATGGGTCAGTGCTCAAATATTATGATTTATTTAGCTTTTATGTGCCAGGGCCCTTATTTATCTGCTGGCAGAGTACCTATGGGAATGGCATAAGCTAACTCAGGTCCCTCTACACACAATGTGCCTTTGAATGTGCTCATGCATACACAGACACAACCACACACTGAGCCATAATTGGGGTGTTTCATTTGCATTTGAATGGTGAAGCTTCACTTAAGAGGGCGAGGGAGGTAGGCACTGCTATTTGTTCACAGCAACTACCATATCCTCACAGGTTGTACTCATGAAGAAAAGAACTGTGAAAGAGATATGTGTGTGTGTGTGTGTGTGTGTAGGTGTGTGTGTAAGTGGAGTAGAACTTGAACAGGAGAAAACAAGAGAGAGTAAAAAAGGATTTGGGAAGGAGAGATTTTAAGTTTAAGACATAAAAGGATAAATATATATGGGGTGAAGGAAATACTTCAGGGGGGATTTAAAAAGTAGGCTAGGATATAAGAGTAGTATGACAGTATTTGTGAGGTGACAGAGGTAGAGAGCTAGAGGGAGAGGCTGTCCTGATTAAACTAGAGAGGCAGGCAGGCACATGGAGCAGCAGCCGACAGGGATAATTGGCTGATGACCTGTCCTGCGGTCTGATCCTATCCAATCAGACGAGCCAGATGATGAGAATGGGAAGCTATGGTCCAACACTGGGACACTGGCTACTGCAGGTGGGTGATGTCATCACCATTTGTTTCTGGGAAGAGAAGGGGTGAGGCGTTTGAACGTAGAGCTGGAATGAAGCCACTCAGAAGGCTCCTAATGTAGTACTTCACTCAACGCTAGCAGGCTGGAAATTCACTGACGCCCTGCCAGGTGACCCCCATCCAGACACACGTCTCTTCGACACAACAGGTGTTCTGGAACAGAAGCATAATGCGGCGAGAGAAAATGTCGGAGCATGCAGAAAAACACCACTTCCCAGGTGCCCAGGGGAGGACGCACAGGAAGCCTCCCAGGACGCGGTTGACCAGATGTTAAAAAAAGTGTCCTCGGAGAGCAAGTCCCCTGCCTGGTCACCTGTACTGTCACAGCCAGTCAGGGTGGCCATTAATCATACATTACACACCTGCTGTCATTTCCCATGCACACACACACACACACACAGTACACACCCACTTACTGTGGCCTTCATAACCAGATACATGAACAGAAAATAATTTTCTCTCTCACTCTCACTCCTGCCTGATCTACAGTATACCTCTAACCCACACACACACACACACACACACATCACACACACACATCAGGGTCAGTTTTGCTATGGTTGGGTCAGAGGAGGGGTCAGAAGGTCAGCGTGTGTGAAGGACAGGTCAGTCAAGCGGAAAGAGCAGGGTCAAACCACCGAGACGTTTCTCTGTCGAGCGTCTGGCTGGCCATCTGCGCCGCCCCTGTCACCACCCCCTGAAACCTGTCACAAGCTCTGTCACCTCATCTGACGTCACTGCTGAGGAGACCCACACAGTCTCAGAGTCATCCCAACGGTAGGAGCGCAGAGGTGAGGGGCGACAACACACTGCCTGTGTCCTGTCATAGAAAGACCTGCCAGGTGACTGAAAGATATCTACAGGTAGTGAAAGAGGGAGTATTTCTTGCTTATACAGTTATGTTTACGTCCAGTCCAAACCTAAACCCTTTTTTATGCTGACTTTAAGTCCGACTATTCTGGTCTTCAATTTGAACATATCATTTAAATATGATATTATATGTTTTTGTTTATTATTAGAACTGCATGCTGGCTGTAATGTACCGGATCTTATTTTTCTGTAAACTATGAAAGCCAGCAGGAAAAGTCCGTTATTAGGAGGATGTTCTATCACATGACCTAGAGCCACCATGGTGTAGTGTGTTCTTGTGGCACTCCTCAACAGCCCTGTTCAAAGACAGGCTCATTAGAATAGATTTCTAAAGTAAGCCTCCGGTAAGGGATAGTTGGATCTGGGAGATCAGAGGTGCACAATGGGGCAGGTCTCCTGACGCAGGCCCAGTCATTCAGCTGTTTATCTCCCCAGAGCCCAGCGAGAGACCATCGATCAGGCGGAGCGAGGGAGAAAGTGAGGGAAGGTAGAGAAACGACCTGTTTGTGTTACCGTGCAGAAAATGGGGGGTTTTATTTCCCGATGTTAGTATCTGGATCATCATTGACCCCTCCAAGCTGCTTTCTATAGTACGATCGTTGGTATGCGACGTCGTCGTTTGACAGAAACACATTTATTGGGTTTTGGTTAATCCTATCCATACCCATATCTTCAGATGTTCACCCCCCCCGCTCCCCAAAGTCAAACATGCCTTTTGACCTCTGACCTGACACAATCGCTATGTGTTTACTTAGAGCAGAGGCCATTTAACGTCTGAGTAACTCTTCTTCAATTATTCAGTAGTTTGTATGTGTGTGTGTCTGTGTGTGTGTGAGTATGTGTGTGTGTGTCTGTGTGTGTGTGTCTGTGTGTATGTGTGTAAGTATGTGTCTGCATGCGTGTGTTTATGCGCTTTCATGCATGTGTACATGCCTGTGTGTGCGCTTGCATGCCTGTGTATGTGTGTGTGTGTGTGTCAGTGCAGTAGGCAAGTCTGTTTCCTGTGTCTCAGACGGAGGCTATAGAAAGTGCAGTCGGGGGCCACGGAGGAATGAGGAAGCAGATTTTTAGCTGCCGGGCACAAACACCAATTAGGTCCAAAGTGGATGCTGGGCTCCACTCTCTGCTGGATTACGGTGTCCAAGCAGCCTGCTCAGGCCAGACCTTCCCACCTCTCGCCCAGCCCAGCCCAAACCCCAGAAGAGCCATAGTACTGCCAGGTACTGAGCAAATTAGTTTGGAGTTCCAAAGGAAAGACACTGGAGGGGGTGTGAGTGTGTACACATGTGTGTGTGTGTGTGTGTGTGTGGGTGCATCCCCAGCTAACTATTTCACTCCCAGACTTCCAAACTTTGTACCAAGTCTGGCCTTCTTGAAGCCATGGGGAATGTTGGGAAACCACAGAAGTGAGGATTTGGCTTCTTTCAGAGGTATCCGGTGCCCAGGGCGCATCACTGAGGAAATGTCACTAGTTTCATCTCCTTCCTCGTTGCTCTTTGACTGGGTTGTTCAAAGGCTGAACGAACCCTTTAATGCCCTTTTTTGAAATCAATATATTCTGCTGTGTTCACCCCAAGAAAAGTCAGATGAATGAAGCTGAATCCATGATATAACAGCTCTGGGAAAAATTAAGAGACAACTGCGCCTTTTTCTTTCCTTTTGAAAAAGGTTGAAAAGGACAATTGTGAGTGAGGAACAGATGGGTACAGTTTAAGAGTCCACTGCACCTTTTACCCTTCTGTCCTTCACTCACAATTATCCTTCTCAACCTTTTTCCTTTCTCTTGATCTTTTCTTCCTACATCCTGTCTCATTTCTCTGATCTCATTTCCTGTCTCTTCCCTCGCCTCATGATGCCGCCCTGTCCTGCTGTACTCTACAATGTCATTCCTTTCTAATTATCGGGAAGCGGGGTAGACAACAAACGTTTTTTGATCAGTTTATCAACTACAAACTTGTGAAAACTTCTGACGGTCCAAAAGATCTGGACTAAAATCAGTCATCGTTCATAGAATGAGACAACTGCCAAGGTGTTGTTCGAAGAAGTAATGAGCACACAAACTGGGCAGCAGTCGAGTCCACATCAGTGTCGATCTTTTGCAATCCCCGGTGGTGTCTGAGGTGTGCACACACCACAGGGATTAAAGACAGAAAGTACGAGAGAAGGTGGCAGAAGGCAGGCTTTCAAATAGGGCTTTCTATATTATTTCTGTGTCTGACTACATTAAGTCCACAAACCCACGCACTGCTGAAACTTTTGAAGTTATGGAAAATAAATTGAGAACAGGTTACCAATAGTTTTTTGTACTGTGTGTTTACCTTGAACACTTATTGCAATGATATACGTTCATTACTTTGCTGTGTCTGTGTACTACTGGTTAAACAGTTCTTGTGAGCTATTTCTCTATCCTTCCTATTGACAGAACATTCATTTAATCTCTTGCGAGAAAAACATTCTCAAAATAATTTTTATCGGGTTTCTCAACTGTATAACATTCACACAACTTTTGTAAGTACTCCAAAGAATGTCTTTACAATCAGACGCATTCAAGGTTCGCTTGTTAGGTATGGGGTTTTCATAGAGATGAGATGTTGGGGTGTGTGTTGTGGGTGTTTATGTGTGTAGCAAAGAGGAAAAATGATATCTTCATGTGTGTGACCAAGTGTCCCAGGACTATCCCTGTATGTTGAAGACTAAGTGAAACTGCCTCATACTTCTCCCCAGTGTGTTTGTGTGTGTGCGTGTGAGTGTATGTGTGTGAGTGTGGGTGTGTGTTTGTGTGACTCTGAGGTAACCTCTAGGTCCCAGGGAGGAGGAGCTCTCTCAGTGATTTATGGGCCTCCTAGCTTAGTCAGGCAGGGCCTCTTTTCCCAGAGATCTTTGCACGGGAGCCAGAATAACACTGTTCGTCCGCAAACTGCTTCCTGTTTCCTGCCTATCTCGGAGAACCCAGATGAGGGTTGTATCCTGCCAAACCTTCCCCCTCTCCTCTGTCCCTCACTCCTTCTCAGTCCCAGTCCCAGCTGTGCTACTTCCAGCCTGCCTGGGTAACATTTAACCATGCCCATTTTGTTAAAAGCCTTCCAAGTGGTAAATGGTATTTTATTTCTTCCATTTTGTAGTAAAATACCATAGCCAGTGGAACTGTTTGAAGAAGAAGAATTAGGCTATTAGGTACGAGTTGCCAAGATGAGATTGGTGAGTCAGGCGTTGTGAAGCTGGCAGGCTAGGGAGGTGAATGGGTTCACAGAACCGTCGCCTTCGGAGCCAGTGACCCATGACTTTACCAACCATTTCCTGGGAACATTTGAGAAGAAACCGCTCCTCCTGCTTCTGCCCAGTCAGAACGGCCCAGTCTTTTTTCTCCGTTTTCCTTCGTCTGTGTTGACAAATGCTTGTCTTTGACCCACAGCCACATGCCAGCTATCTGGTGCTGCTCCAGCCAAGCTGAATGAATTGCTCTTATTAAGCATTTCATTAGCAGATGAGAGGAAGATAATGAAAAAGTGTATTTGTGAGGGATAAAGCCAAGGGGATGGCTGACGCTCCGTGGTGTGGTGAGGAGGATGCTGAGGAGGATGGTGAGGAGGATGGTGAGGAGGATGGTGAGGAGGATGGTGAGGAGGATGGTGAGGAGGATGGTGAGGAGGATGCTGAGGAGGATGGTGAGGAGGATGGTGAGGAGGATGGTGAGGAGGATGCTGAGGAGGATGGTGAGGAGGATGGTGAGGAAGATGGTGAGGAGGATGGTGAGGAGGATGGTGAGGAGGATGGTGAGAAGGATGCTGAGGAGGAGGATGGTGAGGAGGATGGTGAGGAGGATGCTGAGGAGGATGGTGAGGAGGATGGTGAGGAGCATGCTGAGGAGGATGGTGAGGAGGATGGTGAGGAGCATGGTGAGGAGGATGGTGAAGAGGATGGTGAGGTGAGGAGGATGGTGAGGAGGATGGTGAGGAGCATGCTGAGGAGGATGGTGAGGAGGATGGTGAGGAGGATGGTGAGGAGGATGGTGAGGAGGAGGATGGTGAGGAGGATGGTGAGGAGGATGGTGAGGAGGATGGTGAGGAGGATGGTGAGGAGGATGGTGAGGAGGATGGTGAGGAGGATGGTGAGGAGGATGGTGAGGAGGATGCTGAGGAGGATGCTGAGGAGGAGGATGGTGAGGAGGATGCTGAGGAGGATGGTGGGGAGGATGGTGAGGAGGATGGTGAGGAGGATGGTGAGGAGGATGGTGGGGAGGATGGTGAGGAGGATGGTGAGGAGGATGCTGAGGAGGATGGTGAGGAGGATGGTGAGGAGCATGCTGAGGAGGATGGTGAGGAGGATGGTGAGGAGGATGGTGAGGAGGATGGTGAGGAGGATGGTGAGGAGGATGGTGAGGAGGATGCTGAGGAGGATGGTGAGGAGGATGGTGAGGAGGATGCTGAGGAGGAGGATGGTGAGGAGGATGCTGAGGAGGATGCTGAGGAGGATGGTGAGGAGGATGGTGAGGAGGATGCTGAGGAGGATGCTGAGGAGGATGGTGAGGAGGATGGTGAGGTGGATGGTGAGGAGGATGGTGAGGAGGATGGTGAGGAGGATGGTGAGGAGGATGGTGAGGAGGATGCTGAGGAGGATGGTGAGGAGGATGGTGAGGAGGATGGTGGGGAGGATGCTGAGGAGGATGGTGAGGAGGATGGTGAGGAGGATGCTGAGGAGGATGGTGAGGAGGATGGTGAGGAGGATGGTGAAGAGGATGCTGAGGAGGATGGTGAGGAGGATGGTGAGGAGGATGGTGAGGAGGATGGTGAGGAGGATGCTGAGGAGGATGGTGAGGAGGATGGTGAGGAGGATGATGAGGAGGATGCTGAGGAGGATGCTGAGGAGGATGGTGAGGAGGATGCTGAGGAGGATGCTGAGGAGGATGGTGAGGAGGATGGTGAGGAGGATGCTGAGGAGGATGGTGAGGAGGATGGTGAGGAGGATGGTGAGGAGGATGCTGAGGAGGATGGTGAGGAGGATGGTGAGGAGGATGGTGAGGAGGATGGTGAGGAGGATGCTGAGGAGGATGGTGAGGAGGATGGTGAGGAGGATGATGAGGAGGATGCTGAGGAGGATGCTGAGGAGGATGGTGAGGAGGATGGCGAAGAGGATGGTGAGGAGGATGCTGAAGAGGATGGTGAGGAGGATGCTGAGGAGGATGGTGAGGAGGATGCTGAGGAGGATGGTGAGGAGGATGGTGAGGAGGATGCTGAGGAGGATGGTGAGGAGGATTGTGAGGAGGATGGTGAAGAGGATGCTGAGGAGGATGGTGAGGAGGATGGTGAAGAGGATGCTGAGGAGGATGGTGAGGAGGATGGTGAAGAGGATGCTGAGGAGGATGGTGAGGAGGATGCTGAGGAGGATGCTGAGGAGGATGGTGAGGAGGATGCTGAGGAGGATGGTGAGGAGGATGGTGAGGAAGATGGTGAGGAGGATGGTGGGGAGGATGGTGAAGAGGATGCTGAGGAGGATGGTGAGGAGGATGCTGAGGAGGATGGTGAGGAGGATGGTGAGGAGGATGGTGGGGAGGATGGTGAGGAGGATGCTGAGGAGGATGGTGAGGAGGATGGTGAGGAGGATGCTGAGGAGGATGGTGAGGAGGATGGTGAGGAGGATGGTGAGGAGGATGGTGAGGAGGATGGTGAGGAGGATGGTGAGGAGGATGGTGAGGAGGATGGTGAGGAGGATGGTGAGGAGGATGGTGAGGAGGATGCTGAGGAGGATGGTGAGGAGGATGGTGAGGAGGATGGTGAGGAGCACACCGGCCAAGCACACAAGTGACATTAACCTTCTGATTAGCAGACTAATGGACAGATGGAGGGATTGGCAGAGGAGAAGAAAAATAACGACCACGTGGTGATGCAACCAACAGATACGGGAAGAGGAGAGTTCAAACGAACGTGTGTGTCTTCTCATTGGTTGTGCAGTTGTCTGGGATCATTTCAATACAGCCACGCACTCTAGCAATAATGTGGATAATAACTTTAGTATAGTCAATATGGAATCATCCTTCATCTGTAATGAATCATTTTTCTTCTTTTTGGACTGTGTGGTCTGGAATCCCATTTCCGGTTGATGTCTTGATGTCTTTTTAAAAATAAAGTTACGTGAAAATGTTATCTTCTTAAAAAAGTAAAAAAGTTCACATTCTTTCCGATTTTTGGGGGGAAAAAAACACATTTATAATCCCGTAAGATTCAAACTGTAATGTGTCTTGTGCCCCTTCAATGTGAATATGATGTTTTCGGTAAGGTGAGAAGTAAAGAAAAATGACACAAATATAATTTCCATGGGTATGAGAGCCGATTTCCTGTCATTATTTTAAAACAATTGACCATTCATTACAAACACACAATCTGAGGTTCATAACCCTATTTTCCCAGCATAATGCCATATGACTCAACAAAGATCTTAGTATGGCCTTCAGAAGAACATCGGCCAGACGAAGATCTTCTCTTAGTGTCTGAGAGTGGGATGTTCATCACTCCCCTCCACCTCCTCCACCCCCCTCATCCTGTTCCCCAATCATCCGCTGCGAAGTGAATGATATAATTGCCCATTGATTTCTGTCCTTATTGGAGAGTAGCAGGCATGTTTAGAGAGTAAACCTATTGCTTTCTCCTTAAGCGTTCCTGTGTGATGCTTAATGCTAGTAGGAGCCTAATTGGCTTCACTCTGCAGCTCCTGGCAGCGCCGCGGAGGCTTCTAGCACGGCGAGGCTGAGCATGAAAGAGAGCAGTGGAACAAGGTAGAAGGCAGGGTGGGAGAAAGTCAGCCTCTCTCACCCGGGTTCCGAGCCTTAAGTGAAACTTAAGAGGGAGATAAACTGTAATGTGTGCTTTTGCCACAGCCTGGAGGATACCCAGTATGCAAAGTTCATCGGCACCCCCCTGAATGTGCGTGGCACTAATGTGTTCAAACGGCAGAGAGAGCAGAGAGAGCAGAGAGAGCAGAGAGAGCAGGTAAGGCTGACTGGGCGGTCATGGCGTGCTGAATGGCTTCTATGACTCGTTACTAAGCGTCTCTCTCTCTCTACCTGCCTCTCTCTCCTTCTCTCACACCCTGCCTCTCTCTCTCCCTCGCTCCCTCTCTCTCCTTCTCTCTCCTTCTCTCTCTACCTGCCTCTCCTTCTCTCTCGCCCTGCCTCTCTCTCTTCCTCTCTACGTGCCTCTCTCTCCTTCTCTCTCGACCTGCCTCTCTCTCTCCCTCTCCCTGCCTCTCTCTCTGTCCTTCTACCTGCCTTTCTCTCTCCCTGCCTCTCCCCCCCTCTCTCTCTCTCTCTCTCTCTCCCTGCCTCTCTCTCTCTCCCTCTACCTGCCTTTATCTCTCCCTGCCTCTCTCCCCCTCCCTGGCTCTCTCTCTTTCCTTCTCTCTCTACCTGCCTCTCCCTCTCCTTCTCTCTCGCCCTGCCTCTCTCTCTCCTTCTCTCTCTCACTGCTTTTCTCTCCCTCTTTCTCTCACTGCCTCTCTCTCTCCTTCTCTCTACCTCTCTCAAGTAATCAGCTAGGACTTGGTCCACTTATCCACATCGCTAATGGCATAGCGGTTTTCATCAGGATGTGACTGTAAAGACGAGTGTTTATTTCCTCAGCTCCCCTTCTGGCATCATTGAGGGCGAATGCAAATTTGGATCTACAATTTAGTCATGATAATACACTCTCCACTTTTATCACATGGCTATTATATCGTATTTGTAAAGCAGTATTTGCTTTTTTACCTTTCTTTTGGATACAGTATACGATACAGACATCACATGCCTCATCCAGTCGATCGCTTTACTGTAATTGACAGTCCAGAGGTAACTGGCACCCCTGCTGGGAGGCTGGGAGCACTGGGTGTACAGTGTGGCTGGCAGAGGCTGTGTGTTGGCCAAGTGTAGATACCAGAGCAAACCACTCACATGGTCAGGTGTCAGTCACCGTCAGAATTCTATTTCAGATGAGAGTTGCATTATGTATGAGTGCTCACTGCTACGTAAAGTGGCTGGCTTGATGGAAATGGCTGTTCAAATGAACACTTGACGGCCCGGGCTCTGAATTACTCTCAGGTGGTTTGGTGATTTTCCAACCTCTTGTTTTGCATCTTAAAGATCCGTATTGTCTTCTGAAAAACACATGATCTGCACAGGCACACCAACACACATTGATAGGCATGCACACACACACACGTGCACACACAAGACTACAGTGATATTTTGTGAAAATGTTTCTATACCAAAACATTTCCCGATTTCACTGAGCTTGGCTCAGCCCAGTTTCAGCTGCCTCGTTTGTGTTCCATTACTTTGAACACAGACATGATCAGATGAATATTAACGTACCAGAAGAGTCTGAGATGAAGACTGACTGGACAGATACCTTGAAGAGGTCTCTTCACAAACCGTTGATGAATATCTATGGTTGATGAATATCTATGGTTGATGAATATAGTTGAATATTATACCATGAGAGAAGATACAGTATATCTAGAGAAACTATTAGAATTGATGAAAGTCTAATCCCATAAAATATGAGTTAGGATTAGGTCGACCCAATCCTAATCCCAACCCAAACTCTACCAAAAGCTCTAGCCTTTCATCTTGAGCTCCAATCGAGGTCATCCAATGACCCTGTTCAGTCTGAATCACTGAATAAGCGATGGGAGGAGTGCTATCATCTATCTATCCTTCTTCTTTTCTCCAAATTCCTAAAACTGAGATGTTTCTGGAATAATCAATGTCCCGACTCTCTGATTAGATCATTTTTACCCCCAGCAGCTCCTAGTGCCAATCGATAGTGCTTCTGGTGTTCTGGAAGAAAGATTGACCAATAATTTCCCCCCTGGATTTCCAATTATAAACTGCTAAACATCTGCAATAAAGAAGAGTGCGAGCAGGCCCAGCTATCCATCACACTAGAGAGCGTGTAGATGAGAGTGATAACACGACAACAGCCATCGGGGAAGAGGAATGCCCCCTCAAGCTGCCGCGCACACACACACACTCTCGCTCTCTCTCTCTTCTACACACACACACACACACACACACACACACACACACACACACACACACACCACACTCTCTCTTCTACACACACGCTCTCACTCTCTCTCTCTTGTACACACACACACACACACTCTCTCTCTCTGTCTTGTACACACACACACACTCTCTCTTGTATGCACACACATTCTCTTGTACACACACACAAACTCACTCTCACATTCTTGCTCTCTGTTTCTCAGTCGCTCTCTCTGGGTCTCTCTCTCTCTCACACACACACACACACACCATCATACCCACCATGCACGCTCTCTCACACACACACACACACACACACACCATCATACTCACCATGCACGCTCATCCTCCTGTTGACATGAAGTATCTCTCCTTCCCAAATGTGCCCCCAATCACTCTCACACATCCCTGGCTTCTACCTGTCTCACTCTCAATCGATCACGTCGCCCCCCCCCCACCACCATCCTTCTGTTTCTCCGTTCCACTCAGAACGTCCTGTTTGACGTCTTAGTCACGGCATGTGTTGAAAGTTCATTCAGACTGCCAACAAGCACATTGGCCTCTCTCTCTCTCTCTCTCTCTTGCTCTATTTCTCTCTCTCTCTCTCTCTCTCTCTCTCTCTCTCTCTCTTGCATCCTTCCTCTTGTCCTTTCTCTCTCTCCCTCTAACCCCGTCCACCTCCTCCTCCTCCCTCCATCTCCAGGCTTGTGGGTTCATGTCAGTCCTAAGCTTGCTGTCTCGTACCTCGCTGGCGTCCACAGCCTCCTGTGTCACGTGGAGACAGTGTGGAGCATATTAAACACCCTGTAAGCCAATAAAGCAGGCAAATGTGTATTCAGTGAGAGAATAATCTGCCCCGAGCCTTTTTGGAAGATTTAGCGTGCGTGTATGTGCGTGTGTGTGTGTTGGTTTTCGTCTGGGTGTGAGTGTGTTTATTCTGTATACTATGAAATTGATAGTGTTTAGCTTCCTAAGCTGCTCTGCCTGCTAATGTATGCACTCATCTCCAAGAGAAGCCAATTGCATTCCAACATGAACATTATGCTGCACTGTGAACTAAGCTAACATAATATGATAGCATCGATGCTAATGCTATGTCCTTTGACTGGCGTGATATTTGAATAATGTATAGTCATATAATTTGATAATGATAATGTATTACTGATATCATAATGCTGGAATTCTGAAATCCTAGTCACGTATTCTTGTTAATTTGATGAGTGCACTGGAAGTATGTGCATGGATGATGATCCAAGATCCTACACACTGGTGATGAAACGTTGTTCTGTGTGTGTGTGTGTGTGTGTGCGTGTGTGCGTGCGTGAGGCCTGCATGTTTGCTTGTCTTGGTAGCACACGACAGGACCACACACACTCACGTACACACACGGTGTGTGTGGCCCCCCTCCCTTGAGTGTTGTCCACCGAGGTTCATTGATTAATTAATAGTGAGTGATTCTTCATCTTTAAGGGTTATAATTACACAGGGGAGTGATGCACTGTGCACACAAGGACAGGGGGGTCGCTATGCCGACACACTTCATCAAACACACCATGGGAACACACAGAGGTGTGTGTGTGTGCGGGTGTATATGTGTGTTATCTGTCAGGCCCTGTCACAGAGCCAAAATACAGGCCCACGGCAAGGGAGCTTTTAGCATGCTAATGCTAGCTGGAGTAGACTATCTATAATCCCACTACCTGAAAGTCAAACTGGCACCCGGGAAGCTGCTTCTCAGTGTTTGTAGATGCTAGTTAAGCTCTGTGTCAACTCAACTGAATCAACCTTCCGTGTGTAACAAACCGCTGCGACTCATGGATCTGGAAGGCAGGTGCACACGTCGATAGTCCATTCCCTTAGTCTCATTAGCCTCTCAATTAGCACACCCTGCTTTGATCCCTATCATGACACAGCAAAACAAACCTACAACGCACATAGCCTAAACACCTATGCTAGTAGCAAAAACAGCGGGCATGCCCGCCTCTCTCTGTTTAGTTCAGACTACCCTAATCACAGGGTAACTAATTAACAGGCAAGAATGAACACACAAACACAAATGGATAGTAATTAAGGTATAAAAAAAGGACCCTTTTGTCTTCCTTTCTTTCTTACAGCTGTTTCTTAATGGGGAGTTGTGTAGTTCTGTGTCTGACTGGGTCTGGATTAGACACCAGGGATGCCGAGGGGCTGTTGCAGAAGTAGGAGGAAGCCGGCCCTATTTCAAAGGCAGTTACAAGGCACCGCGAGGCAACCTGCTTGTAGCTCAAGCTCCAACGTCCCCAGTCATCCATCAGCCATCACCGCCCATAAAAGATCCTCGATCCCTTTCAAAACAACATTTAGCTTCAGCTATCAAAGGTTACTAATTTATTTACATTCCTTATATATTTACTTTTTTGCCAGGTGAGTCGGGTGATGTATCGAGGGTGGCCCGGGAAAGTGATTTGATGATTTAGGGCCCAATTCGGCCTCTAAAATTGGTTCCTGCCAGCGTCATACATCATGGAGAATTAAAAGGTGATTGTGGTGTGTGTGAGGTGGCCCAGGACGGGTGCAGAGATCTCACTGGTGTGGCTCAGACCCACTGACACATCAGTCAGCAGTGTGGGACAGAGACAGAGACGGATGAGGAGCAGGCAAGGTGCAGATTGCCGATCTGATCATTAGATGATAAGCAAGATGAATCAGGAGAAGGGGTGGGAAGTGGAGGGTGGGGGGCGGGGGGGGTGGAAGGGAGGGAAGAGGGATAGAAGGAGAAGGAGAGACGGGGGGGAGGAAGGGAAATAGAAGTGAGGAGGGGTTGGTGAAAGACACTGTGTGGAGAGGGACCCGCAGTGTAGCCATTAGAGTGCACATGTCAGGCAAATTAGATTGAAGAGAGGATGGGGAGGAGGAGTGGAGAAAAAATTAGAACTTGGGCGGACGCAATCCCTGCTGACCGCACACGTGGCGCGCACGCACACACACACGCACACACGCACACACACACACACGCACACACACACGCACACACACACACGCACGCACACACATGCACACACGCACGCACACACATGCACACACACACACGCACACACACGCACACACACACACACACACACACACACACACACACACACACACACAGTCTAGACCGTGCTGTGGTATGAGTGATGGAGCAAGGGGACTCTCATCATTGCAGTCATCTGATGTGCAGAGCACGGCTGTAAATTTGGTGTTGAAGTAGGCCAGGTCAGGGTGGGAGAAAGTGAGGTCACGCCTGTCTCACGCTCCTTCTCACAAGACACAGACAAGAACAAGCCGAGCCACGCAACAGGATTTGAAGAAATTGTTTTTAAAGCAGAAATACTAAGAGTTTAACTTCCTCTACATTCAGATAAACAACAGACAACATCTGTGGATGATGAATGATAATAATCTGGCTTGGTGTCTATCACTACATCACACTTTTAGGTTCTGTTTATTAACCCACAGTTCCAGCACCTGGACTGATTAGACACGTCTCTCTTCCTCGAGCAGGGATCTCTGGGAGATTGAGTTCAAGTTAGGGTCCCTTTAGACACCTAAACTACATATAGAGGATGTTCTACTAGCAGATTGCATGCAAGCACATCCACGGCTTGTTCGTCACTTGCTTTAACTGCCTTCTGGAGGTTGTTAATGTGGCAATGGTAGAAAACACAAGTTCCAGCGAGGAGGGATGTGTGGAACATTTGTAGAGATGTCCTCCTGAGGTTCTACCTCATACACTCATATACACTAATATACATACTCAATGTGAGAGGAGATCCCCAGAGGCCTGTGCCTCTCTCTCTCTCTCTCTCTCTCTCTCTCTCTGTCAGTCTCTGTCTGTCTCTCTCTCTCTCTCTCTCTCTCTGTCTCTCTCTCTGTCTTTCTCTCTTTCTCTGTCTCTTATACGCACACACATACTCTCTCGCCTTAAATCCGTCTTTCTTTCTGTACCTCTCTCTCTTCTCTCTCTCTGTTCCTTTGTTAGAGACAGTAACCCAACTGCTACAACCCTTGTCCTCTATATCTATATTTAAAATCATCACAATGATTGTGTCCGACATCTAATCTATAATTCAAAATATGCCTTCAGTGAAGTTTTAAAATACAGGGACTATAAATGTGTGTGTGGGCATGTGTGTGTGCATGACAGTGTGTGCAAGTGTGCATGTGTATTGTATGCATGAATGAAGAGCATTTTAAAAATGTTTCATCTCACTACAACTACAACCACATTTCAGGTGTATCGTGTCTTTCTCTTTCACAAACTTCTGTTTTATGGCCCATATCTTTGTTTGACCTTTCATGACAATGCACGTGCACACACATTTCCAGAAGCTCCAGGTGCGTGACTGACATTCTCACGAGCTCACAAAGCTACCATACGAATAGTTTGGTCGTCAAAGAAAACCACTAGCTCTGTCACACACACACACACACACACAGACACACACATACATGCACACACAAGCATTCTCATTGTATTTACTGGGATTTCATATCCTGCCTCCGTCCCTGCCGGATGATGTACGACAACACTCGGAAATATTTAGCCGAGATGATCCCAGCGAGATGAATTAATAATTCATGTGTGATGGAGTCTTTTTAATATTTCAGGCATAATTAATAAGCCGGAGTATCGCTCCCGTTCGTGGAGAGAATCACACTGAATGTCAACAGCAGATGAATGAGACAGGAAGCCACGCCCAGTTCACTATCAGTCAGAGAACAGGACACACACATACACACACACACACACACACACACACACACATACACACACACACTATCGGTCAGACAACAGGACACACACAGACACTATCGGTCAGAGAGTGCAGTGCATGCCACATGACTACAGCTACAGACCAAGGTGTCTAATGGCTCTGATGTCTAACTACTCCTCAACTCTGAAGCCGACATTTCCCCATTTTCCTGGGGATGAATGAGGAGATGCTGGCTGTGCCACCAGCCCCACATCTCCAGTCCTCTCTGTCACAGGGGGCATTACCCCTCCAGTCCTCTCTGTCACAGAGGGCATTACCCCACCAGCCCCACACCTCCAGTCCTCTCTGTCACAGAGGGCATTACCCCACCAGCCCCACACCTCCAGTCCTCTCTGTCACAGAGGGCATTACCCCTCCAGTCCTCTCTCTCACAGAGGGCATTACCCCTCCAGCCCCACACCTCCAGTCCTCTCTGTCACAGAGGGCATTACCCCACCAGCCCCACACCTCCAGTCCTCTCCGTCACAGAGGGCATTACCCCACCAGCCCCACACCTCCAGTCCTCTCTGTCACAGAGGGCATTACCCCTCCAGCCCCACACCTCCAGTCCTCTCTGTCACAGAGGGCATTACCCCTCCAGCAGGAAGACGGCAGGGCAGCAGGGTTATGATGTTGCACTAAGCCCCTAACAGGTACACTGCATCTATATAACACATGTTCGCTCACTCTGTCTTTCTCTTCCTGTCTCTATCCCATACACACGCAAACACAGCCATTCGGACGGACACACACACACGCACACACACACACACACACGCAGGTAGAAAGATGAGGCTCACACAGTGTCCCCAGAGTCTCTGTGTGTGGCTGCATTACCAGCCCAGTTATGAATAATGGCTGAGAGTACACAAGCTTTAAATAAACTTTAATCAATTTCAGAGTGTGGGTCTTTGGTTAATCCATTTGCTGCTTTCCAGCTGTACAGCAGAGAGTAAACTGTGGCCACACACTGAGGGGAAACACACACGCACACACACCAGATACACAGACACACACTCATTCACAGACACACACACACACACACACACCAGATACACAGACACACACTCATTCACAGACACACACACACACAAAGCTGCAGCCCTGGTAAACATAGCTTGAAGATTCCCGGGGTGTACAGATTCAACAAAAGAAATCCCTCTCTGTCCTCGTCAGGGAGTCTCGTGTATGATCATCAGACTGCTCTGGTGGTCACGGGCCCAGCGGGGCCAGCCCTGTGAGGACACTGGCCCTCTCCTGGCTCCCCCTGAGGGGCCCGTGACCAGAGAGACCCCCGGGCAGGCCTCTCACACCATGATGATCTCTCTCCTGGATAATGGAGCAGATACTGTTCATTTGTCTTTGGGCCAGGTAATGCTGGAGGGGAAAATCCAATAACGTTAGAATCTACGGATGTTTGATACTTGATTTGAATGGTCAGACCGATATAACACGTTCTCTTTTATTTATTTGACCAATCTAGCTCCAGAACATTCCCCGTGGGAAGAGGAGGTCAAACACCCAGCCCTGTACCTGCTCGTCTACTGACAACCAGGACATGCTCATAGCAACCTGCTCTTCTACTGACAACCAGGACATGCTCATAGCAACCTGCTCTTCTACTGACAACCAGGACATGCTCATAGCAACCTGCTCTTCTACTGACAACCAGGACATGCTCATAGCAACCTGCTCTTCTACTGACAACCAGGACATGCTCATAGCAACCTGCTCTTCTACTGACAACCAGGACATGCTCATAGCAACCTGCTCTTCTACTGACAACCAGGACATGCTCATAGCAACCTGCTCTTCTACTGACAACCAGGACATGCTCATAGCAACCTGCTCTTCTACTGACAACCAGGACATGCTCATAGCAACCTGCTCTTCTACTGACAACCAGGACATGCTCATAGCAACCTGCTCTTCTACTGACAACCAGGACATGCTCATAGCAACCTGCTCTTCTACTGACAACCAGGACATGCTCATAGCAACCTGCTCTTCTACTGACAACCAGGACGTGTTCATAGCAACTGACAAGTGGATGCTAGAGTCCTCCATGAAAAAGTGCCAATTACATAATTCATCTCAATGCAGCTTTGGGCTCTGCATTACTTATGAACCTGTGTGCTTCAAGTGATCCACGCTATATCACATTCTGGATTCCTTATGTAATCCAATAATTAGTGTGAAAGTAAGTATGTGTACGTGTCTGTGTGTGTGTTTGGGGTGATCATGTGAAGCACTGTGAACGAATGAGGGGGGAGGAGAGCCACCAGAAAAACAAATTCTACCTCCACAATTTGCACTTGTCCTCTCCTCTGTCTATCCTTCAGGCTCCGCTCTCTCCCTCCCCCTGCACCCCCCACCCCTGCCCCCCCCCCTTGCCACCCCCCCCCCTGCCCCCAGCGCAACACAGGATTAATAAGAAGAGACAGCAGAGAGAAGAGAGTTGGAGGGAAGCCAAAACATGGTCGGGTCAGGGCGGTAAGATGGAATGGGAAGAAAAAGATTTGAAAGCAAACAGCAGATGGATCTCGCCTCGTTCCTCCCTCAAACGTTTGAGCTCCTGCTGACTGGGGAAGGTTGTTTGGTTGTGTCATGCATCCGGTGGGTCAACAGCAGTCAACAGTAGTGATCCCATCATGCAAAGTTCACAGCTCAATGTGACCCGCACTCTCTGTCTACATGAGACGCCTCTCCTCCTTTCGCTTCCTCGCTGGCGTCGCTGAAGGCTGCCTCGGGTCAGATTCTTAAGCGGGGAGATTATTCAAACAGGACAAAGCCATATTCAATTACGGCGGCAGGATATTGGCTGTACAGTAAATGAAACAATTACAGCAGCTCCAGTGGCAGATGTGCAAGGGCCCATTTGCAGGAGTGTGCTGTCAGCAGGGCTGGGTCATTCTATTACAGTCGTAGTGATGGGGCCTTAGCACCCCCGACGCCTTGCATACTTATGCTGGTTCCCGCACACCGAGACACACATTCGCAGGCACACAATCCAGAAGAAAGAAGACAGTACTGTAAGAGGATGTGGATCTTCTTTCTTCGTTTTCATCACCTTTTCCTCCTCATTCAGTTGGACTTCCTGACAATCCATCCCTTACTCCTTCACTGTGAATCCACTCAATTCTCAATTTAAATGTTCACCTTCTCTCTCTTTCACTGACTTTCACCCCTATTTCTCTCCCTCCCTCCCTCTGAACTCTTCACCTGCTCCTGGTACCTGTCTGTGCCACACTGACAAAGCTCTGTAGCCGAGCTGCATCTGTTAACTGAGCCGGGGGAGAGAGAGAGAGAGAGAGAGAGGAGAGAGAGAGAGGTAAAGTAGAGCTTGGACAGGCAGTACAGTAAATGCCCCAAGGCAAAACATCACATGCCCCTAAGGGATGTCTCAGTCCAATCTTAATAATATACAGTGCTGTACAGCAAGCCATGGGCTTCTTAAGAGATATACATGTGTATATCGGTACAGAGCCAGTCATGTGACTCCAATCCCTGGGAGTCGGTCTCATTAGAATGCCAAGTCAGGTCCACTGCTTTGTTTTGTGATTCTGTTTGGCTGCAGTCTTCTTATCCCTACATACTCTGCCAGCACCCATCAGCTTCCCTCTCCCTCTCTCTAACTCTCTATGTCTCTGTCATCCACTCGTTCTCTCACAAACGCTCTCTCACTGTCTCTGACGAGTCTAATCTCTCAAATTCATTTGGCATCTTTCTTTGGAAGTCCCAAAAAGTATAATCACTTGTTATATTGAAAGAAAGAACCGAATAAACTTCCATCTTGGTGCTTTCATACGCCTTGTCTGTGCGGCTGTCGCTGGGTAATTAGGGATCCCATCAGTGACAAATGATCCTGTCCAAATACTTCAAATAGCGACAAAAGTCTGCAAAGCCTTCAACTTCTTAAACAAGCAGTCAGTTTCCAAAAAGAAGAGACAGATCAAGAGAGTCCATTACTGTCAGAAATGATCCGGAAAGTACAGCATGTTCTCAGATATTCTTCTGTATTTTCTGCCTTTTTAACAATCTATACGCGCTCCTCACCTAGCCGGTAATTATCTTCGGGATCCTCAGAACATGGGACACCAGAACATTGACCCCTGAGCACTTCAGTCCAAAGCTGACCACGTCTTCAGCTTCGGTTTCAAATCACGATTACAGACGCCGGAGCGATTGTTGGCGAGGCACCCGGGGCATCACGATGATTAAAATCAAATAGACTTAGCTCCATCTCCAATTACGCACGATTCCACTGAGCCCCTCCGAACTACCCGGGTGCTTCTGTATCAATATGCGGCCCCTCGCGCCTCGCACGGGCCGCAGGCTCCAAAGACAACGCTCAGAAAATCACACATTCAGCCATTATGTAGCGGCCCAAAGTGCATTAGAGGACAAAGGAAGCGTTGCAGTGTCATGGCTGGGTGAACACCCCTCCTCTACGCTTCTGCTTTGTCTCCGAGGTGTTGACTTCAGCAGGGTTGATAATCATACGGGCTGTATTATACTGTTCCACACAATACAATCGGACAACCTGCATCCGACACATTTGTATTGAAGGGAAACGGGCAAGGATGACTAAATGAATTCCATTCCAGAAAACACACACCGTTTTGTGTGTGAAGCGTTTTCTAAAAGAGAGGGAAGCAATTCAAGTGACATGTTTAAAAGGACCAAGGCTGCAGAAATGCACACCCCTAATACAACCTCTAAAATAAAATTAGAGTAGAACATAAAGAATCCCCCATATTCATTCCCTCTTCTTCATGGCTGTATGTAAAAGCTGGAGAACTCTCAATTCACGACTGGCAGTGAATGTGAAATGGGCTGGGAGGGCCTGATATGGAAGGGAGAAGGTTGTGAATTCTCTATCTCATAAATTAGACTTCCATTGATGCCAGAAGTATTGAAGTCACAAGGGCTTTAAAATTAATATCTAGCGAGCGTGTGCTTGGGGGATGGGTGTGTGTGTGTGTGTGGTATGTGTGCTTGTGTGTGTGTGTGTGTGGGGGTTGGGGGGATATAGCTATTGCAGTAATGATTTTTCTGAAGAGGAAAAAATAGAAGTTCCCCCCATTAAATCCACTTGGACAGAGAACTTGAATGTTTGTCTAAGGAAAGCAGGCTCTTAGAAGAGTGAGGCCCGGCGTATCGATCTGAGCTCGGCTTTGGAGTCAGACCCCAACAAAAAGGCCAATTAAACTATATGGGAAAGCACTTGTAATTATGTAAAATGAGGCCACATATCATAGATGGGTCGTATTTGAGGTTTATATTGCAACTCTTAATCAAAGTCCTAATATGGGACAGTACTTCTGATTTGGCCCAGGACTGGGCGCTGGGTCTGTTCACAGCAGACCAGAGGGCCAATATTTATGAAATCATGA
This sequence comes from Mallotus villosus, assembly GCA_903064625.1. Classification (NCBI taxonomy): domain Eukaryota; kingdom Metazoa; phylum Chordata; class Actinopteri; order Osmeriformes; family Salangidae; genus Mallotus; species Mallotus villosus. Next base: position 901,907 of record CAEFZP010003311.1, read on the forward strand.
AATCTGCTCTTTTTACCTCAAGGTCTGAGAGAGAGAGCGAGAGAGAGAGAGAGAGAGAGATGAATGTGATTGCTGGCACTCTACAAGATATACAGGAACCTACAGCAGTGAGCAGAGCACCACAGTGCTTTATTGCTGCTCGGAGTGGAGACACTTTGAGTCATGGGGTAGAGAGCCCCTGAGGGAAGGATGTGATTATTAAATATCAGAGTGGCCTGCCACTGCTGATTCACATGAAGGACTTCTCAGCCATCAGCAGTCTCCCACCATGCAGAGCTACCTGACACTGTCCCTGGATGACTCTGAGGGAACACACACACACACCACACACCCGATACACACACACACACACACCCATACACACACCACACACACACACACACACAGAGCTGACATCAACCGACAAATGTCACATCTAAGACATGTTATCTCATCAAGTGAAAATGCACACAGCCTGCAGGTTGGGCCCACGTTGGTCAGAATGTCATCTGATAAGGCCCAGGCTGGAGACTCGTCTTTACATTCTGCATTCTGCTGCTCTCGCCTAAATAACGTGCTCTGTTACATCAGTGTCTTACGTAACCTACGGTACCATAGAAGAAGTGTATCAGGACATCAGTGTCTTACGTAACCTACGTACGGTACCATAGAAGAAGTGTATCAGGACACAAAAGAGCATCATCGGATCTTAGCGTCAACCCAGAATGCTAAGTGAAACTGTCACCAGCTCCACTTTACCCACAAGCCTCTGGCTTTTAATGCCGCAATGGGCAACAATTAGGGTAGACAAGGGAGAGAAAATATTTAAATAAATAAAATAAAGATCATTTGTTGCCGGAGGCTTGGTTGCACAGTAAAAGATTAATGCTGCTTCTCTGCAAATATCGCTCTGAGGGACAACAGAAGTCACTTTTTCTCCATCGAAACATTCATAAAATAAAAGCCCAAAGAAGCCCTGAAGCCGATGCTCTAGAGCAGAGAGTGGAGAGGGAGAGAGTGAGATAGAGAGAGTAGAGGCGACGTAGAGAGAGAGAGAGAGAGTATGTGGCGAGCTGGTGTGTGCGTTCTATGTCGTGTCTTGCGGCGTTTCTTGCTGCGCTAGCTCTGCTCTCTCTCTCATCTCGCTCGCTCTCCTCGCTCTCTCTCTCTCTCGTTTCTCTCTTCTAGTCCGTTTCGTTCTTTCTGTCTTGTCGTTCTTCTTTCTTTCTTCCTTTTCTTTCTTCTGTTCGTCCCGTTGTTTCTTGTCTCCTTTCTTTCGCTTTCTCTTCTCCGCTCTCTCTCTCGCTCTTCTCTTCTCGCTCTCGCGCTCTGCTCTCTCCTCTCTCGCCTCGTCGTCTCTCTCTCGCTCTCTCTCACCCCTCGCTCTCGCGTTCTGTCTCTCTCTCGTCTCTTCTCTCGCTCCCCCTCGCCCTCTCCCGTCTGCTGCATAGACATGACCACACACACACCACACACACCTAACCTGAGTAGCCCAGTAGACTTCCTCGGGTGCTCTCCTGAGTCCTGGGTCCCGGCGCAGGCCATGCTGGCTCGGGTGTCGAAGGACCCTACGCTCCTGGCTGCCTGGCACTGCTGCATGGAAAACAGGGGGGAGAGGAGTCAGATGGCTGAGCGGGAATCGGGCTCTTAATCAAGGTTGCCCCGGTTCATTCCCGGCAAAAATGACATTGTGTCCTTGGGCAAGGCACATCACCCTACTTGCCTCGGGGGAATGTCCCCTGTCATACTGTAAGTTCGCTCTGGATAAGAGCGTATGCTAAAGTGACTAATGTAAGGAAGGATGTCATCAAATGGCTCCACACTCGCTCACTGTGGCACGGCAGAAGCAGGCCCAGCGTCCCTGCCTGGCTCGCTAGCCCAGCTCCGGTGCCAAGCACACTGCCTTACTCACAAGTGCTGCCCACTCTTCCTAATGAATGCCACGTCAATTCTACCAACATTAGGAAGTCAATACCGGGTTGTAGAACATGAGTTGTACAGAGAGGGTTTGGTCAGCGTGTGTGAGAGTGTGTGTTGTGTATTTTCCCCATCACTGTCAGATGTGGATCTGGCTCTGACTGCGGAGAGGGAGAGAGATCCTCAGGGTTATGGGTAAGAAGCATGGCCCTCAACTCGCTGTAACCTCAAATGGGCTTTGGCAGAACCCGGGTAGGAGTGCCATGCTGAATCTCATCTCACCACCAAAAGACCCACCTGAGTGTGGGTTGTGCGATAGAGAAAGAGCGTCGCAGGTGTGTAGTGTGCGATAGAGAAAGAGCGTCGCAGGTGTTGGGGGCCTGCGTGCGTTAGCGACCACGTATCTTCCCGCTCATTCGCCGCACCGGACTGCAGTCGCAAGACGCTCAGACCGCCACAGCCGTCAATCAAAGCCTAATGGAATTTTAAAGGCCTCTCGCTAGGCATTGTGGGTATCCAAGGACTTGATATGAACAATGGGTGACTCTTTGTTTCAATGACACTCGTTTTTTCTCCTCTTCTTTTAATTCTAAGGGGATGTAAGCTGGAGCATGCCTGGGAATGCCAATGAAGGGCCAGTCTAACGGCTTTTCTATGAATTACATTATCGATTCCCAATACTCCTCAAACAGAAAATGTAATTATGCACGGCTCCACCCTAACCTCTCATCCATGCCAAGCCCTCTTCTCTCTCCCCCCCCTCTATCTCCCTGCCTTCCTCTTTCTCCTCTCCCCCCACCCTTCCTTCTTTTGTCGCCGTACCCTCCCCCCACCATAGACATCTTTCTAAGGCCTGATCTCCCTTCTCAACTTCTGCTCCCTCTCCCCGCCTAGATCAGCCCCCCGTGTTCTCCTTTTAACGAGGAACTCTTCTACTCGTCCTAAAATCTTGGTTCCCCTTTCGGGATCTGATTAATAGCTGCGTACCATAGATACAGAATTGGTTCCCTGCCCACTCTCTCTTGCATCCGGTTCCCCTTCGTTTTTTTACAACTTTCCCATCCCCCACTAGTCCACATCCTACCCCCCCCCACCAACCCCATTTATCTTTATACGAAGGCCCGCCGCCCCCACTTACCTCCGCCAATCCTCCTCTCTCCCCTTCCGCCCCCCCCCCCCCCCCCCCCCCCGCCCCCCCCCCCCCCCCAAACCCCTCACATAACCTCCAAGATTCGTTTCCCCATGGGGGTGTTGTGGTCTTTTCCCCACATAGGCCTGGTTTTCTCCCATCTACCAGCTGTGTCTCCTGGGGGAACCCCGCTGTGCCCCCCACCACCACTAAACGTGTCATGCACGCCACCTCTGCGCTGTCTCTCTCTCTCACTCTGCCCACTCCTGGACCCCTTTCTGTGGCCTTTGACTGACTTCTTCCTTTTTTTTTGATTCCTGCCAGTCCAAGTATTACGCTCCACTGAGATAATTTAGCCTTCTCTATCCCCACCCAACTGGAACAGGTGTCCATTAAAAAAAAACCAACCAGCAGCCAGCAGCCCCTGTGGCGCCAGACCCGGCACAACCTCTCTCAGAGCCAAACTAACTCAAGATTTGCTTTCCATCAACCCCTCAGCAATATGAGATGAATCAATTTTCCCATGTGAGGAGAGGAGATAGAGAGGGTGAGGAGGGCATGCAAAGATGGGGCCCGGAATAGGATATAAAGGAGGGATCGGTTTTGACGGACAATTGAGGAAAACCGGAAAAGGGGGAAATAATAGGAAAAGGGGCGAACCGAGAGAGTAGGAAGTGAACAGAAATAGACCTTAGGGAGAAAGAAGAAAGAGGGGAAACAAAAAAGAGTGCAAGATGGAAAAAGAAAAGTGGCGGAAAGAAGGTAAAGCAGAAAAGGCGCACGAGCCCGTGCTTTCTTTCCTTCCTCTCCTGCTTTTGCTCTCCCCTACTTTTTCCTCCTTCTCGCTCTCTCTCATCGCCTCTCTCGCTCTCTCGCTCTCCTCTCTCTCCTCTCTCCGTCTCTCTCTCTTTCTCTCTCCTCCATTGGAAAATGGAAGTTTTTAGCACCAGGCTCATTCCGGCTTTCCTGATGGCTTGCTAGGCCGCTGCATCACTGAATCATGCACTGGTCAGGGGATCCGTGGGGAGGCGACCGACCTCATGTCTATCTCGAAGCACACTGAGCGAGAATGAATGGCCATAGAAGGGTTCATCTTAAATGCCCCGGTGTCCAAATCACATAAAAAATGGCCCCGTATGTCAAAACTCACAACACGAGGGCCCAAAGCCAGCATAAGCCCCTGTTCCAATCCAAAGTGGTCTGCTCTCCTCCTAAGGCAACACAAAGCCCCGCCAACAGTCGCGCCGGGTCACTTTTAATGGCCAATCCTTCTTCCAGATTTCAACCCCCTAAGTAAGCAGGATACGCGTTTGGGTGCTGGGACTGGTAGTGAGATACTGGGTACTCAGGAGATAACCTCTTAACCAACAGACTCCTTCCTTCCTACTTTTATTTCTACTCCTTCAATATGGTTTTCGGATGGTGGTGATAGTTTTCTTTTTTCTTTATAGTATTGTATTAAATGTTAGACATTTTGAGTATCATTATTACTTATTTACTTTTGTCCTTTCCTTGTTTCCTTTTCTTCTTGTCCCTCTCCTATATCTTGGTTTTTTTAACCTCACCCCCTGACCGCAAACTTTTGTATTTCAGGTTACTCATCCGACCACCTACATGGAAAACAGCCGTAATGGAACTCAGACATATTAAATCCGTATTTTAGGAATCCGTGACTTTAAATCACACAGGAATTGGCTATGTCAATCATGGAGGGGGACACAACCAGAGACAACTCACATTCACAAACAACCTGTACATAGTTTGATTTCAGTTTCAGTTGTATTTCCTCTGAAGGCAACTCGTGGCATGCAAGGCAGGCCAGAAACACAGATGAGTTTGACTCTGTTTAGACCTCCGTCGGAGAGCGTGTGCAGCCAGAACCACCTGGGGAAACCGCGGCAACACCCCCATTCAAGCACTTCCTCTCCTCTCGTCCCTTGACTTCCTTCATCTCCTCGTCTCTCTCTCCACCTCCCTGCTCCCCACCTCCCTGCTCCCTAGACCCTGTCAAAGCCTGTCAGCATCAATACAGTTCACACCATGCAGAAACACACACACACACACACAAACATCCCACTATGACACACACACCACACACACCACACAAACATCCCACTATGACACACACACACACACACCGAAAAACGACTAACACCTCATCATGCACCAGTGATGCACACATCCTTTCCAGAAAACCTTCATATGATCAGGGATCATTGCAGCCAGAACGGTGAGGCATGAGGGATCTAGAGAGCCTCCGTGTTTAACCGAGCAGCCGGCTGCACAGCGCGTCTCCCGTGATCAGATCTGGGATCCACAAGGTCCGTCCAGCTGAGCCGGCCTCGATGAATTCTGACGTAATTGATTTATATTTTCCCATTAGAGGAATGCACTCGCACGGCAGAAGGAGAGGGTGGGCTGGCATTTTTGTCAGGCCGTCTTGACAGAGACATCGAAACGGGGAAATAGAATCTAATAACACTTGGAGAGGCTGGAACTCTCGTATCAGTCACAGGGTTTAAAGGCAGCGCAATAAAGAAGACGATTCGACTGTGTTTCCGACACACGGAATAGCATGTTATTGGTTGATTTGTGATCAGATGTTTGCAGTAGCGGGCTGTCATTGGATGTCTTTGGTCACGTCATGAACTCTCCCTCTCTCATTATCTCTCTCTCTCGCCCTCTCTCTCACACAAACACACCGGGCTAAATCGATGTGGTGAATACAGTAGTTGTGAATGCCAAAGTAACTGCAGGCCTCTTGCTGCAACTCTCTAAGTCCTGCCAGGAGTCAATAAAACGCTGAAAAAGCGTGGAACTTTGGCTGACCCTGGCTTTGTTTTCACACAGAGTGACTCACACAAAAGTTCCTCTTGAGAAGACAATGGAGAACATTGGTTCCTGCCATCCATCACCAGAAGGCATTTAAGGAATTGCTGGGTGTTTGCTCTCACTTAATTAAAATGCATAGCTGGTTCCTGTGTTCATGTACTTAACCTTGGCTTTTTTTCCTCCTCTCTTTTTTCTCTTTCCAGTAGTTCGAGGGGGTAGCATGGGGTGTCCACACACACACACACACACACACACAGACGCGCAGGGACAAAGACACACACACACACACCGTGTGAGGGCCAGCCAAGACAGGCCCCTTCTCGGTGATTCGCTTCATTAGCATTCTTTACATCTCCCTCCAATACCTCTCCACTGCTGAAGGACATCCACAGAAAACACACACACACACACACACTCTACACACAACCATACTAATACCATCAGACAAAGCAGCCGCATAGAAAACTCAGGCAACACTCATAACGTCGCCAAACACACGGGCAGAGAAAAGCAGTCTCCCCATGGTGGTCAGGGGAACAGCTGCCACGTTAAACAAGCCTTGCAGGGCTGTAATGGTCATCCCTCAGCCTGGGGTGGCTGAGCAGATCAGGGGCAGCATCCAGGGGCAGCATCCAGGGGCAGACACAGGACACTGCAGTTCTAAGCTGTGAGCTGAGGCTATAGGGTTGGTGCTGGGGAAGAACTGGAGTGGAGCATGGTCCAGGATGGGTTGCTAAGAAGATAGATCAGGCTGGGTGGGCAGAGTGGAGGATGATTATGGGGCAGGGGGATGGGTAGGGGCTAGTGTTGAAGTTGGAGTTGGGGCTGAGGCTGGGGCTGAAGTTGTTGCTGAGGTTGGGATGGCGGCCGGGGCAGAGGCTGGGGTAGAGTGGTCCATGTCTGTGTTAGATACAGGTGGATTACAGTGAAGAAGGAAAGAGAGAGAATCAGTCCTCACAGCGGTCGAGCCAGCGTGAAAGGAGTTAATGCAGAGTACAGCCTCAGCAAAAGAGGCTAAATAGTTATACAGTAGCCGACTGTAAGAAGAGAAAAAGACAGAGAAAACAATAAAGAGAGAGAGAGGAAGCCCAAAGAGGAGAGAGAAGAGAGAGGAGAATAGAGAGAGAAGAATAGCGAGAGAGAGAACAGAGAGAGAGAGAGAGAGAGAGAACAGAGAGAGAGAGAGAGTAGAGAGAGAGAACACAGAGAGAGAGAGAGAGAACAGAGAGAGAGAGAGAGAGATAGAGAGAGAGGAAGAGAGAGCTGTAAAGCAAACGACCTCGCGCATCATCATCGTCTTCCGTGAAGCAGAAACACTGGGAGGCAACATGAGAGAGAGAGCGTGTCGGCAACGCATTACTCAAACGGGTCTTTAGTGTCGCGGAAAATGCACTTTCAGACACGTGCCGTCTCCTCAGCCCGTCCCCGCTCCCCCTCTGTCTCCTCCCGGCATTGATCGCTTCTAGACAGCAGACAGCGCGACGGATGGCCGCTCCATGCACACTGATGCTAATTAATAGCCGGTCTGCTTGGGACAAGGTCGCTGGGCGCCGGCGTCACAATGCAACAAAGCTGACACGTCCACTGGGGACAGACTCGGTCCTGTTCTCTTTAATGTCCACGCGGGTCTTTTGTCCTGCTCTATTACACTGGGAGCCTGCCATTGGCCTCCTTTGTCTCCCTATCACATGAGAGCTTGTTTATTTCCCGGGTGAAGGACAAAGCTATCGAACGTCCCCGCTAAGTGAAGCCATCTGACTGCCTACTGTAAAGTCACAAGGCCTGCTTTTCTGCTTCTTTCATCCCATTCTTCACCCAAACCTGACAAAAGCCTTCGGTTGATAACGCTCTCTTGTAGTTTCAGTACATCATGGCACCGCGTAGTCACGTAATCAATGATAATTATGTGGAATAATCCTCTCCTCGCTGACGCATTGTTGTGTTTGAAGTGCGACGTATAGCCGGAGGCTGCACATTCTCCGTCTAGCTTTTGTTGCAGACCTTTTTACAGGCTTAGACTAATGTACTGTATGATCAGCGTATTAGTGCATTCTACTTGTCCAGTGCACTCAGTTACCGGTGTGATTGAGTAGCGTCCCGGAGAGCTCTCACCTGCGCCCAGGAGGCTGCGGTCCTTCTGTTAGCATGCAGAGCAGGGGACCGGGGGGGATCATTAGTTATGTTTCGTCTGATTGGAGGAGGATGGTGGGGGTGTGATTGTGGGCGTTGGCTCGCTTAGCTCACATATCTGCCATTCACAGTACGAAGGAAATAGAGAGAAACAAGACACTTTTCCTCACTTGCTCTGTTTCTCTCTCTCTGTTATTTTTTTCTAAACGAAGGCTTGAAGGTCACTGCATATGAAACAATCCGTAGCAGATGTCACTTAGCAGAATCCTAGTGCACACAATAGACATCTGCTGCTCTCTCTCTCTCTCTTTCTCTCCCTCTCTCCTCTTTCATTCTCTTACACTCTCCCTCCCTCTCTCCCTCTCTGTCTCTCCCTCTATTCTCTTTCATTCTCTTACACTCTCCCTCCCTCTCTCACTCTTGTCTCTCCCTCTCTCACACTCTCTCCCTCCCTCTCTCTCTCTCACTCTCTCTCCCTCTCTCCTCCTCTCTCTCTCTCTCTCTCTCTCTCCTCTCTCTCTCTCTCTCTCCGCTCTCTCTCTCGTCTCCACTCTCCTCTGCTCTCTCTCTCTCCCTGCGTTTACAATGTAGGCGGGCGAAATGGGCTTTTGTTTTTTCTAACCCTCATGTGACATTTCAACATTCACAGAGATAGATCTGTGTCCTCCAGGATTGTCGCCGCTCGCTAAAGAGCCACGGAAATGCAGGAAGCATTTAGGGCAGAGCTCGGCTGTCAGTGCGCTTCTCCTCGGCTGTGGTTCCCGTTCTCTTTTGATCTCCTGGATGGCACTGATGTACGCCCCCCGCATGCCTACATACCTATGTCTCAGCCAGGTACCACTGACAGAAGAGCCTGCCCATCTCTCTGGGGCCGTGTAGAGGAATAACACACAAACAAACAAACGCAGCGTTTGCCAGAGCTTGTGATATTGACTGCCAACAAAGCCCGAGCTTAAGGCTCGTAAAGGCAGCCCGACAGGAACGGCAGAGTTCTGAAGGATTTCCTTAATATCAGCAGCACTAAGACATTTAGCATACTGGCTAGTCCAAGCCAGTTTGACTGGGCTGTATAGTCAGCGGTTGAGGTGGAACCAACCCCGACACTGTCGACGAGACTGCCGACACCGGCGACGAGTGAGAATGGGTCGGCTAATGAGGCTCTAGGCCTGGTGGATCTGGGCTCAGCCAGAAGAGGGGAGAGAAGTGTAGTTAACAGAGGAGAAGGCAGGTTCTGCGATGGCACACCTGGTAATGAGGCTCTCTTAGCGCCAGGACACTCTGTTAGACACGGGCACATCAGTAGAGTGATGATGACTGGCCTGCTAGGAGCCCCCTGGGGGAGCAACAACACCGTGGAGGGGGGTGGGGGCAGGGTGGGGTGAGGAAGGGCGGGGCGGGAGGGGGGAGAAAAAAGTCTGGTCTGTTAGCAAGCCCTCTGCGATGCTCCCCCGCGGACACGGGGGTGTGATCTTGGCGCGGCGTAGCGTGTTATTTGAGGGCAGGATGGGCAGAGCCTCGAGAGGAAGTTGACAGGAAGAGGCCGACAGAGCCCGAAATAACGCGCCACTTCCTGCTTCCTGCTCCCCGAGCCGTGCGACAGCCGGGATTGGACAACAGGGTCACAGAGGAGGACGCCCTGAAGACCGAGAGACCAGAGACAGAAACACACGCTCGGCAGCGACCAGATGTTATCCCGACCACTTTACCGCCATGCGGACTGAGAACAGACAGCTTCAGAGAGGAGGCGGGAACGGAAGGAGTCACACATCGTTTTATCGTGTGACAAAGAGGAAGAAATCAAAGTAATTGAGAGATGAAGAGACAAATATAAAGAAAGAGGGAGTGAGCGAGGACGCCTGCTGTTCTTGTGTCGGGGCAGACATGTAACCACATCCTCTGACAGGCTGCCAATGCATGCACACATTACCCAGTCATTGCATCATGGCATGGTGTATGTATTATCTCATATTGCATCAAGCAGAAACAGCACCGATCAGTAATGAGCTCTACACTGATTGAACGTAACAGAGAGGGTTGAGGGTGGATCCCTTGTATTTCTGTCTCTGAAGACAATATGGTCTATACTGTTCTGTACTGTACGTAGCCGTGAGAGGAAGTCATTGTACATACAGTACCGTCCAATCACAGCCTCGACTCACACTTGAACTCTGAACCACTTTCATTTCACGTCTATTCCATAAAAGTGGGAGCTAGAGAGAGAGAAATGCGAAACAAAAATTCGAATGAATACTTGAGTCAGCGTCTGACTGCGGGATTAGGCACCAGCCACAGGGCATTGTATGAGTTCTTACATCCACACACATTTCTTTCCTCTCGCAAAAGGTTTGACCTTCTGGGGTCATGGCCAGCCCAGTGCAACTGAACAACCACCAGGCCTCCAGGCTGAGAATGCTCTTGTCTATAATTACCAAGCGAGTGTGACTGAGTCTGTTCGTGATGTGTTTCCGTACATACCCAAACCCGAGCTTTCCCTCATTTACCAGCATGTCCAGCCTTCCCCCACGGAGCCGTGCGTGGTGTGCTACGGTGTTGCAGAGTTGAGCTCATCAATGTTTCAGGGTGACATTATCACAACGATACTGTGCGTGTGAGTGGGTTAGCCCCGGGCTACGACTGGAAGAGGTAAACAGTCTCTGCTAGCTTCTGGCTTCAATGATAAAGCTGGAAATCCCTCCTGTGTCTCTTGCAGGTGTCTTTATCCCTGTCCACGCCTGCATGTCCTCCTCTCTCCCTCCTCCTCCTCCTCCTCCCTGGCCGGCCCTGACACTTTCCTCACCCGGCAAAATACGGTCGCCCCGGCGTTAGCCCCCAAACGGAGATGTGAGCGACTCAGGCACACACACCTCCTGACAAGATGAAGACACCTGAATGGATGAAGCGGCGGGAGCGGCGGCGGCGGAGCGGGGCTCTTTGGGGTGCGTATGAAATTGCATCGGCGAGCTGATAAACAGAGTTTTTGGCAGGCTCAGAGGTTGCAGGGTGTAATCTCCCAGTAGTGGGATCCGCTCGAGTGCCGGACACAGTGAAATTCGATTAACGCCCACGCGAGGTGCTTCCTCCCCCTCCCGTGGTTCGACACGGGCTCGGAGGCAGACCCCGTCACCCATCAACCCCCCCCTGCTATCGGCTAATGACAAACCCACAGATTCATGGCAGGAGAACCATCTGGTAGCGACAAGGCTTTGAGAACAAGCTCAACGTTGCCAAAGAGCTGGGGTTTGTTGGGTAAGATGCGTGTCTTTTGGTGGGCGTGTGTGTGTGTGTGTGTGTGAGGCGCAAACACACAATTCATTTGGGTTATTACAGTATGACAAACGGAGCTTGCAAAAGGGCATACACACACACATTACACATGCACAGACACACACACAAACATTACACATGCACAGACACACACAAACATTACACATGCACAGACACACACACACACACACCTAGCGCACACGAGAGGTTCCCTCAGAAGATTACTTCGAGAACATTCATCAGGGGGTGGAACACCGCTTATTTCGCTTTGTGGAAGTACCATGTGATTGCTCACTGTGACAGCTCTAAATTTAACTCCCCTCTGAATCTCAGCTCTGGTGGTGAGGAGGAAGAGCTGATGCACTCAGCCTCCCCCCCAGTCTTCTCTATCACCTTAACTCCTCCCTCTGTTTCCTCCTCATACACTCACCCCTCTATCTTGCTCCTCTTAGAAACAACTATGTTTACTATCAAACCTTGAGGAGAGAATGGACTCTTGCCAACATAAATCCTCCAGACAGTTTCTTCTGGAGGATTTCTAAATGTCTGGATATTCAAATGGTTCTTTGTGTAACATTAGGGAACGTATACATACCGATATCTCTCTTTACAGACACGACCCACATCTCACACACATCACATCACAAGGTTCAGAAGTTATCCGTCTCAGACTGACTATGGCAAAACAAGAAAAAAAATTCTCTCAATTAGGCGTTTGTCAGTAAAACATGCCTGGTGTTAACCGCTCTGAGCAATTTGAGATACGGCAGCAGAGTGGTGAGCTGAATCCAGGTAATAAATGACTAAAGCTGGTGGAACGGGTTTGGAGCTGGAGATAAAAACTTACCTGGGAAATGTATTTCTCCTGGGACAAGCCCAATCTAATTATTAGAGTTGATGGGGGGTGAGGGGGTGGTTTGAAATGGCAGAAAGTCAAAATAGTACCTTGAATATGTATGTTAACCCCCCCAACACACACACACACACACACTGACTGCTCACAGAGACGTTTTAGGAATCCTATGGTCTCGTAACGGAAGGATTTGAAGAAGGCATTGTCTCAAGTCTAATATCTCCTCCAGGGCATGGCTGTAAACATGATGGGCTGTGTGATGTTGAAACAGACCCGTCTGCACCAGAATAACAACAAGCTTGCCCCCCCCGCACTTGGTTCATGCGAATAAACAGGAGTTTAAAGGACTGAAGAACTGGCTGACTGACTGAGAGACTCAGTCAGTTCGTTTTTGAAAGGTAGATGAAATATCACAAATCTGACTTCAATGCTGTCTCTTTGTGTGTGTGTGTGTGTGTGTGTGTGTGTTTGTGTACCCCATGTAGTTCACACACACAGATCAAAAGGCTGTAGAGACAGAAGGGGACAGAGAGTCAAAATTTGTCAAAATCCCAACACCTCCCACAGGGAGAGACAGACAAGTGGAAAGAGGGAAAGACAGATAGACAGATGGAGTGGGTGAAAGAGAGAGCGAAAGATAAAAACAAAGAGAGAAATACAGTGAGAGAGAGAGAGAGAGAGAGAGAGAGCAAAAGAGAGAGAGGGAAATAAATGATTGTGAGCATTCTGAAAGACAAGCGAAATCCAGCTACTTTGATCAAGAGGTGACGGCGTGTCAAATGTTTCCAGCTTGGGGGGGTTCTCCTCCCTGCCTGCCTGCTTCCTATTCCCTGCATGTCACCATGGCCTCCCCTTCACTCTCTCTCGTCACCATGGACCGTCAACTTGGTTACGCTTGTGTGTGTCTGGGTGTTTGTGTGCATGCATTCCTTAGTACGGTATATGCTTGTTTGTGTTGAATGACTTACTGACTGACTGTGTGTCAAGTCGGTCTTCCCACCGGCTGCTCCTGCAGTCCCAGTGACTGAGTGTGTGTGTGAGTGAGAGACAGAGAGACAGAGAGAGAGAGAGAGAGAGAGAGAGAGAGAGAGAGAGAGAGAGAGAGATAGAGAGAGAGATAGAGAGCAGACTAGAGATAGAGAGAGATCGAGATACGAGAGATCGATAGAGCTATCTAGCGAGAGCTAGATCGATGTGTTACTATAACTGAGTCAATCTGACAAGCTTGCAGAAAGTATTCTCCAGTATAGCCTGGCACTCTGACTGGCGTGATGTCCATCTGCCTTGTCTTGCCCTGACAGCAGGGTGCTCGGCGTCGAAGAGGCATGTAGCCCTCCCACAGTTAAGCAGCATCCACACTAGAAATATCATCGATGTACTGCAGAGGACAATGTGCTGTACAGGGTATCAGGTAACACCTTTATGTATTATATATGTAAGTGTGCGCTGACAGAAACCTCCACAGAAGTCATGCCGGGGACATACTGGAGAGACTTGATGTCAAAAAAAGTTTGGTGGACTTTTCTCAAGTTGGAATTGTGAAGATCCAGTAGGTGTTGAGGGTGTAGTGGTTTATGAAGTGTACAGGACTCCTGCCTAGGAGTGGTCAAAGACTGTGATGGCATCCATATATTGGGTTTGGGGTTCATTTACATAGCATTGGACTCACCTCTATTTTCAATCTTTCGTTTTGGCTCATCTTGGCCCAGATCTGCATCTAAATCAGTCATCTCAACCATCTCTCACTCTGTCTCTCAATCTCTCTGCCCCCCCCTTCCCCCTCCGTCCACCCGCCCCCCCCCTCCATGTCTCTCTCGGCGGCAGAGAGAATGACATCTCATTTCAATTTAAACAGATTGACACCAGGCCATATTTCACCTTATGTTATTCTCTCATCCTTGAGAGAACCATTAAAGGAGAGATAAAAATGAGATGATGAATTTACTGGACTTGATGGAGAGTGGTTTGTCCCCTATTCTGTTCCCATCACCACTGACTGACCACGGAAATGATGATATATTCACACACACACCCCCCGCTTCACCCCCGCACACAACACCCTAATGATACATTCCAATAAACCTACGCTCAATCTACACGTTATCGAAAAAACCAGGGTTATTACATTACAATGGAGTCAGTGAGTTCTGAAAGTTAAATTTGAGATGGAATCAATGGGTACATGATAAATGACTACAGAGCAAATTATATACTTAACCTCGGTAGCTCCATTCAACAATAAAAAGACATCATGCAAAAAAAAACTAAAAAAGAACGCTTAGGGAAATCAATATGTTTTCAGTTGAGAGCATTAGCGGAAGGCTAGTTCTCTCTTTTCCACACTGGAAGGTGAGCTATTACACCTCCGCTCTCAGTTATGACACTATAGATCAGAGATGATTACTCTTCTGACCACACACGTGTAATCAAAACCCACTGCGTCGTGAATGGCGCCGTCGTCAATGTACAGAGCCATCAACAACTGAGGCGATGCTGGTCAGTATCAGCCACCGCAGGGTGGCGACCAGACAGACGCTACTCTGACGGCGGCAGCGAGACTAGAGGGACCTTAAAAAGCTCTCTCTCTTCTCTTAACCTCTTTGTGTCCTTCCCTCCCCCCCCCTGTCTCTCTCTCTCTTCCTCTCTCTCTCCTTTCATATTACTGGGTTAAGGGGCACACACACACACACACACGCACACATTCCTTCCCACGAACCACGAAGGATGTCTAAATCACAGTGCTCCTGCACGCTGTGTGCATCCTCCACTCCTCCCCGATTCCAATCACCCCTCTGCCCGCCACGCTGTGAAACAGCACACAAACAAGCTGCCCGGCCCTGGGACTCCTACACATCCACAGGTCGGCCCACCTGAGGGGCCGGCCTCCGGGGCAATTAGCTCGGCGCTCTCCACGGCGCGCTCCTCTCTCTCTCTCCGCTCACGGTAGAGTGCGTCAGAGGAGGGGGGGTGGGATGGGGTGGGAAGGTGTTCGGGGCGGTGGAGTGAGAGAGAGGGGGAGGGGACAACCTTTCTCAATCTCCACGAGGAGCAGAGAGGAAAAGGGGGATGAGTTGATAGGGAAAAAGAGGGAGAGAGACAAAGAAGGAGAGGGAAGGAGAGAGAAAGAGGTGGAGGGTGAAGGAGAGAGAGAGAAAGAGGGGAGGGATGGGATGGGGGAGGGAGAGAGGGTGAAATATGTTTTTATAATAAAGCAGGATAGGCTGTAGTGAAATTGCCCTGTAAATCAACTCCTGTACACCATTTTGTTTGCTAAATGCAGATAAACAAAGCGGCTCTGAGACTTGCTACTTGTTAGTATGATTGATGAGCAGCTTGTGCAGGTACCAAGCCTTGCATAAACAAGCACATGCACGCACATCTTTACACACACACACACACACACACACACGTACATTACACAGGTGTATACCTAGACACACTCACAAAATTACGCATCCACACTCCACAGTGTGTACCTCAAGGGGACGCTGTGCATCTATATTGGCTGCTACGCTGTGTGGGTGTGTGTGTGGGTGGGTGGGAGAGTGTTAAGCACCACTTCTGATAACTGTTAACAAGTACCATCGCTCACACATCCACCATGACACTGGAGTTCCATAACTACAGAGACATCTCACAGATCCTTGAGATAACTGTTCCCCATCTTGAATTCTCCCACTGCCGGCACAGTGTAAAACCAGACTCACAACCTGAGAGGAGATGCCAGCAGCTCCAACAGTACAAGGACAAGAACTAAAGGTGACGAAACAACAAACAGATGAAAAAAGTTCTAGGATGACCTTGAGATCAAACTGAGCTCCAGGGTCAGAGGTCGATCCCATGTCAGGTGAATGGGGAGATGGAACCTAGAGGTCAAACAACTTTCCATCCAAGGAGAAGGAGAGAGGAGAGAAAAATGGAAAGGGCATAAACTGAATGTCAGATAAAGCCATGCGCCTCCGAGAGGCTTGAGGAGCTGGTGGTGCGTGGTCGTGAGGTCAGGGGGTCAGGGATGGTGCACAGAGCGAGGAGCTCCCTGGGGGGCCTGTCCAGAACCCAGGACACGTGCGATGGGCAGGTCAGAACATGTGATGTCAGAGGCCATAGGAGTTCATCTATTTTCTCCAATTAGGGGTGGACCTTCAGGTCTATGACACACTTTACTGGGGCTGGTGTTGAGGCATTACGGTGTACCAGAAATGCAGCGAAGCAACTGTGATTTGACATGGACAGACTTACCAGGACGCATGTACACACACACACACACACACAGTCAAGCCATCCAGCCGTTCTCAGCTGCATGCGTTCGCCAGGCAGCCTCTGTAAAGGTGGATTTATTTCTAGCTGAGGAGTGGAGTTGTTCGTCTGTGTGTGAGGGTTTCGAAGAGTCTCCACAGGGTAATTACTAGCTTAAGTGCAAAGGGAGCTGCAGTTCAGGTAGATGGGCTGGGCTCCTCACTGAGCCAAAATGGAGTAATTACTCAGAAACAAACACAGGTTATCCTCTCTCTCTCTCTCTCTCTCTCTCTCTCTCTCTCTCTCTCTATCTCTCTCTCTCTCTCTCTCTCTCTCTGAGGCAACACAAAGAAAAACACCTCCCCACAAATACAAGATAAGGACCGTGGAGATTATTATTTTGTTACCTTCATATTTACATGTACTGATGATACAAATCTGCAACCTTGTGTAAATGAATTCATATTCACATAAGATTAAAAGGCAACCTTGACAATGTACACAGAAGCAACAGAATAGAAGGCCAAGTCCCAAAAACAGAGTGTTTACCCAAATGTTTCACATGTGTTTATGCCGTGCCCAGTCACTGACTCTGGTGGGAGTATTGGAGGGGTTAAGCAGAACAGGGTGTTCATGCAGCAGGGCCTATAGGGCCTGGTCCACCAGCCAGAGGGCAGCTCTGCCCCAGGCCCAAGCTGTCCCACACCAGCAGCCAGAGCCAGCCTGCTCGCTGGGCCTCCTCCAGCCACAGACTGTGAGGCTCTGCAGGCTGCTGGAGACACACGACACAGCTCTCACACCGACCCGACGGATATGGGCTCATGCCAATGTCTGTATTCGGGAGTTGGAGGATACAGAAAGGTTGCAAAATGAAAACGTATACAATAAAGGTATATTAAGGAAAGGTATGAGGGATGACAATTGAGTACGAAAACACAAACTGCAAACGTGAGTACAAAAACAGAGATGGTGAGAGAGAGAGAGAGAGAGAGAGAGGGAGAGGAGAGAGAGAGAGAGAGAGATGAGAGAGAGAGAGAGAGATGAGAGCGAGAGAGAGAGAGAGAGAGAGAGAGAGAATGATGATGAAGAGGGTCTGGCATCATTATGTGTGCCATCACATGCCTGAGGCGTGGGCTTATCTATCCAGATTTGAGAGGGGAGGACAAAGTACACATCTTTTGAAAGGGTGAGGTGAACACGACTAGTGACCTCCAACACACTCCAACTTAGGAAGCCAGGTACGAACAAAGGAAGAGTGAGAAGGAGATTGAGAGAGAGAGAGAGAGAGAGAGAGAGAGAGAGAGAGATAGAGGAAAAATGAAAAGGGGTCATTCAAAAAAACAGCCAGTTTGCTTCTTAGTCCAGCAAAGCTGACTTCCAACCCTATAGAAAATAAGCTCTATCCATCAAGGCCTGTATCAGACTGGACCAGCGGGGGTAATCGAATGCCGTAAATAAAAAGATGATTCTGATTTACCCAGGCTCACAGGAAATTTCGGTGCTTTTCCAAAGTTCAACCGAATCAAGGCAATGTTTGGATATAAGGAGTGAAACTAAGTTAAACTTAGTTTTCTCTAGTACAAAAAAAGTATATATATAATAAAAATTCGAACTGGATGTGAGAAGTGGGTTAGGCAGAGTGGAGAGAGATGATCATAAAAGAGGAAGTTGTATCCTGGGTTTGAGTTGACGACAGATTCCTTTCTGCTCCGAGGGAATTTCTCCTTCTCACTAGGCACTCTGGTAAGCGTGGACCCCTATGGGCTTACCCAGCTCTTCACAGACTTCAAATCTGCCATATGGGACAGGGAATATCACATCTAAAGGCCTATTGTTACCAAAAAGTTCTCAAAAACCTGAGGAAAAAAACACAAACGCAATAAAAGTCATAAAATCTAAACTATGACAACTTTAAACTCCTTTTCGGCAAACCATTTCTCCACTTTGAGTGGCACCGAACATCACGTTATTAGACTACAAACAGTAGCTTTACTTCAAATACACTATTTACTGGGTGAAAGAAATCTAAGTTGTTTTGATCGAAATGAAAGGAATCTATTTGCAGAAATACATTATGCAAATCTACATTCTAATTAACATCTACAACAGGGCATTTCACTGCTGCTGCATTTTACTTATGATGCATTCATGATGAATTTAATCAAAACAAGCCCTCTTCTATGTAAGTGAAATCAAAGAAGTCCGACCAAATAATAAGTCCAACGCACATTGCGATTGCATTATATTGACTTGTTGGGTGATTTTACAATTATTCAATTGTAGCAGTTTAGCAGTTGACTGAATGCGGCTCGTAACCAGGTCTGTCAGTTTCCGATCAGCAGTCCTGTCGCCTAGTGACGACGTTTGTAACACAACGCAGGAACAATGACAAACACTGAATAGGTTGACACCTTGCCCTCGGCCTAGACCTCTGTGTACTACATACACATTCACTGTACTGAGGGAAGGAGAGTGTGTGTGCGTGCATGTGTGTGTGAGTGTCTGTGTGTCTGTGTGTGAGCATGTGTCTGTGTGTGGGCGTGTGTGTGAGCGTGTGTCTGTGTGTGAGTGTGTGTCTGTGTGTGAGCGTGTGTGTGTGGGTGTGGTGTGTGAGCGTGGTGTGTGTGAGTGTGTGTCTGGGGTGTGTCTGTGTGTGAGCGTGTGTGTGTCTGTGTGTGGGCGTGTGTGGGCGTGTGTGTGAGCGTGTGTGTGTGGGCGTGTGTCTGTGTGTGAGCGTGTGTCTGTGTGGGTGTGTGTCTGGGCGTGTGTGTGTGAGCGTGTGTGTGAGCGTGTGTCTGTGTGTGGCGTGTGTCGTGTGTGAGCGTGTGTCTGTGTGTGAGCGTGTGTCTGTGTGTGGGTGTGTGTCTGTGTGTGGCGTGTGTCTGTGTGTAAGCGTGTGTCTGTGTGTGGGTGTGTGCCTGTGAGTGAGAGCAGTGAGAGGTGTGTGAGTGTGTTGAGAGATAATGATCAGATCCACTCAGCTAGTGTTTCTCCCTAACCCTTATCCCAGACAGGCTCTGAGGAATCTGACACACACACATTCTGTCCTCCAGCCGCAACCTTGTAGTGGTGGGACCACACACACACACATACACACACACATGCAGCACAGTACACAAACATACATACACAGCATGCGACTTACCGTTGCTTCAATGCTACTAATTGCTCTTTATTTGAAGGGAAGACAAGCCGCAGATTACTGTTAACAAGTCCAGTGAAAACGCCGCGCACACCGTTCCACGTCGCACACACCACATCACGCCGTGCACACACCCCACACACGCCACGCCGTGCCGCGCACCCCACGCACGCCACGCACCCCACGCACACCGCTCCTCTGTGTGAACACACGGAGGAGGAGGAGGAGCATCCTGCTTCTCAGCTCAGGTGTTAAGAGACTCCTGAAGAGGTGTCCACTTTCAACAGCTCCAGGTAGAAGGTAGAAGAGACTGGATATGAGACGTGATGATACCTCACATTCACACTGCTGCTCTGATTCCTTCTTCTTTTCTTTCTCTAATCTCTTTGTGTGTGTGTGTGTGAGAGCGCGTGTGCTACATGCATAGGGATGCAACGTTAACGTCTACAGTCGATTGTGTGGGCCCGTGTGTGTGTTTGTGTGTGTGCGTATAAATGTGCATAGTTGCCATGGGTGTGTGTTTGTGCATGTGAATGATCTGCATGAGTGCATTCATTTGTTTGCAAGAGCTTGTTCAGTGATGACCTGTGGATGGGGCCGTTAACAGAGAGCCAATCAGAGCCCTGCCACAAGGCCCCAGTCTTAATGCAACTTGATTTCCATAATGACTGGGCGGCTCGTGACTATCGATTATGGTTTCCAAGCAGTTCCAGAAATCAATTGGATTAGATTGAGCAAACTACCGGAGATTATGCAGATTGGAAGAACATGGGGGGAAACAAAAGAAAGAAGGAGAGAAGAGAGGAAGAGAAACGGCTCCTCGGGCAAGAGTACTAGAAGAGAACAAGTATGTCCTGATTGAGAGTGTGGATGGAGTGTGTGTGTGTCCTGTGGATTGAACCCTATCCACTCAGTCCTCCCTCATCTCTCAGTATTCTCGGTGGCTACCACACCCTCCATGACTGAACGGGGAATGGGCCTGAGTGTCAAACAATGAAGAGCCTTTAGTCAAATACCCTCGTCCGACTGAGCATCCAGTATCCATAACAAGAATAGTCGACAGGCGCCCTCGTAATCCACGCAAACAGTGCCATCTCAATAGCTACTTGAGTCAGAGCCTGCAGTATGTGTCACCGATGCAGAAGACTATGCACCGTATGTGCGTGTGCGTGCGCGTGTGAGAGGAAAGAGAGACGGGGAGAGAGAAAGAGACGAGCCGAGAGAGACAGAGAGAGAGAGAGAGAGAGAGAGAGAGAGAGAGAGAGAGAGAGAGACACTGAGTGAGTGTGATATTGCCCCACTGTTTTCACATGAGGGGGGCGAGTGCGTCTCTGACATGTGTTGTGAAACTAGCGCTGCGGGGCTAACACTTTGCCCCCTTCGCCAGCTGAAGAGGAGGATGTCAGAAGAGGAAGGGTGAGAAGGACGAAGGATAGAGGGGGGTGTGGGGGGGGGTGGGCAGGATGGGATGGAAAGGGGAGGACAGAAACAGGAAAAGGGTGATAGGAGAGATGGAGCAGATGGTAGGAGAGGAAGGGACGTGCTAACTCTTTCAAACACTTCCTGTCGCCAACTGGAGTACCGTGGCGAGGGAGGGGCAGCGTAGCAGCAAGCCGTGACAGCAAACAGGAAGGGGGGAGAAAAACCAAATCGATGGTCAACGTGGTAGCACATGGAGACTGTACTACTACTGTTAGACATTGAAACGTCTCCTTGTTTTTTCATTGGGAGCGACCTGTTTTGACCAGTTTTGACCTGTTTTGACCGTGTTGCTTTGGGATTCAAGAAGACAGACACACTAAGGACAACCTACGTGTGTTTAAATGGACTGTGAGCCAGTCTGCAGGCCCAGATGTCACGGTCAGAGATACAAGGCTGCTGTAAAAGGAGTATTTCACCGTGCATGTGTGTGTTTGTGTGTGTGTGTGCAGCCATGCATGTCTGTGTGAGTGTGTGTGCATTTGCGTGCATGTGTGTGCGTCTGTGAGTGCCTTTGTGCGTGCAGCAGTGCATGTCTGTGTGTGTGCGTGTGTGTGAAGGGCACAGAGACATGCGTGTGGGCGTAGAGGAGGATGGGTGTGAGGGGGGAAACGGACAGACAGGATAGAAACAACAAGACTGTTTACTGCTCTGTGTCCTCTGCTATAAAACAGAGAGGAGCACTGCCGCACAAGGCTGCCATTTACAACACTGCCAACAAGGCCCTGACTTATTCCTGTGCTTCCTCTCCCGCTATAGTCCCTCGGTCTGTCTCTGTCTGTCTCTTTGTCTCTGCTTCATCTACCCTCAACTCCCCGTCCCCTGATCACCCTTCTTTATCCCTCCCTTCCTCCCTCTCTCTCTCCCTCCCCCTTACATCATCCTTCAATCCTTCCTGTACCCTTCCTCTAACCCTTCATCCTCTCTCTCATTTTCTATTGTCCCTCGCCCAGGATGACATCATCCTTCCATCCCTCCCTCATTTCCAGGGCTGGAGGTGTGCGCTGGTCCCTCTGTGTGTGTGTGTGTGTGGAGGGGTGGTGGTGTGTGTATGTGTGTTGTCTAGCTGAGGCCTTTTCCACTGGTGAATGACAACACCCCTCAGCCAGGTTACGTACACTTACAGCAGTTACTGACGCCTAGGGGTGAATGCAGATTGTGGATCCACCTCGTTCTGACAGAGCCACGCATGATTTAGGTTCTCAGAGGCAGGGAGGCAGAACCTTGATGATGAATAGAACCGCTGCATATGATTTAGAACCGGGGTTCTGTTTTTCATACCGCCTATTTATGTAGGATTTTTTTTCCAACCCTCACTAACAAACTATATTGCAGCCCACCCAGAAATAGAATCCCCAGGAAAGCAGGGGATATTTCATAAGATATATTTAATGTTGGGACTGTAAGTAGGGTAGGCTATGTGGGAGGTTTATGGCGAACGGAACTGTCACCGGTGGAAATTTACAACGTGTACCGTAGACCACGTGCAGGTCTAATGCGAATCCGTGCAAACAGACGTGCTCACACACAAACACACGTAAACGAGGCTCCTTCTCACCCCCCCTCCAGGAACACACACCTCTTCCACATCCCCACGGGAGAACACACTCCTTTTCACAGCAAAGACGAAGGCTCCACCTTCACAAACACACCTTCTCAGGCATCTCCACAGGCGCTTCCACACAGCCTTTCAGATACCGAACACACACAGAACACAATCCCTCCCACACGCAAACACGACCAACAAGAGATGAGGTATAGCGGCATTCAGCTCCAAGATGAGATGTCCTTGGTGCCTCGTCCTGGAGCTAGACCCCCTGCCCTTGACCCTGACCGCCCAGGGAGAGGACACAGAGACACACCACACCCCTCCATGCTAAGTGATGCAATCTCAGTCGATTTCCCCTTCAAATGACTGCTTCTCGGAAGCAAATCTAATTTTCCCCGTCTACTGTAAGTCTCTCCCACCCTCTGAGTGAGTGTGTGTGTGTGTGTGTGTTCCTCTACTATCTCTGACATAGTGTACAAACAAAACCTATACGACCCATTGAATAAAAACAAGAAGACGTGTTAATATTTCGAGGTGCTGCCTACTGACTTATAATAAACTAAGCTTGTAATTGCTGACACATCAGAGGTAAAAACAAGAAATATAAATCATATTACTTAGCTCGAGTTTCAAGTACAAATATGCTAACCGCACAAAAAGAACTAAGTGGAATCCACTAGCGTCCTTTTAAACCTGCAGAAACCCGAGGAGAGGATAATTACCTCTGAGACAAATGAACCACAACAAGGCATGCATGGGAAGTTATAAAACATAAAACATTGATACCCCAACACTACCCCCGCACACACACACACACACACACACACAGCACTTCTGCACCCTGTGAGTGTCCCAGGGTGTAAAAGTCCACCTCTGCCAGTACTCAATACATGGCTGAAGGTTTATTGGAATGGCCATTATGGAGATGCCATAGAGGTCAGATCAGTGCTGCACAGCTGTCAATACTGTAACCAGGAGCCTGCTCTGGTCCTGCTACTGCTGCTGAGAAAGTCACCTTGACATACCCAGCACAGATCACTATCTCTCTCTCACACACACACACACACACACACACACACACACACACACACACACACACACACACACACACACACACTAACACACTGTACACCAACAACACACATCACAGGGAGGGTATAGCTCAGTGGAAGACTGCACTGCATCAGAGGGTGCATGCGCACGGCTTTGAATAAATGTGTCTGTAAAAGGAAAACGTGATTATTATTCTCCTCATCATCTCACCTCCCAGTCTGTTTGAACTGCAGGCCAGCCAGCGCTGGACCCACGCATGGCTGGACCCACCGCATGGCTGGACCCACCGCATGGCTGGACCCACCGCATGGCTGGACCCACCGCATGGCTGGACCCACCGCATGGCTGGACCCACAGCCTCCTGAGGGTGGAGGTCCCAAAGCTCCCTCCATGATCTCCAACCATGAGGGAGCTGAAAGAGGTCGGACCAGGACCCAGAGTGTGACCAGGACCCAGAGTGTGACCAGGACCCAGAGTCTGACCAGGACCCAGAGTCTGACCAGGACCCAGTCTGACCAGGACCCAGAGTCTGACCAGGACCCAGTCTGACCAGGACCCAGAGTCTGACCAGGACCAGAGTCTGACCAGGACTCAGAGTCTGACCAGGACCCAGAGTCTGACCAGGACCCAGAGTCTGACCAGGACCCAGAGTCTGACCAGGACCCAGAGTCTGACCAGGACCCAGAGTCTGACCAGGACCCAGAGTCTGACCAGGACCCAGAGTCTGACCAGGACCCAGAGTCTGACCAGGACCCAGAGTCTGACCAGGACCCAGAGTCTGACCAGGACCCAGAGTCTGACCAGGACCCAGAGTCTGACCAGGACCCAGAGTCTGACCAGGACCCAGAGTCTGACCAGGACCCAGAGTGTGACCAGGACCCAGAGTCTGACCAGGACCCAGAGTCTGACCAGGACCCAGTCTGACCAGGACCCAGTCTGACCAGGACCCAGAGTCTGACCAGGACCCAGAGTCTGACCAGGACCCAGTCTGACCAGGACCCAGAGTCTGACCAGGACCCAGAGTCTGACCAGGACCCAGAGTCTGACCAGGACCCAGAGTCTGACCAGGACCCAGAGTCTGACCAGGACCCAGAGTCTGACCAGGACCCAGAGTCTGCAGGCATCGGTTGAAGACCGAACCATAGAGTCAAATTAGCAATTGATAAACAGATGCATCGTTAATCCAATACATGCTGTATGGAGGCTTAGCGTGTGTTTATTGTAACACATCTACCACCACCACCCATGCACGTTGCATATACATGAACACACACACACACAGACACACACACACTAATCTCTCCCGCTGAGCTGTAATCAGGTCAGGAAGTGAACAGAGAGCCAACGTGTGCCATCACCACGGCGACGGGAGTTCGCCGGCGGGTCAGGCTTCAGAAGAACTCCGGGGGAGAAGAAGGACGTGAGTGGAGGAGAAGAGGAGAAGAGGGAGATAGTGAGAAAAGAAGTGGAGAAAGGGAGAGACGGCCATTGAAGTGTGGAACAGACTTGCTGCATTGCACGGCCTTGCCCCTATCTACTTAGCACATGCCACATTCCGAGCCATTCTCCATAGAATCCCTTTTTCTCTGTCAACAGTTTCAATGTGTTTAAGCAGGTTGGGGGGAGGAGGAGGGGAGGGGGTTAAATACCCTTGGTAAGGGCACACCGACATCATCCCACAAGGGGATTTGGTCCAACACCAGCATTCCCTGGTGAGAAAAGAGCAGCCCAGTGCTCCCCTTCCCCATGTCTCCCCCTTCCTCCCCCTGCTCTCCCCCTGCTCTCCCCCACTATATCCCAGTTTTCTAAGGGGGGCCTGTCGTCCCCTGACAGTAACCAGCCCCCCTTCTCCACACACACCCCCTTCCCCACACACACCCCCTTCCCCACACCACCCCCCCCCTTCCCCCCACACACCCCCACACACACACACAGCCCACCAGGCACTGCTGTCCATCAGTCTGGGGGAGCCCACCTCAGCCCAGGGGATTGTCTCTCATTAAGCCAGTTGGAGGGAGATCTCCTCCCAGCTAGGCAGTACCCCTGAGGTATGCAGATAGAGACGTAGTTCAAAAGCAGCAGGCTGGAGGGGCATAACTTCCATCTTCAACCAGCCTATGGATGTCCATGAAGTCTCGCCCTCATCACACTGTCACACAGCAGACACTAACAGCTATGAATGCAAGTCAGACAAAGCCAACAATTATTTATTACCCTATCATTCTCCAATGAGACTGATATAGTATTATTTTTTAATTTGCTTCATTTTCTGGACAATACATGGATTCTACTGGAAGGGGTTGATGGACCGTTTCTAACAGACAGGCAGGCAAGGTGTTCTGTTGCTGATATCTGTACAGTGTCTTGCAGACTTCCACCTGACCTTATTCACCGACAGAAAGCTCTTGTGGTCGTATATTCAGATCATTACAGCTGACCCTCACAACCTTCTACCCACAGTCAGACCCCGGAACAAGCCGCTCAAGGCTAACCTCTCGACCTTGGTCAAATCTGAGCCCGTAACCTCCTGACCCCTCTCTCCGTAACTATCTGTAATACAGCGTTGCAGAAAACTGTTTATTATATTTTACACTGATACGGTGGTAGCACTGTGAATCATTATTCAAACTGGGCCTATCTGGATGGGAAGCTGTTTTATTGTGTCCTTCTTTTCTGGGAGATAAGCAGGGGCTAGCGACAAACCCTGATTGATTTTTTCCAGGTGACATTGCTGAGTGACAAGATGCACTGGCTGTGATTAAATTGATACGACTGCTACCACAATGTTGAAGGTCAATAGGATATGAAAAACAGCAGTTATAAAACCTGTATCTCAACAGCTCAGGACAAAAGCAAGTAATCCTCGTGTGACTCGAGTGTTATTACGTGCCGTTTTTATCTGGTGTTATTTGACCTGCTGCTAACAAGCAACGCGGTCCACTACCAACTATCTCTTCTAGCCATCTGACAACCACACAGTCTAATTGGCATATTAGCTCCTCTATTAGCTGGGTGTGGGTCCGGCAGCTATCGGTGACACACAGTCCGACTGACTGGGACGGCGAGGGGGGCGTGGCCAGGGCCGTGGAGCAAAGGAGGCCACCCGGCTCCGCGCCATTAGCCAATTAAAACAATCGTGACTAAGCCGGGCGCTAACGAGGGCGATCAGTCAGATGTGCTTTAAGCTGGTCTTGTTATGCGGCCTGGTTTCCCGCCTCTCTGCCTCGTTCATGCGCCTCGTCGTCTACGGAGCGTGTGCTCCATAAAGAAGGGTCCGGGGCAGTTTGTCAAAGAGGGTTACAGTCTATTTGGAGCCGTGTGTCGGACGAGTCTGGATGAAGGAGAAATCCATAGCGCATGCATTAGTCAGCCATATTGGAGATTTATGCTTTGGTGGGGTGGGCGTGCGGGCCACGCCGGGTGTGGCGGCTGGGAGAACGGCCGCGTTCGCTCCTCCGACTATTAGGAGGAGTTATGGCCGGCAGGAACAGAACTCTCCCTCAGTCCTTCATCGATTCTGGATCATTTTGCGGCGTGTATTTCACAGGGTGATCACAGTGATGGATACAACCGCCCCAGACTGGAACAGGACAAGAACAAGACAGGAACAGGACAAAGTTAAAAGTGAGAAGGGAAGGGGAGGGGGTGAGTGGAGGAGAGATGGAAGGAGAGAGACGGAAAATGAATCGGGGGGATAGAGAAAACGCGTGCGAGTCAAAGAGAGAGGGTGAAGAGGGAGACCGAGCTCGACGAGAAGAGAGCTGATTTCGGTGTGGACGGACGGAGGTGTTTGTCTGGTGCATTCGCCAGGCCCCATCGCTCCCGGTCGCCTTTCATTGGTGGATCAATACACTCACTAAGTGCTGTCTGACAAAAGGCATATTCCACATTTAAATTCACTTCAGACGGAGGCGTCTGCAACCCTATCCCCTCATTACCCCCGTCCCCTGTGAGCATCGCAAGCGCCATTTCTCACAGCTAGGAGGGAGAGAACCAGAGCCAACATAGAGGACACCGAGGTCTCTGACGCCTATGGAGGATCACGTACCGAGAAGAACAAGATCTACATATTACACATGCACTCGTACGATGATTCAGACGACAAGCGTTTACCGTAGCAGTCTGACGGAACAGCATGTGAACAGACAGATAGTTAACACCAGAAATTCGCACGGTTGAAATGTCAAGATGTCCCGTTCCTGGCGCTCCTTCGAGATGCTCACATCCTGGAAGTTATCAGCCGTCTGGCAGGTGCCAGAGGCTCGTAGTGCATCGGAGGCCAGCGTGTTCCTGAGCAGGAACTGAGTGTCCGAGAGATCGTCCAAAAGAAATCTTGGACCGGGTTGTGGAATTCTTGGTGAGAGTGTAAGCAGGGCCTCGTGGAGCTAAATCATTTGGGGGAGATTTCTAGATCAGTCACTGGAGGATACATACGTCGGAAGAAAACACATCCTGGGAGTAGACCCACCTAGGAGAACTAAACGACACATGCTCTCGTCTTGGCCAACAACACAAGTCACACAAGGCTGCATTTCAACACACAAACATGTCCAACGGCCTGACTACATGCTACACATTTTTGAGAAGCCTCTTTTCTTTTGCCAGACCCAAACACAACATTCCCATCCAGATATCTCCTCCCCCCCCCCTCCTTCGTCCTGCTAGTTTTCCCCTCTCCCAGTCTCCCACGTCCCTCCCTTCAGCGGCTTCCAACGTCAGCCCGTCTTTGATGTTATTTTGGGATCAATACTTCATGGAAGCCAGTGAGCGTATATCATGCTTCAGGAGGGAACTATGAACTAGATTTAAGGATGGGTTTTATATAAAACAGAGGCGCAGGCTGTCACAGGCCCAGACCTGAAGCCAAGCTGATTTACAGGCCATCTAAAGCGGTTTTCTAGCTAGCAGAATCCCACTAGATAGAGCCGATATGAAACATGTGAGATGTATACATGGGAGGTAGGATTGGGAGTACAGTATTCATATCCATACAGTATTAGTGCAAACAGTATTTAACACCAGTAGAAAAGACAGTTAGTGGCCTAAACTACTGCTTGTGAAACTTCCTCGACTGCATTCACCGACACATCCATGCATATTTCATCACACACACAATCGATTTATTTCTCGGTGACGGCCCACATATTGTGATTTCACCTGGACTCAGAGTCTCCCCGTTTCTCTTTGCCAGCTACATCTCCGTCAGCATTTGTATTCGTGTCAAACTATGGGACTTCTCCACCGCCCCCGTGAATAGCCATTACAAATCCATTTTGTCTGCGTCATTATCAGTTCACACTGGCCCCAAAATCCCATTTCACCCCTTCTGCAAACCCGCACCCCATCAGCAGCACGTGCGTCCTGACCCCACCAAGCCAACACATTCCACATCCCTATTAGAGGAACGGGAAGAAAAAGAAAAAAAACTGAAGTCAACTGTGTTTACACCAAGACACACAGGTTCCAATAGGATGACTTGTATAATGTGATCATTTTATAAACCCCCACCGCCATTTCAGACCATCGCTGCCTCACCTCCACCACAACCTCTAGCTGCTAGCGTCAGCGCACAGGCCTCCTTCCTATGATCTGACCCCAAACCATTTATGCAGTCGGCCCCGCGTCTCCGCTCCGCCACCCTCGCCTGTCCCCCCGTGTCCCCTTCTGAGTGTTCCATCCAGGGGGGCTGCTCCGTAACCACGATGACGCCCAATTAAAGAGATTAGACTGGGAGTGACTCACAGCGATAACGAGTCTGACCTACTACTAATGTGCTCCGCCCAACCCGTTTCATCCGGCTCAGATCCATTATACTTAGCCTCTTTGTTCACTTCTAGAACCTGTCACTTCCCAATGAATGTCATCCTTTGTTGAAACAAGTCGTTCCTTTTAACAAACTGAAAGGGAAATGGGCCAAATCTGACACGGAAAGGGGAAAGATCCTCCATTACCCTCGCAGTGCACTATCTCAATTAATTTGTTCTCTTATCACTTGGAAACCTAAACAATAGATCGAGTACTCCTGTATTGTAGTCTGGCATAGCAGTGTTAATGCAAGAAGAATATCTGTCTATCAAGCTAATAGCTTCTAGCCCAGCCCACTATAAGGGAGAATACATACTATTTAGAAGCTGACATATGTTAGGATAGTGTCAGCTATAACATCTTTGTCAATGCCAAAGTGAATACATTGAGTTTAAATACAGATCTCATCTTTGTTACTTTCAGTATGTTGGTTCAAATAGTTATCAATTCAATGAGGCCGGATGTGTGTGTGTGCGGGACGGGGTGTGAAGTACTGATGAACAGGGACCACAGTTTACATTTTGTAAAGTGTAATCTTATTTTTGTTTTACTGACAAACCATAAATATTCTAGATTCCTAAAACATTTGACCCTAACCAAAACCCTAATAAAACCAGTATGACGCTTAACCATTGTGTTTAATTAAACATTTTTAATTGTCCTTGGATATCAACTGTCAGTACTGAAACATCCGAGAGATCTCGCAGCAGCGAACGCTTCGTCTCTGAGCAAACATGGCTGCATGGTCAGTTAGGGTGGACGAGGCCAGTTGGAACTGGCTACTTTATGTTGCTCTTTCCTTCTTTCTCCACACGTGACCACATCAGCTGGTTCCAAACCCAAAGGAAAACCCCTATCTGCAGGCTCCACTCTGTTGCTAGGCTCCGCTGTCTGCCCTTAGACCAGCTTCAATCACACATCACAACAACAGGGACCCCTTTCAAACAGCTCCAAAGGGCTCCGTTCCGCCAGACTCTGGAAGACCAAGAGATCCAAGACCGAGGTGGGGTCAAGTTGATAAGGCACTCGGTAGATGGTAGAGAAGATGCCATGCCAGGCACAGGGGTTCCAACTTCTGATCTGATCATACAGTCTGGGTGCCCAGCACATGATCCTGATAATGCCTAAATCCATCCAAGTCAGTATCAACACACACAGACACGACACACAAACACACCAAGTTAACACCCAAACTGTCATGTGTCGAACTCCTATAAAGTTCCCGACTGTGAGGGGAGAGATCCGACGCTCTATCAGCTGCATACATGACCATCCCACGGCGCCAGAGTCAAATGAAGAAGAAGAAAAAAAGAATGAAAAACCAAGATAGAGACGATAAGCCTGAAACTGCCACAGCAGTCTCGTGAACAGAGTGCACAATCCAGCACAGACAAGCAGCTTAAAGATGGCATTTGTCTTTTCAGATTGATAACTGTGTCTCTGGCCGTCCGGCTTACACTGGGCTGGCTTGGGGAGATTAGGAAGGGAAAATGAAAAAGCCTATCATGCCAGCAAACAGACAAATATAGTGTGTCTATCAGTGTCCGGAATCCTGGACTAGATGCATGCCCTGAAGATTACTGATACAAACGACATCACATGGGGTGGGCAGAGAAACCCTAATCCCCAAATACAACACGGAGGGACCAGGAATCCTCTAGTGCTTAAAACTCGAGAACATCTACTGACATAGAAACAACAGACGCTCATATACATGAAGAGGTTTAGACAAAAGCACGTTACAAAACAGCATGCAGTAATGAAAAGTCGATGAATACAAGCACAGGCTTCTTTTGATCCCGATGAAGCGTGCCTTGCAAACGGCACTCAAAAGGAGTGAGTGTTGAACGTCTATAAAACACATCTCCACATTTGAGATTGTATATTCATGATGTATTGTCAGAAGTGTGTGTAAGCGTGGCCCTGGGTTTAGACGACTGTCGGCAGTGTTAAGTGAAACAGAGTGAACTGGTTAGTGGAAAATTCTCTGAGCAACGTCCTTATAATGGATGGGCTGGAGGGAATACTTTGAAGAGATTTCATTCATATTATTCCAACTATAATATCACTCTGCTTGCTTCTTAAGACTTCCAACAATGACATTCCCCCTTTGCTAAGAGCTGTTCTGATGGTGCAAACTGGAGGTGTGCTAGCGCAGAAACACAAAAGACGCGTATGATGCGTTAGGCAAAGATATGAGTGTGTCAATCGACTAGACAGCCATTCAATTGTTTTGCCCTTGGTCAACTTGGATTTGTTTGTCCCAAACGGTCTCCCATCATTCTGCTGTTGTTGTTGTTGTTGTTGTTATCGAGAAGGACAAGTTAGAGTACGCACAAAATGTTCTGACGGGATAGAGATGATCAGATTAGCATGTATGCGAGGCAAACTGAAAAAGTTTTCAAATGATTCTCTGAACTTGTACACGATGTGTTTCCCTGAACAGTGTTCGTCCTCTCTAACAGGGTCATGGTTGTGCATCTGTGTTGCAGGGAGCATTCAGAGTCTTATATTATCATTTGACTGCTCGACCTGGAGCGGAAATCAGATGATATTTTGTTACCAGCCATCTGCTGTGTGGACAAAACACTGAACCTGCGACACAAGGGAAAAAAGCTTGGGTGCCTGATTGAATGATTCTCCCACTCTGCACCTCAAGAAAAACATGGTAAACATGTGACGTCATCTGTTCCTACACTCTGCTTCGATATGAGTGGATTTAACACACTGAATCCTATCCTGTTTTGACAATGAGGGAAACAAGGCATGTATTCTGTGCAAGAAATCCGATCCAGCAGTCCTAATGGCGAATGTGCGGCGAAAGAAACAAGCCAACTACATGAAAAGACCGCTGTGCCCTGACTTAGAATTGCAAATCTATAAATATTTGAATTTTGATGAGAAGGGGAGGGGTGTGAAAGAGGTTTCGAGGCAAGGACTTTGCGTGCGTGACTGCGGAGAGGCAGAAATCAAGGGGTCTGTGTCTCTCTGTCTCTCTGTGTTTCTGTGTTTCTGTTCGTTTTAGGTAATAAGCCCTGGAGGGGTGCGAGGGCTGGAGCCAGGCGCCCTCTTTAATGCTAATTAGATTTTCCTTTTGAAATGCTCGTCCGACGCCTGTCAGCATGCTGTCATCACGAAGATCTTCAGAGTGACACTGCCTGAGAGGCTTTGCATTGGCTGAGCACCAGAGACTGTGGCCTGGCAGGCACGAGAGAGGGACGGCAGAGGAGGGGGAAGGAGGATGAAGAGGTTGCGAGAGAGAGGACGAGAGTGAATGAAGGAGTGAAGGATCTACTGCTCTAGCAGAGACACAGTACAATGTGGCAATGAGAATAAACATTGTGGGGGATTTTTTACAATTAAATATATACATTTTAACCAAATGTGTAAGAGCCATAATGTAAGTATATGATGCCACAGTCATAGTTGATCATTTCTACTCGCTGTATAAGACATATATATACAAAACAAAAGCATGAATGTTGAATGTTAATTATCGAGGCTCCATTGAGACAGAGTGACGTCATGTGATGTTGAGTGGTTCTGAGAGCTGCTTTAGGAGCAAATCATTTTTACTGGGTGACAAAATTCGATTTGAACCCTTTTTCAGTCAGTAAACTTAAAACTGGAGCTGTGACAACAGCTTGTTTGTGGCTTATTCTGAATCTGAATCTGTAACTCATGTTGATTTGATTCAATATTTGTGACAGAAAAAAAGTATTGAAAAGCTTGAATGAGGCAGGACTGGAGTCCACGGCGGGAACCCGAGTCTACTTTCCTTCCGTCTCCACAGAGTGTGTCTCAGTGTGGCACCTAGAAAGCACTCTAGGAGCGTCAGGCTTGGCCGGTTTCCATTCGATTTCCCCTGCGGGTCATCCATCGGCCCAGGGACGGGCGAGAGAGAGGGCCCAGCCCCGAGGTGATTAAGGGAAGAAAGATGGCTGCAGATCCGGTGTAAATCCAGGGGGGTTTCAGGTGGAACACAGGCGCTTGTCCACCGATGAGGAATGGGAACAGGCCTGGCCCAAACCTGCCTCCACTTGCTGCTTTTATGCCCAGTACCTTTTTACAGTACAAATCTGAGGATTGCGGGGGTGTAAGAGAGGAGCAGGGTAGCAGGGGATGGTGGAAAGAGAGCAAGAAGGAGAGGGGATGGTGGAAAGAGAGCAAGAACGAGAAGAGGGAGAGAAATAGAGAGAGAGACCATGGCAGAAGTTATGAATAGCTTTTGGACTAAATTATAGTGAGAGAGAAAAGAGCAGCATAAAGACGAGTTGGAGGGAGCAAAGGGAGTGCTGCGAGGTGACAGGAAGGGAAGGATGGAGGGCAAGGAGAGAAAACCCACAAGCCCCTCGAGTGATATTAGGAAGGCCCATCTGTTGAACATCTGGTCTGAGAAGCCCCACACCTCCTGCACCCTGCTCAGGAAATCTTACATTTAGCCCCAGAGCCAATCACAGAGGCCAGGACATACCCCTCTTAGTGAGATGGATGAGAGAGATGGAGAAATGGATATGCATCGTGGTCCCCTTTTCCTCTCCACTGCACACCGTTCAAAACACAATGGTGGCATGCCATATTCACACATGGGGACCCCAATCATAACAAACGGCGATAAATCTCAAGTGAGTAGAAAGAAAAATTGGAGTTAAAAGAGAAATCCGGATGAAGACATGAAGAACAAAGATGCACTTCCTGATTGAATTCACAGCAGTGCGTCTGACAACTTCAGAACTCCCCCCTCCCCCAAGTAATTGGACTTAATGTCATCCAGTCACTTTCTCCACTCTTTGCAGCACTGATTGTTTTTAATACTCATGCTGAGGATGGATTGATTGCAAGCGAGCAAACAGCCAGCAGGGCTTTGGTGTCCAGTTGTGCAGACAGCCAGTGAAACAAGGGCTGTACTATTCTTTCTGTCCTTAAACGAACAGTATCAATTTTCGGCTCCCTTCCGTCTTCATGGCTTGCCTCCTGTGGAGTCCAGTCATGGCGCTGGGTACCATGTCCTCATTGCTCTCTGTCAGAAACCAACGATAGGAAGGAAGGCATGCCTGATCCGCTCGCCCGTCGAAGCCTTATGAACAACCCCGGGGAATATTCACACCCAACACAGGAGGCACCAAGACGTCCGTCTTTCATCTACTGACGACTCCAGAAGAGGAACAACAGGGATGCTCGTGTAGAACGCAGGATGTATTGATGATGACGGGGGGACGGACGGTATAGAAACTCCTAGAAATTTTGAGGAAAAGGCCACCGTATTCAAATGGGAAGGTAATTACTGCTCTCTGGAAGAAAAGGGGAAGTGGAGGTTTCTATTGAGAAAACATACGCAATTCTTACCTAAATGTGGCATGTCACAGACATCAATGGGGTCCTTTTATAACGCTAGCTCCGATCTTCAGCATGCCCTGTTCATCTCAGGACGCAGTAGAACCACTGTCTTGTTTTCAACTTCCTGTCTTTTCAACTGCCTCTCTCTATGTCACTCAGTCCCTGACGTGATCTTTAGAAAAGGACTTTAACAAGCAGAACAGTTCTCCGACTCGCAAATCCCACCTCAGAGGGGAATAGCAGCTAATGAATTTTATGAGATTATTAATGAAAGACATGAGGCCCATTGATCGCTCCAGGAGATGAAGGCTTTTAGAGGGCTCTGTGTGGCTGGCCTCCACCCTCCTGACTGGCAGGTGGCCGGTGATGTGTGAAGCACCCAGGAGGCCCAACTACCAGACTTTCTGTCAAGTAGCAAAGCTTTGTGCATACAGCCATCACCATGGGAGGTGGGGATGATTGTAGTCCTTCAGTTTTGTGTGTGATACAGTGCTGTTCAGTGAAACCGATGATCGCGCTCCCTTAACGCACGGTAGGTTGGGTTGAACTCGGCTGGACATTGGAGAGCAAGAGAAGAAAACAAAGGAGGAAAATCTAGAAATAGAGACGGATAGTTTGACCGACAGATGAAAGGACGTGGAGAAAAGTAAAGAAGGGAGCAAAGGGCAGAGGGATGAGAGATGAAGGCGATAGGGGCACGGTAGAAGAGAGGGCATTGTGGTTTAAACAGCCTGCCCAGAAGGAAGACAAATTGGGCTGCGCAGCCGGCACTGGAGGGGCTCTGTGTCCCACTCTCTCGGAGGAGGAAGCTAGCGTCTCCCAAGCATTAAAGTGGAAAAACCAACGCCACTGCGAGAATTTAATGAGGAGGGCTCTGCATTGCTCTCCACTCTCCGCCCTGCCACTGACTCCGTGACACAACGCTTCTTGGCATGTGGTGATTTTCTCTCTTTTTTATTCCCTCCATTCTTCTCCGTTCGCCAGGGAAATAGAGTGAATATCAAGGCTGTTACCAGCCCAGGCCCTCTCAGTCACCCCGCTGTAGCTCTAATGCATTAGGACTGTGAAAATGGCATGCCACATCTCAGTGACTACACTCCCCCGGAAACACGACTGCATTACACAGTTTATCAAATCCACTGTAAATTCTTCACCAACACCTGTGGGACCTCATCTACCAAACGCCAGTGGCGTGGATAGTGGCAGGGAAACAATTCAATCAGATTGGTTTTGTGAAGAATATTGTCAAGTTAGGCGAGCGGGACATGCCCAGTGACTGTAAACTAAGATAAGCCGAACATCCCTCCATTACACAAAAACAAAGCAAGACAAAAGGTCTAAATGTAAACGTTACATTTTCAATCGAGCACAGACTATACAGTACGTGACTCCAGCAGAAATAAAGCGGATGCCAAGCGACTGCAGTAAGGAGGCTGAAACGCCCTTATTAAAATGTAGCACCAGTCTGAGGGTGAGAACAACAAAAACAACCTTGCAGCAGGTTTGGATCCTCTTTGTAAATATTTGATGGAGGTACAAATCATGGGCATCGAGTCAGGAGTGAAGGCTTTGACTTTGGAACTGACTGAGTGAAGTAGTACAAGTCCAAAATCGATGAAGTCGAGGTGAAGAGAAAAATTAATTTAAGAGAGGCAGGAAGAAAAAGTAGCAGGCAAGGAGGTCTGGAAAAAGAGAGGTGTGATGAATGAAGTTTAGCACTTTTCTCCCCAAGGTTTGATTGAGTGGCCAAAGAAACACTCTGAATTAATGTTGTCAATAATCTGGAGTAAGCACATTCAGAACCTAAACTTAATTCACAGCAGTATAGACCACGTCATACTTCTCTTTACGTTCAACTCTTTTTTCTGTATGACTTTTTCTATGCAATATGGAGCCATTGTCACAGTTAACATTTTGATAATTAAGAGAGAAAGATGTCCTGTAGCTGTTCCATACACATGTATGTAATCTGTGTAGTAGCACGGTGTTGCCTAGCACACAGAAAGTCACCTTCTGTTAGTATTTTGAGACCCATCTAGTTGTCATTTGAACCCTGATGGAGAGTTGTCCGGTAAAGAAATGTGCATTTTGTTGCTATTAAGGCCCCTCGAGAAATCCTCTCAAAATCTAAATAGACACTGAAGGTGGATTCAGCAGTTGGTAAATTGATGCTGACTTTCAGGCATAATTAATTATTAATTGTTTAATTGATCATGCAGATGCCACACTTCACTAAGCGTAGAGAGAAGAAAGGACTGTGGAGGAGAGATCCCTAACATGGAGAATAAATATGCTATTCTTCATCCCAATTTCACCTTAATCTGACAAGATCCCCTAGACCCAGTGGTGAGAGCACCAACCCTGATGTGAGGGCCTGCAGTAAGAGCAGTTTACAGACATGCCCTATGGTAGGATGTGTATTAGAGGGCTCGTGCAATATCTCCTCATTGGGAGACTATTACTCAGTTTGCAATGAACCACCTTGTACAACCAATGAATAGCTGCGAAAGATAAGAAAAAAGGGACACAAATCCAAATATAATTCCCATGCAAACGATGTGCTAGTCACTCTCTCAAAACATTGTTTATATCGCACAAGGTCAATGTAACTTGAGGCAAGGAACATTCTCCATTCGAAAAGTAAAAGAATCAACTGAATAAATAAAACACATACATCCAAGGTATCTCAGAGATGACAATCAATAAATTCCAGTGGATTCTCAAGAGCTCACTAACATCTTGGAATGATCCGCATGAGACACATGGCAAGTGCCATGACAACCACAGACACACTCACATGCGCTCTTGTCGTCCGCGGTGATTAACATGAGCCCTTGTCAAGGTTATCCTCTAATGACCGTTGAGAGGTAACTCTCACCTCTGTTTATTTACCTCCCCTTTCTCCTCCTGTTTCTTGCGTGTCACCATTCCTTAGCCTCATCAGCTGCCACGCTCCAACCGCCTGTCAGTCCCCTGTGTTTTAACGCTGGCCGTCCCCGCGCAATGACACCCTCCCGTGGCACCGCTACGCCGAGGGGCGGGCAGAGGCACCGGCACCCAAGATGTCAGACTCGTATCAGACCCCCCGATCTTGCTCTTCCTGTCTTTCTCTCCCTTCCCCCTCTTTGTGTCTGATCTCCTTTCTCACAGCAGGCATCACTGGGGTGCTATTGTCCATTTCGTTTACCACAACTCAATGCAATGCAGGTCAGTGAGGACTGGCAGCAGAGCTTAAGGGAAGAGGTAAAAACTGTTTGTGGTGGTGTTGGTAAAGGTTCAATAGAGCCCCAAGACAATCTATATAGGACAGAAAATGCTTTGATCTTTCAATTAAAGAACATGAGTATTCTGTAAGGAGGTTGAACATGGGGTCTTCTTTAAAAATGTAG
>CAEFZP010003311.1:942500-1380000 GCA_903064625.1 Mallotus villosus
CAACTCCATCCCCCTCCTGTACAAGACTGCAAACATACGTACACTCCTCCATCCCTCCGTACACTCCTCCATCCCTCCGTACACTCCTCCATCCCTCCGTACACTCCTCCATCCCTCCGTACACTCCTCCATCCCTCCGTTCATCTGTAGCTAGATCCCTCCATCATCCTCTTTTCTGAAAAGTAGTCTCAGTTTTGACTGCCTCTCTTGAGTTGATTTCTCTGCAGATTTGTGATCAGATGGAATGGGTAATTAGATGTGGGGGTGAGCTGAGTCAAAGAAAAGAAAAGTGAATGCTAACAAGGGCCAACTCCCTACCGAATACACCAGGGCTTCCATCTCCGGGAACTACATGAAAAAAGCTGGAAAGGACCCTATGCAATCTCTAACATTGCAGCATTCACCAATTGAAGTGTTCTTTTTTTATCAAAACGAACGGCACAGCTCAAATGGATATGGTAAGTTTTCAATGCCTCCATTGATGCTAATACACTCTTTTTATCGATTTAATGCCACTGATATGGCAACAAATTATTTGCATGCATGCATGCATTGATAAAACAAAGTGAATAGTGAAAGTCTATTACACTCGCACCCACACACACACATCTACATACGCAAATGTAACCACCCCTAAAAAATTATGAAGTTCAAAGACACATTCCATACATTTGACTTCAAACCACTTGGTCGTCCTTTACCATGGTGTTTTATTTTCAAGTCAACTCCTTTGGAGAAATTGAAATGCATGGAAAATGCTAGCACTGCCCGTTTATGGCTACAATAATCGAAAGATGTTATCTCAAACATGTAACCAAAGTTTCTTTTTGAAGATTATTTGCCTATAAATTACATATTTTGAATATTGGGGGAAATATATTTGATCAGTTGACGAGAGTTAAAGGAGGCGCAAATGACACCTGGAGGACCGGGCTGAAAATCAGCGATAGGCTACCTTTTGCCAGACCTGCTGTCATCTCGAACAATCTTGAATAATCTCTTGCCACTATGTCAAGGTCATCCAAACTGAGACTCTTAAAAAAATTGCATCAGGGAAGCAACTATGGTTGCCGCACGTCTACATTGTCGAAGAATAGCCTAACTTATTAATAATGTAGGCTATCTGTGATTGAGCTCAAGCTTCTAAACCACGATCGTGGGCTACTAATTTGAGCAGACATTGTTAATTTGAAGTCATAATAGTCGAGTGCATGAGAACGCCAACGCACAAGGAGATGTATAGGCTACAGTATCTGTAAATAAATCCTTTCATAGGCTATTTGTTTTAAATTGACCGCTTAAGTAACCTACAGTAGCTAATGGGTATTTTGTAAAAATTGTTAATAGTCGCCTATAGAGAATAGGGGACATTGAATGTGTGCCATTGGTTTACTGGATTTTCTATATTTTTTGTGTCTTCCACAGTTGGATCACAGTAGCGTAAGTGGTGCTTAAGCGCGATGTCAGTTTCAGTAATGTTTAAGGATTGCGAATTTATCAGTTATACATTAATCATATTGTAGCCTATATTGCAATATATAGGTAGACTCGGCTACTTGTTCTTTTCTGCCGACTGGATTCGTAAATAGTAGCCAAATATAACAGTTTGGCATTGGCTATTGCGAAAAGAGCTACGGGAGACATGTTATAGGCTACATAAAATGAAATGATTTAATTTTCCTTAAGGTTTGAGAAAAACGTGCAAGAGGGGTAGGCTACATGCCAACAATTTGAAGCCCCATCCTTAATGCAACAACAAATCTAAGGGACATGGGTATACAGGCTTCGTGTTTGAACGGCTCAAGTAGCGCACGGGGTAAACCGCTTATGCTTTCACCACTCTGTATAAGTTCTTAGCATTATTGTCATGTTTCACTTGTGTGGAAATGGACATGATGGCTTTGGCTTATCGGGACCAATGTATGTTTCTAACATTTAAGACAAAAGAGAGCAAGACTTTGGGAGAAAGAAAAAAACTTACCGGGGTGGCAGTCTGCCCATAGGAGCACGATTGCAGGCAAAATTAAAGACAAGATCCACCAACACGATTGCAGTAGCCTCCGCATGACAATATGAACATCGAGAGTA
Source organism: Mallotus villosus (assembly GCA_903064625.1). NCBI lineage: Eukaryota > Metazoa > Chordata > Actinopteri > Osmeriformes > Salangidae > Mallotus > Mallotus villosus. The sequence continues at coordinate 944,589 of CAEFZP010003311.1, forward strand.
AAAAGGGCAACTGTTGAGTTATCCTTCTGTTCAAATACCAACGCCTGCTGCGTAAAAGCAGCGCGAGATGCTGCTAAAATCGGCTGCGCCTGTTCAATGGAATTTTCTGAGATAGAACGTCCAGGAAACAGTCTTTAGGCTACTTCTTAAAACCTTCTTCCAAACAGCTTCTTAATACTCCCAAAGAAAAACATGACATTTAGGAGAAATAGCGTTCAAACTTGTTTGATTTCATTTGTAATTAGAATAGAGATATTAGCAGAGGTCTCTAGTAGCACTAGTCCATGCAGCGCAGAGCTGCAGCGGCAGCGATTTTCGCGAAATTGAAGGAATTGTTGGAGCAGCACTGGAAGCTTTCCATTCTTCCATCCAGGAAGTAGCGTGCGAGGCTGAAGTCTGGCAGAGACTTTAAAACATGCTTGGAAGAGTAGGCAGGGGATAGAGGTGGAGAGCGAGAGGGAGAGCGAGAGGGAGAGCGAGTGAGAGAGAGAGCGAGAGAGAGAGCTGTCCTCTGGATCCTAGCGCCGGGGAGTCATTATAGGCTACGCTCAACGATGCCCTTACTTTTTCCTTTTCACAGAATATATAATTATTGATGCATTACAGAAAATGAGCACAAACTTCAAATAGGCTACCTACCCTGTGCAGCAAACACGAGTCAGACATGTGCTTGGATTGGAGCAAAGAGCGAAATGGTTTATTTCATATTATAATTTGAATGTAAATTACTACCCAACAATCTTTCCATACTGATTTTTTCTACATTCAATTTCGTAAACCTGTTGGTGGGAATAGGGTGACAAAACACAAAACCATAACGTAGGTTTATGATTGACCTAATGAGAGATATGCCGAGTCAAACGTGAGCACAATTCAAAACGTATAGTCTATTAAGCACACAATAAAACACATGCGTTTTCAAGAATATTGTGAAAGGGATGACTATCTTGACCAATGCAAAACGTATTTCGCGACCTATAAAATAAACGCACTCAAGCTTATTTTACACGGGGTTTCGTCATGTGTCTAAAATGGAAATGCGTGGTATATGTCCCTTCTTGAAGAGCTCTTGTTTTATGTCGGTTGCAGGTTGCTTGGCTAGAATGAACACTCAAGAACTGTGATATAATTAATTAAACATGCACGATACATGCATGTGCAATTCAAACATAGGCCTACAGTCAACCGTTGCATGTTATTAAATGATTTCATATGATTTGTGACTGACATTTAGAGTAATAATACAGTGAGAGTCATTATGTTTTCCTGTAGACAACTGCAGTAAATCAATTATTTTAACTTCAATTAATTACTCACAGTGGACCATACTAAATTGTGGCTTACATGACAAAGTGTTCCGTTGAGTGACATTTGATGGACAATGAAAACTTTTTGCTCTGACAACCAGTTTACAACCTACATAAATAGCCCCATAAACCTTACAGCTGCTAAGCAATTCGTTTTCACCCATGGCAAGTGGTCCAACATCACTTCTGTCTGTCTGTTTAAGTGAGCGTTTAATTCATGGTGTTATTCATTCATTATATTGCCCCCGAGGTTTGTCATGTTCTGTAATCTGTTGCATTGATAAAGGTTTGGGGGAATTCACATAGGGGAAGGGCATGGTTTTGGGGTAGGCCTATAGGGCCTATTTTGAGAACTTGTAGGCTACACATTTTATAAAGTAGGCTACGGTAAAATACATTAAGCACTGACATCGACTATTCTAAAGGGACATGTAAACTACATTCGGTGTGGAACATGTAGTCACTTCTAAATACCCAAAAATATGCATTATTGTTTTTAACGAGAAAAGAACTACATTTCCCATAAAACACTGTGGACGTGCGCTGTCCCAGACCCGGAAGGTAAGCAGAGCTAGTTCCCTTCCCTGCAGTAACCTTTCAAATGGAGCATTGTAAGGCTGGAGTAAAATGTTATGCTATTGTGAATTGTATTACGATGTTTAAAAAACTGCAAAATATTCGTAGTAGGCTATAGATGAGAGCTTAATTACTGTTCGTTTTAAATACAATCTTTGCATCTTCTCCAAGTGATGCCTTACGAAGCTTTAGCTTACCGAAGTCTTGTGGATCAGCCGCTAGTCGTACGGGATCAGTCAGCAGTAGACAAGGCTGTTTACATGCGGTAACATTTGGGGATATATGTAAAAGGTGCTATGGCACGACTGAGCTTTGGGGAGACCCTATGAACTCATAATATGCTAATTATATAAGAGGCAACGTGGCTCTGCTCGTGCGTCAAAATGAGCACAGTATGCCGTCAGCTACGGTTGTCTTCCTACTGAACCCCGCTGGCATTATTTTCACACAAAAGTGTATGACATGGAAAATGGTAGCCCATGCATATTACAATATCCATATTTTGACAACAATCAACAAGTGGTTGAGTCAATAGGATTAGAAAGATTGTTGTTGTGAGAAATGTATGATCCAATGAGCAATTAGCTTTTGCCTTTACTCCAAATTCTCAGGATGGCCCTGCTGATACTCTACACACAGTAGACAAGCATATAGGCCATGCCCAAGTTACTTGAATCTATTTGAAGTCATCTCACTTAGATTGTCTAACTGTGCGTTATCTTAAATACCATTTGAGGGTAAATGTATTGGGCACTATGGGGGTCCAGGAGTGACCAGCTGGATTTTTTAATTTGCAGAATTTGATTAAATACATTTTAATTATCTCAATCTCAGTGGTGCTGTTTGGGGATGTCACATGGCTCATTCATATAATGGGGACCATCTGTCTTCTTAGCAAAGATGGAAGAAGAAATAAATAAATGAACAAGTTGGGCCCCCTATTTCCCTCTATCCCCTCAGTAGCTGTAGGCCTTCACCGGGTGCAGTGCTGTAAACCACCAATACAAATCATGGTTGTTGATGAGGTTAACACTGAATTGAATTGGGTTGTACAGACTTTTTGTCCATCATAAACCAGCTTAATAACTTGATCTATTAACCATATATGTTTTAAAACTTTTTAGTTTTAAAAAGTTTTAAGTTTTAAACCTTTTATATTGTACCATTTTACAAACATTTAAAACAAGACACACACGGTACGATTTAGCAACTGGGGGGTCAATAATTGATATTTGGAAACATTTGTTTTGCATTTCACTTAATGAAACATTTAATGTTGAATTTAGTTTTTGGGAAGAAGTTTTAAAAGTAATACAATAATTAGCATTTGACCCGTCTTCCCAATGCTCATGCATATTTGCATATAGTATAAACAGTGTGGATGAATATAACAGTAGCACTGGCCTTCAGTCAGAGCCTTCTACCTCTGCTTTCTAACCATGCGTTGAGATCTGCGGACAGGGATGCATAATGCAAAAGAACTGGCATCAATTATGCACCATTTATTCATGCCACGGTGATACCTAATTGATTTGATTCTCTTTGCTCCATGTATAATTAATTGGGCATAGACCTGTGTTCATTTCTCTTCTCCTATGTTTTCCCAGAGAGGGCTTCATTCGTCTGGAGCGTGTCATCACTCGTGCTCAACAAACATGGCTCCCATGTCAGGGAGCTTTGTAGTTGCACATCATGCACAATATATTGTATCATCGTATAGAGTATAATTGGACTTGACTATGAAACTATAATGGTATCAAAACCAAGCACAGGATAAATACATGATTGTTTTATGGTACAGGCCATACATATAATCATAGTATTACATGTACTTGGCATATTTCCTTGCTCTAGTCAGTACTCTATTCAGGTCAGTGTTTGCCCACTTTGAAAGTCAAGTGACCTAAAAATACGCAAATAAAAATATCAGTTGAGGTTATCCAGCCATCTCTGACTGTTCTTGAGTCCTTGGATTTCCTAAAAGAGAGCAGGAGGAACCGAGAGAGAGATGGAGTTAAGAGTGAAAGAGAGAGTTGCAGTGCTGACAGCAAGAACAGTTCCTCAGTTCAAATTTCTGTCACTGTCACTTGCGCAAGTGTGCATGTGCCTGCGTGCGTGCGTGCGTGCGTGCGTGGGTGGGTGCATGCATGTTCATGCTGCCTCTGAGGTCAGGCAGAGTGTGGCAGGCTCAGGCAGAGAGAAGACCTGTCGAATGATTTTCCCTTGGAGGTCACAAGGTTGCTGCCAAATCACTAGGGATTCTTAGCCAGGCCCTTTAGCAGAATACTAACTCTCCTGCGTTGTTGACATTCCTCTCACATTTACATGGCCTTTTGTTTATGCTTCTTCCGTGCAGGTAGAGAAAGGCCACAAACCAAACCTGACAGCCATCCCCTCAGCATCAACTTACAGGACCTTCTGCTCTGAAGCTCAAACAAGAAGATCCCACACAGGTATGCTCTTGAGAAACGTTCATAACAAATATTTTATATCAAGTCATTCAAGATCATAGAAATTCTATAATTGAATGGTGAAGATTTGTATGTAGAGTAACATGTATGTCTACCGGCCATCTATAGTAGACTGTATCATGTTAGTGTTGTCGCTGCATGGGGTCTTAAACTACATCAATGTCTGTGGAGACCAAACAATGGAGCAGAGATCCAGAGCATGGTACCCACTGTATGACAATCATTTATCCACACTGTAGTTCTGCTGTTAATCTGATTGGATACAAAGGCCCTCATTCCCAATCACATTAGCTAGTTCGGCATGTAGTCAGTCTCTATCACTCTTAATCCCTTTCGAAACCAGCAAAAAAATTCCTTTATCTGATCTGGCACAATGGAAACCTTGACACCGGGAGATAATTGGCAGTATCTGATTTGGAATGGAGTGAGAAGGGGAGAGGAAGGGGTGAAGAGGAGGAAGTGGAAGAGGAGAGGTGAGGTGGGATCGGAGATGTATCGAATCCGAGATGAGAGTTAGAGGTGGGGATGCAAGTTTCCGGAGAGGGTTTCAACAAAAAAAAACACGGTGTGCATGAGTTAGGCTGTTCTTGCTATTGAAAATGACTTCCTGTTGTAAGCCTGGGAATAATCAGAGATTTATTTCCAACCAGGCTCAAATGAACCAAAGTCAGTAGTACATATTTTAACCTCTATTTTACATATTCAATCTTTGTTTCACCTCTAAGAACCTCATTTCCTTAATCCTTTGATGTATAGCCATTTTTGACGGAAATAGGGCAGTGTTTTTGTGTTCCCGTAAATCATCTCCAGTGTCCATACTCTCTAATGTCAATTCCTCACTCCAACGCAGGTACTGTAGTACTCCTCTTTCACCACTGGGGACCTCCTGTATCATTAACATGCAGGAAAACAACCAGGCTACATGTCATTTAAACAGATGTGGTAGTGCAATGTATAATTTCAGGTAATCTGTGTTTTGTTTACCCATTTTTCTTCTGTCATAATTAGGTACAACTGTAAATTCACACATGATACTTTAGTCTTCAATGATTGCACGCTTTAGAGACACGATTTGTAAAGAAAACAAGACAGGGGCAACAAGACAGGGGCAACAAGACAGGGGCAACAAGACAGGGGCAGCCCTATGAAATGCAGTCGCAGATCCTACCGGCATAATGTGTCATGTGACTGGCGATGCATTTGTAAAACTCCTCTTTTGATTTTCCTCTCAGTGATGTTTTGTGCCTTGGTACTTGTGCCGCTCCCCTAACTCATGTGACTGGTTCACGGGAGACTCATTGTGGGTAGTTGATATATTATCTTATTTGTGCTTGATCTCCTGCAGCTGGTAGATATGCATGGTACAGTGAACAATGCTAGGCAGAAGCAGTCTCAGACAATGCCACATTTCTTTATGTCACATCAAGAACCTGTATCCAGAGGCAGTAAGTGCAACAAAGCCGAAATAATTGAATTTCTTAACGTGTAAAGTATGACTTATTTGGTTGCAAAGAAGAGTACTTTAATTGGATTATAATGCAAGTTGATAATTGGATATTACAGTCAAAATGACTGGATCTGTCTTGGATGTTTTTGATGGATGTAGGAATTGAACCAACCTCAGTCTTGTTCTGTGGAGGACCAACTAACAGTTGTTTAATTCTCCAACTTTATAGAGAAGCACGAGGCGGCTGTGCCTCCGCATACATAATAATTTTGTTGATGTTTTGATCCCTTACATAGTTTTATGAGGGCACCTATCAAAAGCATCCATACACCCGCTATTAGCACTTTAGGGAATTATATCTGGTTTCATCAGAACAGCTGCAATCGAGGCCTTTTGAAACTGAAAGTTTTTGACGTCACATCACTCATTTTATTGGAGGTTTGAACAAGGTCATCCAGCATCTTACTGCCTTCGGTTGAGTTTTGTTGGGCCCAGTCCAAATGTTATGTTGCTGTCTCTTCGCTCGTTTATCAAAATATCCAAGTTTACAGTGTTCGCTAACGGCTTTGGAACCACACAGTGTTGGGGAGACAGATGTTGAGATACATGACTTTCCTTGCCTTTTTTGAAACATTAGAAGTTTAAGAAGACAAAGTTTCACAACATGATCAGTGCTGCCTTTATATCATTTATATGAACTTCACCTGTTGTGTAATATTGTTTAATACATTTTCAGGTAGCTGACTGGTTGTTGTTATATGATGAGTGGTAATGGCCAAGAGGAAAGATGAGTGGTGATTGTTATGTTGGTACAACTGCTGTAAGTGCTTATATCCTGCCTATTATTAAAACCCTCTCCTCACAACTATAAACCATGACTAGCATGTCCCTTTTAATGTTGACTATAAATGAAGAACAAACCGTTTTACATTAATTAATGTAATGTTCTTAATATCTAAGTGTTAAAAGGTTAAACATGTGTTGTCACAATGTCTTCCATGCCAACATTAGTATTTGTAGGGTAGTTCTAATGAAAATACATCACTATGCTTTCTGTGCCAGTAGACTCTCATACAGCACTTACTGTCATGGGTACCGTAGTTTAATTATACAGGGCAGGAACTGGCAGCTCTCCTGATCCAATTTATTAACTACAAGCAAGATAATCAACAATATACAGTATACATTATACAGTATACAGTTAAATGTTGCATGCAAGTAAACAGAAGTTCAAAACAAAGAAACAAACATGTCAGTTTGTATTTAAAATGATTGTATTATCTTAATTTAAATTGTAGGTCACATTCTTTTAATGCCACCCCAATAACTAAGGCAGATGTGCTGTTTTTGAATTCAGCTTTGGAGGGCCCCTGTAATTACTTGTACATTAATTCAATTGACTCGCTGTGTGTGTTTGTGTTTTGCCTAAATGAGATGGATAGTACTACAAGTATGCTCTAGCACTATTTTGGGGGGTTTTTATACAGATTTTTGTCAGGTTAATGGTATGCGATTAGACATTACTGATGTACCGTAACGTTGTAAGACCCCCAGGTGTTTTGTTTAGACTCCTCTTCTGTTGCTATGGTCTGGGCGAGGCTGAGTAAGAATCAATAAGGTGTTTTCTTAACTAAATATATTTTGCACAAGTTATGTATGCATCTTTTTTTCTGAACTTTCTTTTCACCTTTGAAATGCAGCTGTTATTGTCTGTCTGCAAAATCGATGGGTAGCCCAAATGTAGCTTGCGAGGCTGTCGTTCCCATCAGGGTTCGCTACCCATAACATGTACATTTTTATTCCTGACTTTTTACCTCGGAGGCAGCGAATAGAATGAACAACCATTACACTCCCAGAAAGACCATTTTCTACTTGATGGCAGCTCTCCTGAGAATTTGCCCCAATTGAAGTGACTGAGGGGGTGAAAAAGTGTGCCCAGTTAACACGAAGAGTGATCCGACTTGATGTACGCTTAACCTTCCTCCTTCCCTCCGTATCTCTACCTCTCTCTCCCACTCTCGTCGGAATCTACTTTTCTCCACGGGTGTCCTCCTTCCGTCACTCTAATCAACCCTTTTAATTACCGTCACTATCAGTGGACCCACGCCTCCTTGTCACCTCTGGGAGACGGAGCCTCTGAAGGGAGGGAGGCCGGGGGCTGCGGCTGGGAGTTCCTGGGGGAGATGAAGACAGGGCTCGTGCCTTCCTAACACAGGCCTCTGCCAGTCAGCTGGCGACGGTGCCAGCTCCCGTCTCTCTCTTCCCGCCAGGCTGCTCCAGAGATGTTTTGATAAATGGAAATTTCACTGCAGCTTTCAACCCATCCTCCTGATGAAGAGCAGAGACTGGGGGTATTTGGGCACATGTTCAATCAACGCTCGCCCCGGAAGGATTCGTCCTTGACACGGGGAAAAACTAAGTGCATGTGTGTCGTCTCTCTTTCATTAAAAATGAACATAGACCTGAGAGACTTTCCAAACACTGCAAGATGGGTACCTACCAATTTTGCAATACTTTCGTGGATCAATGGACTTCATTTGATGTTTTCCACTTTTTATCCTATTGCTGTTAGATATGGATGTTAGATGATCAATCAGTCTTTGCTTACACCTTTCATGGCTTTTTACATGGTACACATACAGAATGTTGTTATTCAAACGTTATTTTTATAAGCCTTAGTGCTTAAATCTGACACAGACTTGCCATAATAAATACATCATGAGGAAACCTGAATTATAGAAGCATTTAGGTAGGTGTGAGTAAATATTTTATCTTCCGCATGTTGATCCAAGTCCAATTTCAATTATTCATACCATTTGTTTGCCATAATTCAAGCATTGAAACGTGGAAAATATATAACTAGTTTTGTTAATTGGTGTGTTACATGCACAATCTGATGTGATATCACAGTTGATACTGTCACTTTCATCTCCACTCAAGAGAATGTGCACCAAAGGTAGCTGTAGCATACCGTTTCAATTAGGAAGTGACTTCATTAAAACAAGTTGACAACATCCATACTCTTTAATTTTTGCAGGCTCTTATGAAGGTGTGCTATCTTTCTCGAGGCTCTGGCACAACATGTTTTTAATAGACACAAACTCTGGAGCTGTGTTATTACATTGATTTGGCTTTGATTAATTAAATCTGCTTTGTTTCCCCCTTCTTTAAGGTGCACCGGCCCTCATCCTTATTTCAATCCTGCGCTGCATCCTTCTTTAATTACCCATCTCAAAGCCGGTGAGATTGAAGGTAAGTGTATTTATTGTATTGTTGCTCAGACAATAAAATTGGCTCGGTGCATTGATTTTCCCTTCCTGTCCTTTTTTTAGGGATGTTAGCAAGTTGATTACAGATAGAGCGGACAGCCGAGTTGTGTGCCGTTTGTGTTTGTTTTTTTTACACCCTCTTCTTGCATACTGTTCCAGTAGTAGACAATGGAAGTCTGATAAGAGCAGCCTTGTTGCAAAGTGGTTATTGCCTGGGAGAAGGCCCTTGCTGTGCTTCACCGCAGCGTAGCAGAATGTTGCTCTTGCACACCAAGGAAGAGTTATGAATACAAACGGGGATTTCTGACTTGATTGTGTTCACCATCATCTCCTGCTGTTCAGCATTATATGATTTATTGTCGATCCAATTTTTCTCTTGAGTATTCCTCCTCCTTCCTTTCACTCATACTGTACTGCCTGGTCCTTATAGCTGCCCATGATCTTGTAAACTTCACTCCGGGCATGAAAATATTCAGGAGGAAGTGATGGTGTACATTACATTTAGTCATTTAGCAGACGCTCTTATCCAGAGCGACTTACAGTAAGTACAGGGACATTTCCCTGAGGCAAGTAGGGTGAAGTGCCTTGCCCAAGGACACAACGTAATTTGCACGTCCAGGAATCGAACCTTCTGATTACTAGCCTGATTCCCTAACCACTCAGCCACCTAACTCCCTGGTGTTGTTAAGCAGCTTCAGTCCTTCTCCTACCCCCTGACTGTAATGGTGTCTTGATTAAAGTTGTCCCCGCTATCCTCCAAAGCAGACTTAGGGTAGTGAAAAGTATCCCAGGCAACAGTGGTATAGTTTAATAGTGACGCACAGTATGTATGAATTACTTTAATTTGCTTTTGTGCGTGCTGGTGACAGTGCTGTTTTGTAAAGCCCCGTATCTTAGTAACATGTTCTAATGGAGTGGGACTCACCCTCTCTCTCCTGCTCTCTCCCTGGCTCTGCTCTCTCCTGCTCTCTCCCTGGCTCTGCTCTCTCCTGCTCTCTCCCTTGCTCTTACAGTTCTGTCGCCATATACAAAAGACTGATTTGGTAGATAGCGTACACTAGCATGTGATGTTGCCCATGTTTTCTTTGCTGCACACTGTGTGCTACAGCAGGTTAAATCAGCATTTCAGTGCTGGTCCAGATATCCAGCACACTGATCTTCATGGGCAGATTGTAGCTTGGCTTGCTATAGCACAGCTGGTGTTGAATCCTCTAGTTGTCCAGAGGGAGCAGTTTCCTAAACCAGCACGGGTGGACCCAAGCTTAGCCATAGCACTGCAATACAACCAGTCAACAGATGTTTGATTTGGGCAGCATTCCGCTACAGCAGTGGATCTTAACCTCCTTCAATGTTTTATTTTGCCTTGGCTAGCAAATCAACACATCTGGCAGCTAGTTTAGAGGCAAATCAGGCCTGTTACCCTCAGGAATGAGACACTGATTAGGCTTTATCACTCATTCGACTCATTTTGTTGTTGATTGAGTTTAACAAAAAATATGTGGTGGGGGGGGGGATCGGCATAACTATTATTTATTTATTTATTTATTTGAGTTTGTATCAAGAATTGCTCCATAAAGATCTGGAGTGCTCTCGACATGTTTAATTCAAGGAACAGTGCAACAAGATGGCATATATAATTATAATTCATTTGGTACATTTGACAAATTTCCCTCATGTGTTAATGCATTTCAGGTTACATTTTATCATCGCAGTGGTATGAGAGAGGTTTTTTCCCAGGCTTTGAATTGTACCTGGCTCAGTTGAAGTCGTTGAGTGGGAAGGCATTTGTTGTTTGAAACACAAAGAGAAATTACCACCTACATATGCAATTTATATAATTTTGCATTATGTCCTCAATTAAATATATTTGGACATGATAACCTACCTCATCTCCCATTGAGTCACGGGCAGTATCCAACAAGGTTTTGTTTAGGATTTTTCCCCAAAACCTTTTTCCTAATTGCAATTAGGCTACTCAACCAATATTCCGAGCTGTGCTCTATCAATTGGCAGAATTGTGCATTAAGAGAGATGACTCTCTCAAAGGTATTATTCATCAACGTCAACAACCTCACAATTTGATGAATGCCGTCAAATGACTAATAGCAGACCCCTGGTTTGAGTCTACACGTTTTATTTTGTGTTTTTTGTGTGTGTGCGTATGGATTAGTATGTGTGTGGTGTGTTTAGAGAGAGAGATTGCACATGTTTGTTTGTGTTGACGGGAATTGACTGCCTCCCGCCTTTATTCCTGAAACTATGTGCACTGTGGATTTGCACCAGTCTCTCAGGGGAATATTAATCATTTTCCATCTACTGCGTCTGGGTAATTACCCATCCCTGGCGGAAGGGCCAGACTAATGCAACCCCATGTCTGGGAATCCGATGGGTGCATTTCCTTCTAGCACAGCGGGATAGAGAACAGCTGCATAGCATACAACCTTTCAGACAGCCACTACAGGCTGCCTTGTTGCCTTGCATAATGCTCATAATAATGTTCATGAGGTTGTTGGAGTGACCTGTGTCATTATATTTCTTTAGTTTTTGTATTGCTAAAATTCCTTTTTGCAAGTAACATACACTGTACTTTATATATCCAGTAATGCTGCATGTTACTTTGTTTGAAGGTCATTTAGATTTTAACTTTTCAAATAATAAACACTAAAGGAATACCATGTAGATTGGCAAAACCAATCTGCACTATGCATGTTGGAGTACATACTGTACATGGTATTCTGAACCAGGAACTTCCATAAGAGTACTCTTGAAAGTTATTCATCATTCTCCATTCATTTTTATAATGCAGGGAAACCTTTTGTGTCATGGTTCATTGAAACAGGTGCCTCAGAACATGCACAACTAATGGGTCTTTAGTTACCTTCCAATAATTGTCTTTTTTGAATCTTTTTTTTCCTTTTCCATAATAGAAAGTAATGGAAAAGTTTTAGCTTTAGTGTTCCATCATTTACGCCAATGCTTCGAGCCTGGGAGCCCTGACAGTTTCATGGCAGGTACTTTTGATCCACGTTGTCCCATTATGTCAAATGGATCTCTAAAGACCAAGCTTTTATCTGTTGCAGCTTATTAGGAACCCGTTTTTTTCTTAAACGCCCCAGTTTATATGAAAAAATGAAAGTGCTCCAAGTCATTATGTAAAACGTATACATGTCTTAGAAGTGGTTAAGCGTATTTATTAAAATCACCACTTTTAAGTAAAAGGGGATTACTCTCCTCTTGGTGAGCGTCGAGGCAAATTTGGTGGTTTATGCATTAACAGCAGCCACACTTAAATCAGGATTTAAAGCTTTTCCCAACTCAAGCAGAAATTCAGATTTTCTATACACATTTTTTACACTTAAAGGACAAAAAAGTCTACTTCTACAATTAGGGAGGTGGGATTTGGTTTTGCTGTAGGATTTGCAGGTTTTCAGCACATGGCCAGATGATTAGAAGAATTATATAGATAGGTAGGTGCTCAGCAAAAACTTGTTCAATATTTTACACATACTTTTTTTTTCTTCTGGAAGATGAACAGTTGGTAGTACTTCCAAGGCCTGAATTATCTGCAAAAGCAAGCCTTTAGTTTTCACAACCCTTCTCTATGCATCAGTATTAAATGCTCTTTGCTTTCACCCTGGGAGTGTAGTTACTGTAATGCACTTTGCCCAAAACAATATATTTGTGTTGAATGTAATGATATTGGGAATGTGCAATTCAATATGTGGTACTTATCGTATTATCTCTAAGTCAATAATCACACAGATACAGACGCAAAGAGAGTCTGTATTGGTTTTGTGTGTGGGTGGGTGAATGCCAGAGAGAGATGGAGAGAGAGAGAAAAAGTGAAGAGAAGAGATAGAGAAAGAAGGATCCCTAAACCCTGTCAGATATACAGTGTTTGAACTGTAATCATCAAAGGTGTCAGCAGTATACAGTGACCTGGCCTAGGCTACTGTGGCCTGGGCGTGGACCTCAGTCCTGGCTTTCCAGGAAAGAAGATTAAGAAAAAAGAAGATTAGCTCGACCCATCCTTGCCTGACATGTTTTCTAAGGGCCATGCTTTTTGGTTCGTATAGGGTCGATTTGGAAAGCTAATATAAATATACCAATATCGAGTTTCTTGTGTAAGCACAGGTGTGTACTGGTACCTCAATATTAAGGGATTGGTTTATCAAGATCATTTTGTGAAATGAGAATGAATGGTGATTGAATGTCTTACTTATAGACAACTGAAGAGGGTATAGTACAATTTATGGGGACATTGTGAGGTGTGCTTGCGTCCATTGCAGCTCGGGAGTTTGAGTTTGTTACTGTATCAAACATCCAAACATTTGGAGAAAGACGATATTTGTCATGGTTGGTAGACTACATTGAAAGGAACTGCTGTGACCAAATTCATTGCTTCACTATGAGATCAATCATTTGAAGGGGGGGAAGGGAAATACGTTTACCTTCATAGAGGGGATGGGATATGTTACCTTTCAAACAGCCTGAAGGCAGCGTGAGAAATGGTAGAAATGCTGGAGTGTCATGGCGATCGCGTGAGACCCCTGTTACACGGTCCTGCTCTTAAATAACCTGCCATCCACCCTTAGAACTGGAGTCCCAATGTTATAGTAATGGCCTACATAAAACCACAATAGACATTCTCAAACCAGTATGATCATATCTACTGCCAATTAGGCCTACAAACTGCAAGGACATTTCATTTTCCGACATTGTAATTTCTCTATGCAAGAAGCTCATTACGTGTCAGTAATAACGTCCCTGCCCCCTGGCCTCTTCATGGGGTCATGTGACCAGATATTCGCGGTATGAGTAGGGAAAACCGACTCGCGCTTCTAGTGTTATCCACTCCAATTGTTCGGATATTGAAAGTCATCATTGCTCTACAGGATTTAGTAAAGACCTTTTAAAAAAACACATTTACATAGCCAATGGGTCCTATTGTCTTGCATTGTAATGCCATTGGATAAATGTGGTATTAAAAAAATAAAAAATAAATAAAAAAAACATTAGCAATTTGAGAGCTAAAAGTGACGTTGTAATATTACAACTAGGGGTCTTACAGGGTTAAATGCTCCGAGAAACAAAAGCCTCCAATATAGTGTTGATTGAAATCCATGTTTTACCTGCTCCACGTTAACATGACATGACAAATAAACAGTGGCACAGCATTAGCATTAGCTATGTAGGTGGCTCCATAGTCTTAAATAAAGGGGTTATGAATACGACAACAAAACAGCTGTGTGCTGTATCTGGGCTGTACTATATGAGGCATTAGATATTAGGTCAAGTTCGTCATACCATTTTATATGCTTTACATTTTTCATACATATTTAATGGTTTCGCGTGTGACTCTTAAGATCTTGCTTGGTTACACGCTATACATTATTCAAAACATACCTGTATAATTCCTTATGATCTTTTTACATTTTGAATGTGAAAACTAAATTTATTTCTACAAGAATTGACACTAAAAGGATAGAAAACATTTTTTTCAAAATGTTGCCCCCCAGCCACTATTTGACAGAATAGATAATAATGCACTCAAACTTAGAAAGCAATTTGGTTTGTCCCACATGATGCGTGTCTTCATTGACAGTACAGTATGAATAAGTAAAGAACCCCACAATGTCATATAAACTCATCATTTTTAGCAAACATAAATAAACAGTTCTCTAAATTTTCTGTAGATAAATTCATAACCATATTTGTCACAGTATGCTGAATCAAGACCAGGAGCAAAACAATCTGTCCTTGCATGTTCCGAGTGTGTATAATAAAGGCAGCATTAAGTCAAATTACCTTTCTGTTACACATCACTTTTATTTCACTCTCCTGATGTCTCTGTTTCTCACCTACCATTTATTTTCCCCATAACATCCCCATAACATCCCCTGAAACTACCTCACTTTTATACACCATTGTTTATCTTTGCTCTTTTTCATCTTCTCTCTCTCTCTCTCTCTCTCTCTCTCTCTCTCTCTCTCTTCTCTCTCTCCTTGTGCTGGTGGTACTGGACTGACACTCTTAGGCTCTTTGGCTGGAAAACAGAGGACCGCATCCTCTCTTGACCATGGCTTAAGTGAAATTGCTGCCTTCTCTTTCATGAGCAGCCATATTGTTTCCCGCTTTGATGTGTGCCACTGTTTGTGGCGGGGAGGTAAGGCGCACCCATACCTGCCGAGCTGCCCAGATGGACGGAGGAACCCTGGGAGCGGGCGTGCATCCCCTCACCATCTGCCTGTTATCGCCACGGACACCCCTCTGCCATGCAGCACAGGCAGAACCTGCTCTGGGCCTCAGGGAACTGAGTCACAAACATATTGTCCTCCGCACACACATGCACCCAAACACTCACATATAGGCTACACTGTCAGTGGCATACGGGACATTATGGTGCCCCCCCCTCCCCCGCAACATCAGAGAGCGAGCCCCTCCTCCCCCTCCACCCCCCAAGTCAGTGAATGCTGATGTGAATCACTTTTTCAGAATGTATTCAACTAAAACATTTGGTCTTATTAACTGAGCTACATAATACATCAGTTGATTAAGCGTGGGACATGAGAAGAGCAAAATAAGTTTGATTCAATGGGCTGGTTAGGCAGAAGTGAAAATGACGTTCAAATTAGAATTATTGTCGCATTCCGAGCTGAACAATTCTCAACTTTGTGTAAATGAGGGGCTTACAGCGGCCAATCGTTTAGACTCGTTATAGCTTTTTCATTGTTTCAACATGGTGGAGAAACTAATCGTATGTGGCTGCACACCCAGTCCTGTTTGATGTGTGTCTGCACGATTACAGAGACGTAAAAAAAAAGGATGGCGCAGGGTTGCTGATGTTATCGTTGTCCCCGGTGTGTTTTTTTGTACTTAAATTCTGTCTCTTCACGTTGCGTAATTTCTGTGCTAGCTATCACTGTGGGGTTTCTGACTGTATGCATACAGTATATCTCTGTGACTCAATTATCTTGTTGAGTGGTCTTGTGTTTCTCAGCCTATTCAGAGACAGCAGTAAAATAGGCCAAATTATTTCATAAGCATGGGAATGAAATCTATTACCATCCACTTGTTTATAGTCCGTGGCGTGAATGTGTAGGATTGTTTAAAATGGCGATCAGGCTAGGCACTCGACCACCTCAAGCCTTCCGCTATTTTGTTTGTAAACAAGAACTGGAGCAACCTATTCCTTCACGGTGAACTAGCATCAAATGTCAAGGCTGTCAGTGTCCTCTATTGCTAGGCAGGCCCTGGAGGTATGAATATGAGAGGCGGTTGGCACAGGAGCCGCCTTGTAGCTGTCATACTGGATGCTGTTCAAATAGGACTGATGAATATTAAGCAACAGCTTTGAGCAGATCACCAGTCGGCGTGTTCAACTCGTCGTCGACGCAACTTGTTTTAGGGAAGAGGTTGCCGATGTTTTCAAAGGAGGCACTCTGAAGAGGACGCTTAGTTTTTTTTGTGGGGGAAGTTTCAATCAAGCATGGACTGCTCGGAGTGTGGTGCAATTAGAAGTAGGTTTTAGTTCAGACAGTTTCACACATGGTGAGGTTTTCAACCTGTTGGAACAAGGCATGCAGACTGCAGTGAGGTGGCCTCGTCTTGGTTATACGGTCTGGGCAAACGATTAAGATAATTACGAGTGTTAAAGGTGGTCTTATTTCTCTCTTTCCCTCACTAAGTGGTTATTGCTACGGCCTGCAGTCTCATATTCACAGCATGACTCCGAGCCAAAGGAACCATCCTACTGTATGTGGATCCAATCTCCACTAAACCTCTCCATTAAAGCTCAAATATTGATCCTTCTTTTTTCCCTGATATTCAAACTACTCCTGCAATTAGGGGGAATGGGTAATTATATGAAGTGTAAAGAGAGTGGTCTGTTCTATGGATGAATAATGGCAGCAGCAGTCTAATCGATAGGCTTTCTCTGATGGTAATGTGTGTGCTTAGTAACATGACTAACGGAATGGTAACGGCTCTATGTTCCATGGTCTGCAGTCAGTGGAATGGGCAGTTGCTAGGGAGCTTGTGATTGTAGGCTATCTTACAGTAATGGCAGTAATAGGCTACCTCTCATAAAGGAGTCTGGAAATTATGCGTGCTTTGCCAAAATATGTTAGTTTTCATTGCAGCGAGATGGGCTAATTGACTGTTTAATTGTAGGTAATTGTTTTAGAGGATTTTCTGATGTGTGGCTGCAGGCAGGTTCAAGCTGTTATGGATGTGTTTGGTTTTGGAGACTCATTGTCACACTGAAACTTAAACATTGCTATTGAAACTAGCTTCACTACAACCAGTGCCATTTGAGATTCAAATCATGATCTACCGTATCGTAAATGAGTCAAACAAGAGATGCAAATGTCTTATTTATTTAAGAAACTAACTGTTGTTTAAGATCTGGTGAATGTTTGGTGTAACTTTGAAATGTCCAGAGCAAAAAGATCAACAGTGGCAGTTTCTTTTCAGACAACAGTTTCTTTCCAAGGGCCATCAGGCATAGATATCATCTATGTTCTGAGTACCTATATGTATGTTATAGCAGGTTGCTTTGCGTTGGCTTGTCCAAAGAATTTCATTGCCCAGTCTGACCTTGTGTTGTTCTGTGCATCTGACAGTAAAAGACTTGAATTTAAGTGTCACTCAGGTCACCTTGCTCTTATGTCAATTTGCTCTACGGTGAGGAAGCTGAATTCAACCCAAGGCTTGTATAGTGAGGACCTGAGCATTCTCCTTGGACTTAATGGGTTGAATTCTTACAATGGCTGTCATCTGCTGATATGTGCCTTTCGTTAGGCTTCAAGATTCAGCTCCTCGGGTTGGACCTGCCTTTGCTGTAGACAAGGGCAGCTCTGCTGCCACGCTGCTAGTAAGCTAGGGGTGCTCTCAAACGTTCATGGCAAAGAGATGGAGGGATTAGTCTATGCTGTTCACTTTCCAAACATTATGCAAACTGCTGTTTAAACGCTTAATGAGTCAATTTCATAGACCAATGATATACAGTGATATTGTCAAAATCTGACAAATTATTTGATATATAATTTTATTTTATATATATATATAGATTTAAAAAGACCACACATTTTTTTTTATTCAACTGTTGGAGTCAATCTTCTGTGTGTGTCTTATATGGAGTCAGGCCCGTTTTGCAGTAGCTCACGACGTCGGTTTAGTTATCACGTGTGATATCAGCCCTTGTACTGAAGGTGACAGTGGAGAAGCAGGTGAACCCGCCTGAGGCTCTGTCCCGATTTAACAGGTGTGCCTCTGGGCCACGGAAGCTGTCAGTGGTGTCTTCACATCGACACACACGCGTGCATGCGCGTGCACACACACAGGGGTTTGTTTGTCTCAAGGCCATGCTAGGAGCGACCCCACCCCCCTACACAGCTATGTCTGTGTTAGCTGAACCTGACTCTTGTCACCTCCTGTACCGCCCAGCTGGGATCCACCACCACACCTCCTGTACCGCACAGCTGTCAGGCAATTGAAGATGAATCCATTCAAATACGTCATATGTTTCACAAAAGCTTATTGAATATTATCTTCAGATGCTGATGATTGGGACAGCTTAAACAGTGATAAGAAACCAGCCAACCCTCACTCACGTCCCCTGACACATCCACAGTACACACGTGTTCATTGATCTTATCCAAGTGGGTCATGACTGCAGAGCTTCCGGCAAGGTAAGTGGTCATGCTCGTATCTCCTCCAAGGTATCGGTATAATATCATGCACATGGAACCATTATTGAACCCATACATTATATTGACCCACGACAGTGGGTCACTTTTACCATTTGTTTCCCTGTCTGCTCTGTCAGGCATATTGTTGAATTGAGCCATGTGATATTCTATATTTAAAGTGCTTTGAGTGTTGAGCAGACATTCTTCTGCTGCTGTGTCAACATGTGCCTCACCGTGGCAGTGCTTTGGGGGGAAATTGCAGCACAGATGTATAGATACACTTCTTCATCTGTGATCTGGGATAGTGCTTTTACTGTTTACGTTTTGTAACGTACACTACATCTACCTAATTGAAACATCTATGACCCTCCTGCATAAGCAGCTGAATATTGCATTTATTGTGGGCAGAGAATGAATCTTTACAGATGTACTGTTGATGTCACCACCAAGGTCAGTGGCCCCATATAAAAGGTTGAGGCTTGGATGCTACCCAGAGGAAACACATGCTCAGGCTGTTCATCCTCTTTTACAGCCTAAAGGTAGGCTCCATAAACCACTGGAACCATCCCTCTTCGGGTCAGTCAGTCTGTGAAAACGTGACCAGATTCACCAGGCAATTTCTACAGACGTAGAAAAGCAAAATCCTTTTGAATCCTAATTCCATTTCGAGAGCATGCGTCGTGCGTAAAATCCATACCGTGTGTACAGTAAGTGACATGCAGAGTGTTGGATTCCAACGCAATCATTTTGCAAGACAAATGGGTTTGTTTGGCTTGTTTGTTGGTCGTAAATGACAGTATGTCTTTGTCAAGTGTGGCAAGGGAACATGAAGTGCATCCGATGTCTTT
Source organism: Mallotus villosus (assembly GCA_903064625.1). Taxonomy (NCBI): domain Eukaryota; kingdom Metazoa; phylum Chordata; class Actinopteri; order Osmeriformes; family Salangidae; genus Mallotus; species Mallotus villosus. The sequence continues at coordinate 964,199 of CAEFZP010003311.1, forward strand.
TCCATACATGTAATCTCCCCACACTTTACCATGAGATTACACCCAGACTCACAATGTACTTCTGTCTACTTTGTCCTCTCCCTCCCTGCCCTTCCATCTACGCTGCACTCCTATTGGCCCTAATCAGACTAATGGTACTAGAGTGGCTCTTCGGCCACCTGGATAATGACCGGTAATGTACAACTCCCCTTCTGAGTCACTACCTGAATCTCATGGACCTGAAATATGCTTTTGAATCAAGGTGCCGAATGGGGGGCCATTACATCCACACACTCAAATCTAATCACACCATTTGATGCATTCGGTAGGTCTGTGTAAAAGGGCAGGGGGACAGGACATGGGTGGATGACCCTTTAGTTCCAACTGCTGATGATTATGTTTTTTATTATCATCATTATCATCATCTTCATCTTATTATTTTCAGTTTTTATGTCGCAGAAGGAACACATCAGTTCCATTTATGGTCGTGTCTGTATGCTTGACATGTGTCCTTTCCCCTGTCTAATAAGATGGAATAATGTGAGGACCTCTGTCAACTCCTTCCTTTTAAAAATAAGAAATAATACTTGCAGTGCCTGTCCGGCGATGTTGACCGTGTAGACTGAGTACGTGAGTTCTAAGTCCTGTCTGTGTACAGTAGGTGAGTTCTAAGTCCTGTCTGTCTACAGTAGGTGAGTTCTAAGTCCTGTCTGTGTACAGTACGTGAGTTCTAAGTCCTCTCTGTGTACAGTATGTGAGTTCTAAGTCCTGTCTGTGTGTACTGTACGTGAGTTCTAAGTCCTGTCTGTGTACAGTAGGTGAGTTCTAAGTCCTGTCTGTGTGCAGTAGGTGAGCTTTAAGACATAAGTCACATTTGTATGTTGAGTAGGTGAGCTGTAAGTCCTATATCTGTGTAGAGTCGTTGGCAGTTATGTCTGTGTGTACAGTAGGTGAGTTCCATACCAGGCAGGGCCAGTAGAGGGAGGAGCTCAACTCAGAGCTTCTTCCCTGTCTCTGTCATCGTGGCCTCAATCCCTTCCTCCTCAGCTCTCGAACATCACAGATGTTTCACTCCTAAAAAAGAACACCGCTAATGCATAACATCATTTAATAGTTTCCCTTCAACTTCCATAGAGAATAAGTGTGAATGTAGGTTTATTTGGATGTTTGATTTTATAAATCATAAATACAATTTCTTTCTAAACTGATGCAAATTATTTTTACATTTACAAAGGAGTCTTTCAAAATGCTATACAGCAATTATTTCATCAAAAGACAACCGTGTACAATGCAAACTCATTCCGATGATTTTCCTTGTCGAACTTAAAAGGGATCTCAGTTCTTTGTCTTCTCTCTCATTTCATCTTCTCTCTCTCTCTCTCTGTATCAGTGTCTCAAGTCTCTCATTGGTCTCTCTATCACTATTACGTACTGTAAATATAAGGCTCTGTACTAAACATGAGCTGGCCTTTGTTTTATGACGCTTTACGATGCAGATACTGCCGCGACTTTCACAGCCCTTGATGAGCCGTTTTACATGCTAATCAACTGACATCCTGCTCACTAGAAAATGAGGGAAGGAGGAAGGGAGAGAGGGGAATGGATGAAAACATAATGTGTAACTTCTTATTCTCATTTGGTTGGATGGTTGCATCCTTCATATTTTTTTAATAACTGCCCTTAAATTAGGAGGAAACAACAAGTGTGTTGGGTGGAGATTAACTTGGTCTAAAAAGTGTGACTAATTATTTTCTGCGCCACAAGCGGTGGCTCAATCTAGTGTATCAATGAATACCATTATGTGGGCCTTAGTTAACTGAGATGTGTGCTTGCTTTCTCACATTCTGTTTTCAGTCAAACACACACACACACACACTATCTCTGTCTTTCTCTTCCTCCATCTCTATCTCTCTCTCACACACACACCTCTATCTCTCTTTTTCCATCTGTCTCTCTTCCTCTGTCTCTCTCCCATGCAAATGCCTGTGTGCTCCAGTGCTCACTTAAAACTTCCAAAGCTGTATTAGGTGCCAGAGCTTCAAGGAGTGAAGGAGGGAGAGAAGGGGAGGGAAAAAAAACTCAATTACAAAACCAATAAAGTAGCCATGTGAAGTAGCTGTGGAGGAGAGGAATTACGTCTCCATCCCAATGAATGGCCTAAAGCTCTTCAGCCTCCAAGATCATTGTGTCTGCCTCTTGCGACTCTGCTGACAAGTTTTTAATTGACACGGACTCATGCATATTCATGACAGAAATTACCCCGTACGCTCTTGATAAATTGATGTAAAAGGCTGTTGTGCATAGATTTGATGATGTATCTTATTTTGTTTGGTAATAGCGACTGTATTTCTCCGGTGAGAGTGGTTAGTATTCTGTTTCCAGCCAACTGTGCCCGGGACGACGTTAGCCAATATGTTCAGAAGGATTGATTGCTTAAAAATGAAAACCCGTACTTTGTCAAACCTCACGCAGTAGAAGCTGATGTGGGTATGTGAAATGGATACTGAGACCTGTACCATAATCTTCTGAATAAGATATGTGTTCAGTACCCTGACCTACACAGTACTGTTTTATCATAAAATTCTAAACACTGTGTCTGTCAGCTATGCATTTTACAGGGATTCAAGTGAAATGTGTCTGTATGATACAGTTTCAAAGCTTTGTATGCATGTCATGTTCATTCTCATAATCAAGAACCCTTTGAAATGTGTTAATTAGTTTCACTTTGTTAGCCTCCCGTTGCGTGTCATTTCACACTAACAATTTAGTGATTTGCTTTACTCAAAATGCAAGGCTTTCAATATCACATCCCTCATTCGGTTTGTCAGGCGGCATATTGGCCCTCGTGATGGATTTGATTTGATTATATTTGCTGTTGCTGTGCACTAACGTGTACAACAGTTTAATTAAAGGAAGAGAGAAGCCTGAATGCAAATATAATTGAAGAGTAAATTTAATTATTGTATTTGTTTAGTCATGTTACCCTTTGGGTGTACTTTGGCTTTCATTTTGCATTGCCGACCTCCTGAGAAAAGAGTGTTTAGACATGACAGCATTCAGCCTTTGCATGCATGTGAACACACGCACAGACCAACAACTTTAATTTGATTGCATCAGTGACATGCATTTATTAAGCCCTCCAGGCATACTTTATGAAATGAAAACTGTTCAGTTATTCATTTGATCTTTGTAGTTCATTCATTTGAGTAGTAATAATAATAATATTGAAAATTAAAAATGGATTGCCAATTACATATGCAGATGTGCACACAACTATATGAGATAACAAACTGTACGATCCCGCAGTTCTCAGTTTATCATGTAATGTCATCTCTCTGTCCCAGCCCCTGATTAAGCTGCTGAGCTAAGTTAACAAAGTTGCATGTGTGCAGAAACGAGAGCAGAAGTGGTTATATCAGGGCTACGGATCCTCCAAAGGCAGCAGTTCACCAAGGAAAGGAGAGATAAAGGGGGTCAGAGTTAAGCTTATCTGTTTGGAGTGCAGGACAGTGCATCCCCATCCCCTTGAGTCTTTCATCCTCAGTCCGATCCTCACAGGCTGCACCCTGCAAGGCCTGGGTGACATCCATCCCCTTCTCCCACTGCCCCTTCCAAGAGGTCAGAGTAATTAGGCTGTTTTCTGCTGCTCCATCAAGGCTGGTTTAAATCCCTTTTCAGCGAGCGATTGTTATCGTCTTCTGTCTCTCAAGTGGATGTGACAGTTGGGGTTTTGGGGGACTTATTTGCAGCAAGCCCTAAGGTATCCTCTTGAAGGGCCACTAGCACACACTCTGTCAGAACCTTGACTTTGAACAAAACAATTAGCTCTGAGCTGTCCTTGCTGGTAGTTCATCTGTTCCATATCCTGCCTCTTGCTAATCCGTCATAAGCATTGTTCTTTTAGAACCAACAGTCTTTTACCACACTTTTGATTCCTAATTAATGTTGTCTTCCTTTTGGGTTTATTGAGTCAAGCTGTTAAAATGTTGTTTGGTGTTGTTCTTTGGTAGTGTTGGAAGTTGGGCGGGTGATACGTTTTGGATAGATTCAGTGTTATTGTGCTTGCTAAGAGAAGGGCTACAGAGCACTGAGTTCACAGTTCTTTGTGTTATTCCAGAATAGTTGTCAATCTGTGAGAGTGATTTGTCTTGCTTACCTTCAACACTACACCTACATTTAGCACAGCACAAGTCTCTTTATATTTGTATGTTAATGTATAAAAAAAAACATTAACATCTAACTGGTCTTTATATAATCCATGTTGACAAGCATTATTGTTTACTTCTCTGAAGCAGTTTGTTGATTACTTTTGTCAGGAGTTTGTTCTGACTGTGACTGAAAGGGTATTTTGGTTGGCATGTGGTCTTTTGAGTTGTTTTAGGGTATTGTCTACCCATCCCCTCTGGAAATGATGTGGGGAATTTGTGTGAAATGCTAGTTCTATCTTTAGGCAGTTGTCCCTTGACAAGGTTACTGGGTCACTGAGCAGCCACCAGTGCACACTGACGATGTTAAGCACACTGATACTGACACCACCATGAATATGGTTAGTAACATTGCAGTAGTTTAGTTGTAAATTACAGTTTCAAATAAAACAGTAAAACGTACATTTGATATGTTTTTTGGATGGCTACAGTACCGATTTCTTTGATCAGTATGATACAAATCAATAATATTTTTTATCAGAAATGTTGAACAAGTATCAGTTTTAAAGTTTGACTCTTGTCAATGGGTAAAAAAGTTTAATGGTCGCATCTCACATCACACTTAGCAGTTCAATCAAGATTAGTGTAAGCCCTGTAAGCTTCAGTAATTAGTGCTTCTCCAAGCAAGACAAGTTTAGCATTCAACCAAATAAGGGCTATAGCGCAGGGCTTAGAGTAATTGGCCTACTCTATAAATCTCCGTTTCTCTCACACTTCATGCACTGCATAGAATTGAATAAGGAAATTAACATTCAGACGTTGGATCCTCCGTTTGCCTCTGCCTTAATCCCAGGGCATCATGCTAGACAATGTGCCAATGATCCTGGCGGTCGGTGTCGGCTTCCCCGGCCGTACGTACACAGATGCACACTGATCCGCACAGGATGAGAGGGTACGGGAAACTCGCCTCCAAACTGCCCTTGATGCTGTTTGTTGGAGCTGTGCAAACAAGGCATATTAATGGCACGCTGGGCCAACTTGTTTAGCATACCATCACACACGCTTAGCACCACAGCAGTGCACTGGTTGTCAAACGTACAGTGAGGCCTTTTAGTGTTCGTTTCACCTCGTGACCTTGCAGGATGATCGCCTGCAGTATAGCGAGATCAGCTTCGTGATTACGATCACTTTAATATTCCGGGATCTGTATTCAAGCTTAGGGGTTGCTTCTGATCACTTAACATGGCCCTCTCCTGATCTGTTCTCACTTTCATTTACTGTCATTCCGTGCGCCTGGTCTCACACTAAAGAGAACAGGGGTGCATTGATAAAAGCCAGCACGCGTCCCTCAGGCTCAGTCCATGCTTTATTGTTTCAGCCACAATAAGCTTAAGTGTTGGGATATGACTCATTTAGCCTTTTCCATCATGTGTAGGTTTCATCTGTGCAGTGCTGGGAAGCGTCGCCTCTGGTTTCTGGGCTGTGAGCAGCAGTAGTAATTCTGCGAGGCAATGCCTCTCATTTCACCCCGACCCTCAGGACTTTCCCATTTTCTAGTACGCGATATTGAATTTTTCATCTTGTTGTCAAGGTTACTTCATATGGATATGCAACCTTAAGTGTGGTGGTTTGACTACTGTTCAGTATGGATGGATAAAGATCTTAAAGAATGTTTTGGCACTCAACGAGGATATTCCTCAACTGATGGATCAAGGGTTTGTGAACAATATTATTAAAGCAACTCTGTGAAAGTTGACAATCATTGATTATCATAATTTCTATGCTACCAAATTTTGTATTGATAAAACAACCTTTTTACACGTGTAAATTATCCAACTCCGTCAACTCTGACTTCACATTGAGTCAGAGAATGTGTTTCTGTAACCTTATTCTTTCGCTAAGGCCTGTTACTTGCCAGCCCTGTATTGTTCTGTTGCATTCAGAGTAGGGCGTCTTTGGCTCCTCCGGGATGTGAGATTGCTTGGTTATCACCAGGAAGAGATTATTTCTGTCTCCCATTCAGTGTGATGTGGCAGCCATCCAGAGGGAGGCTCACTGGGCCATTGTTTAAGGGCCCAGAGAGGAGACAGCTCCAACATCCAGGATGCTTTTGAAAGGCATGGAGGGGAAAAAGTGTTCCAAGATGGATGTCTGCACCCTGGGTTTTTAATCGTTTTATGGCACATTACTTTGCACGTCCCACAGCGAGAGGCAGCATGGTATGTTTTTCTGATTCTATTCATTTATTTATTTATTTTGTGGACGAGAGATGGGAATTGGAGACCCATTGACACAAGAGTCACCACAAGAATCAACATGCCTACAATGGAAAGTGTAACAGGATTCTGCCTTGGAATAAATGTGCTGGAGTGATGGTCTAGCATACACCAACCAAGGACAGGCTGAGAGCGTGGACCTTCTCAGTTTGTTTTCATACATGATGTGTAATCACTTCACTTCACCTGTGCTTCTGGCTTGTGCAACACTCTGTTTAGTTTTCACACAATAGCACTGTTGGTATGTTGATGACAAATTGCTAACCATTGAAAGTACAATTATAATATAAATGCAGGGAATTCATGTAACATGTATTGCATGGTGATCAAATTGTTTATCTATGACAGGTTATTTAGTTACCCGGGCATATGGGTCCTCCGTGCCCTTGAGCACTCTCATGAGTATTGATATTCAAGGCCAGTGGTTACACATGTAATAGAATGTGACAGCAAACCATATTCAAAAAAAGCTCTCTCCTTGGGTCTCCAATACTTTGGTCTTTTATTTGAGCTATAAATCCAAGAGTCAAGTTTGCTGGATGTTAAAAAGGCTCTATTATTCATGCCAGAGCTGAAGGATGGTAAATATGAGAGAACAAAGTGGTGGGTAGGGTGATAACAAGCCTAATTTATGCTGATGTTGCGCTGTAAACTATTTACAGAGGCTGTTAGCGATCGCCAGGTTTATGTTGATGTCTCGGGGGCCATAAACCATCAAAAAAAACATTTAAGGTGAACATCCAAAACAAACACGGAAATGCAACGCGCCCGGCCAAGGTTATGGAGCTTGTTTACCATGTATCCTGTTTAGTTCTAACCTCTCATCTCGTCACCTCCATCTTGTAATCTTCTGTTTCATGATGAGACCTTGGTGTCCAGATGGCCTGTAGTAAATAGCTCCCAATAGAAGCGCTGGTGAACATGCAGCCTGATCAAATGGCCTTTCAAAGGCCAGAGGGAAACTCCCCAGTACCCAATGTTTCAAAGATTGTTTTCTGGCCTTGTGTTAAAAACTCTTGGCTACAAATTAACCTTTGTTTAAGTAGATGGATGGGTCCCGCATAGCTTTGAACACAACACACACCCTTCTCACTAAACTGTTAAAGAAATTAGTTTTAAACGACCTTGAATCACTGTTGGTAATGAAAAAGAATCAGTATTCGTCTGCAGCGCTGGTCGGTTGGTTGGATTGATTTGTAGTGCTATTCCCCTGCTTGTGTGCTAGATCTGGGCGCTCCATAGAGGCTTGTCCCAGGCCTCTGGGTTGGGAGATGGACTTTGAAGTGAGGCTCTAGCTGACAGAGAGCGCAGCTGGATCTATGCTTCCCACATGTCCATCACTAACCCTCAATCCCTGGAGCGCTCGCCCTCAAGCCAACTAGTGGGCTCTCAGAGGCCTTAGCGATGGGAAACTGTTAGCCATGCATATTTCACTGCTCCTGCACCCTCGGTTTCTGCACCTTGGCAAAGTGTTGAGTTGCATCAGCTGCCCTCTACTTGTGTATCGTCCTCGTTTCCTACGATGGGGATTCAGAATGTCGGTTATTCATCAGAGCCAAGAACAGTTAGTCAAGGTGTTTGTGTTTTACTCGATAGTTGTACCTGTTTCTGCTTTTAAGGATCCTTCTGCTTTTTCTTCACGATTTCTTTACGTCTTTGTCAGTGATATTTCAGACCTTTGTTACAATGACTAAACAACGGTTTGTGACCTTGAGCTGTTGTATGTTTTTGAGCCGCAGACCTAGTGGTTAGAAAGCTCAGGGCCAGTGGAGGTGGCATCCTTGAGCCGTAGTACGAGTGGTTAGAAAGCTGAGGCCAGTGGAGGTGCCATCCTTGACTCTGGTCTTCCCGAGCGCTAGCCCGCTCCACAGGAGCTAATCCACAGCTCTCATTAGCGGGACAGCGAGTGACCTTGGTGTTTTCCTCAGCTTGCCTTCTATTCTTGTTTCCATCATAATTGCTTAGTCAATTTTACCTTAAGTTCACAGTGTACTTTTTTTTTCTCTAACTTTAACTTACAGGGGAAAAAAAGAACCTGGTGCAATGTTTTTTTATTTTTTTATATGATTTAATTGGCGGCTCTGCCAGGTGAAGATTTGTTTTTCCGAAACACAACCTCTCTTACGTGGTCTGTGTTTAGTGCCTCCAAGGCAAATTGTTCAAACTTTTTGTTTTTGTCGTTTTCTAAAGAACACTTAACTAAAAAATGTTCTTTATCTCTTTTCTATGTGATTATTATGAATATCTACAGTACAGCCTTCAGATGTACATCGTACAGTAACTGTGACTCAACATATCAGCCCTTTGTTCTTTAGAAACTATAATTGCATTGTTTAGCTGCAAGACAATTACATTGGACTGAAAGGCCTGAAGTGAGTGAACACTCATCTTTATTGTTAGTGTGATGACGAAAATGTGATCTCTTGCAAACCCACTTTTCTAGGCAGTACTGATGTACAATGTGTCTAATAAAAGCTAGTGTACCCTCCCTCCCTCTCCCCCCCCTCTCCCTCTCTCTCTCTCTAGGGATAGTTAAATAATGTGCTTTGATGTAGATGTGGCTCTTTAATGTGACCCTTTAATGGATTTTTTTCCTAGCAGCTCAATTTTATATACAGCTATGGTGTTGGGTGATTTGCATCAACAGCATTTGCATCATTATCATGGTCAAATTAACCTATTATGTACAGGTAATCCCCAATAGAGGATAATGAATGGTGGTCTCTGCATTGATGGCCACACATAATTGTTATTTTCTTTGGTGCTGTAATTGCATCTGTAGGTAGGCATGTCTTAATGTCTTTTCACTGATGTCAGGATTATTAGCAGGGTCTCATTATTTGAACATAGAGTGGATTCACAATGTAGACACACAGGAGAGTTTGGGAGGGAGCAGGGATATACTGTCATTAAATAACATTTTAGATGATGATCCCACAGTGCAAATCCAGTTACCCCTATTTTCTGCAAGACTTCCCATCCAAGATATTGTCATGTGCTGGACAATTTTTGTACTTACCTTGGCACTAAATTAAAGGCCAATAAGAGTTGAGGAAATTGCAGTCAAAGGTTTGTCGATTCCCACTTAGAATTCCTTCCTTTAAAGCACACATCCTTTGTTTGCCCTTTTGACAGCGTAGCAAAACTGTGCTATTGTGGTCTGTAAGAACACATATCAGGAAGACAAAGATGATTTGGTCATTATTTCATCAGCTCCCTCTCGAGGACTCACATTTCACTTAATCGATGTGGACATTATGCTACTTCTCATCTCTCACCATTAGAGCGCAAACAGAGAAACAGAGTTAACCCCATGTGTTTGATGAACGAGTCCGATCATCGCTCACGTTGTGGATCTGTGCATAAGATGAACGCTGTACGCTGGTTTAATGTAAGCACTGCATTCCTCACTGCGCTGAAATATAATACAAGTGAAGAGCAGCCAACAGTCTCAATCATGGCAAAGGTCAGGGTGACATGGTAATCAATGGACTGCTGGGAACCCCAAAACCAGCACTTTGGTCTTGGCTGTCATTTTCTCTAAGCTCATTTAGCTGCCCTTTCTCCTCAGACGCTATGCCCACCTAATCTCATTTCTGCTGTTAATGCCTGTTCCGGGAGATGGTGTGCTGACTAGGCCTGTGGTGCATCATGATAATGATTTATGTACACAACCAAATTGGATATATCAAACACCTCTGACTTTGGGTGGAGTCTCAGCAATAGGATTTGTTTTCAATCTTACCAGAGAATAATAGTTGCATACAAATGCTGTATTTTCATAGGAGGTTGTTTACAACCAGACGTACTTTACTGTGCAGATACAATGTACCAAAACAATGGGTGCGGTATTTATATCTTAAGATACACATTTGTTTCAGTTCTAACACAAAGAACCCCCCCCTAATAAAAAAAAACCTAAATACTGTTCTTTTCACACAGTGTGCATAAGAACCCATATTACGGTGTGAGAACAATGAATACAACATATATAAGTTGGACCTTTTTAAGATACCTCAGCAGTTAAGATAAAGAATCTCTGCTCAGGCAGCATGTGGAATGGAGGCAGTGCTCTCTGTTAGCACAGTATGGACGTCCTCTTGACAAGTTATTATCTTGTTGAGTGTTTAAGTGCTCTTAGTCTTTTCACATGCTCTTCCATTATCCAAACTACTTGACAGTTTGCAAACCGTCCCTTCAATCAATTTTTGGGGATACACATTTTTGACAGGCATCCGTAAACCACTTACTTGGTCCTGCTCTTTTTCCAATGTTGTTGTCAAGCATCGATCTTCTGTCCTGGTTCAGAGCCTCTGGATTATTCTAAAATGTGGATTGACAGTCCTAACCCACACTTTGAAGACTGCTGTGGATTAAGTTGACACTACAGAACGACCTGTGTGCCAACAACCGGCTTTCGTCATTACTACTGAATAGAACACCTTCCTCAATCCGCTAGTGAGGTCAAAACTAGAACTGTTTCTTAAACAAGTTTGTCTCAAACCAGTCTTAATTTAACATTTTGCATTTTTAACAGTTCTTTATCAGCTCTGTTAACGTCTCTCACAGTCAGAGTAGACTTGACTGATGGTGAGAGCACAATGAGGTTGTGCTAAATCAAATTCTCTGTGAACGAGTGCATGAAGGATTTAATCTTATTTCACTAGCCTGGGTCTTATTACAGCATGGCTACCTGACATGGCTGGCAGGTGAAAATTCGGGTTTATTTGCTGTCTTCTAATTGATTTTAAATTGGCCTTGGTTAATAAGTGCAATGCACTCTTGTAACCTGATGTAGTCTTTGAGTTAACAACCCTATATTGGATTGCATTGACTTGTCTAAGTCCAAAGGAATGAAACACTGTCACGCTAAAACCTGTCCTTTTTTCTCGCTTGTGAATTTCCAGTGCAAGTCTAGCTCTGCACCTCCTCCAATGCCAGTAGTTTTTGTGTGTGCGTGCGTGCGTTTTATATGGGTAATAAAGCCGGTACTGCAGCTAAACAGATTTATTTGGATTAGTGTTTTGTCTTTTGGTAAATCACTGCCATGAAATAATGAATCAGCCATGCCAGTTGGCTTTAGAAGGCTATCATCAGGCGTTCTCTCTGCCCCTCTAACAGGCCGAGCATCCTTCGACACAGTGACAGTTCCTGGGGAGTTGAGCTGGCTGTTTGTCTCAGCTGCAGTGAAGAGGTCTCCGTGTCTCTAGACTGGGGGGCTCATTAATTTCTTTCAGGTTTGTCAAAGATCTGTTGTGGGGAGAGACTTAGATCTTCCACCAGGGCTGTATTGATAGGAGTGTGCCTTAGGGACCGCCTCAGCCACACCGTGTGCATTTCATTGGAGAGTTTCCCATTACTGCTTTACTGTAGAGCTGTCTTCAATTACAGTCCTGATATACAGTTCAGTATGTGAATTATACTTGGCATGCAATTTGACTTCAGCAGCACACTTGACACATACTTGGGAAACATGCTAAAATGACTGGGGTCACTCAAAAATGCCTTCTTCCTGGACTTAAAGCCCATGTACGAAATTGTGATAAGGGAATTAATTGGGGTTGGAAAAGCACTCCGGGAATATCCTCAGTCCCCCCCCAAAAAAGAAAATGTGATGTGTGATTGCGATTGTAAACTCATGACAATCGATAAAATCCCTGGATATCATCCTAGTTGCAGTAATGGAAGAAGGACTTGTGCCTGAGCCGGTCTGAGTTTCATCAGTGAGGCGTGCGAGGGATGGATTTAGACACATGGCTGGACACGCATGCCAGGGTCTGTACCTGCACCCTGGGCTTAACCAGAGCAGATCAGGAGCCTTCATTCAGAGACACCCTACTCTCAGTGTTGCTGCTGTTGCAGAAACAAGATACAGTTGTCATTTTCTCTCTTGGTTGTGTGTGTGTGTGTGTGCGTGTGTGTGTGTGTGTGTGTGTGTGCGTGTGTGTGTGTAAGAAAGAAACTGGGTGCATCAGTGTATCTGTGTGAATGACTCACATAATGTTCGCATATTTGCTTTTGTTAGCTAATGAGTGAGTCTGTGTGTCTTTCACTTCATGCTTCTGACTTTGTATTACGCCACACGGGGGAACATAGTCTTGGTTGTAAAAAGCTATTTGTGATTGTAGAATATGGTTCGTTTTGGTTGTTTAAACTCCCCAGGTTTGAAATGGAGGTTTACAGTGAATCCAACTCACAGCATATTGGCCTCCTACAACACACCCATGCCTTTAGCCCAAGTTTGTGAAGCACTGCAGACAGCAGCTCATCATGGCACTCCCTACTCTGTATCTGCTGGACAACAGACACACCAGGCCAGAGGGAAGGTAGCACCCGTATCAGGGAAATGTTGTCTTCATTCTCGTACAGTGGGAGGAAGCGGAGATGTTGCCCCTTGGTCCGTTGTAGTGAGAGAGAGAGAACGAGAGCGGGGCAAGAAAGGGCTGAGCGAATCAATGAGCGCGCAGCTCTACAATCAAATGTTGATTTTGCCATGTTAAAATTAAGGGAAAAAAAGAAAATAAAGTTCATACAATTATTTATTGTGGCGGGCCGCCACAAATAAATCAATGTATGTGAAACACTGATACTAGGTTTGATGATAGATTTCTCTTTAGATTGTTATATAGTCCCTTAATTATCCTTGGTGGCAGGGCATGGAGTTATGCATGACCACCAGGGTACAGTATAAACAGTCATTCTGTGTATACACCTGATACTCTGTTGACACCAATGCTACATTTGTTTTTACAGCTTTTTGGTAAAATAGCTTTTTGTGGTCGGAAGTATTGCCTCAGTTCTCTCTTATACACCGCAGGGCTAAAGGTTCTTGTGCTCTCCTGTTATGAGCACCTGGATCCTGGCTGGCTTCAGTGGGATAATCAATAGCCATTTACCGGCCTAAGAGTGAAACTGTGTGCTAGTGATTGAGTTAACCTCTTGGCTTTAGAGTTCAACTGCAGACATGTTACATCCAATATTGTGCTCTTGCAGATGGTGTCAGATTTCAACTGTTCATAGAAATTTAAGCAACTCACACTATTTCAAGATGTTGCAATCTAAATGTTCCTTTTGGGAACTTGCTGAAGTATACTGCTGAATTCATGTTTCAAAATATGTCCTATTACGCAGATTATTGTGGGGATAAAAACTATTACTGACAAGGTGTGTGATGTAGCCTAATGGAGAATGATTATTATTTTGGGAAATGAGATCTGATTGTTATATTCAGGTCCATTACAAAATGTCCCTGATGTGCTGTGTGCTATAATGCAGTGATGGCTCTGAATGCTCCACGTTGGAAGTATCCAAATTGACCCTTGTTGGGTAGAATGGGTAGAATGCCAGCTGTAGGTTGTTTTCCGCGGAGGCAACAGAACATAATCTCATGGGGATGTTTGCCCAGGTTTCGCTGAACTCTGTAAACAGCAATATCTGCTAACTGATTTAAATCCGAATAAGTAAAGAGAGTTAAAGTTGATATAACCGCGAAGACATGATGGGCTACATTCAATGCACGAGCGCACGGATCCATTCATAAATGCATAAATGCGCAGATTCATTAAAGGGGTCATTGATTGCAGAACCGAATTGACCTTGTCAGACTGTAGCTGCATTATAGAAAGACAAAAAAATCGTTTTTGCTTGCACTGATACAAAGAAACGTTTTTTCTTGTCCGTTCGGGAAAGTTCAGTCTTCATTATACTTGTCCTACTTCTTACTTGACCCGGACAATCGGACACGCCTTAATGTCGATCACTGCTCTGTCACTGTGTCTGATATCAGACTGCTGTCCTGTGAGGCATCTTCTCACGAACCAGGATCCAGCGCAGGTCCTGGCGGTGGTCAGGCTTGCTCGGGGATTATGCTATCAGAGAGGAGAGGGTATCAGGTGCTAGCTGTGTGCTCCTGCATAGTGCAGATTACATGCTGTTCTGACACCTCTGTCTGTTCAAGGTTGCTGATAAGGATTAGACATGATGTGACCTCTGCACTCGCTCCTGTGCATAATGCTACACAAACAGTCACTCATGTGGATATGGATTTAGCATGGCGCACACCGCTATGGGGAGATCATAGCCATGTATCATAAAATTGCAATTACGGACTGAAAGGTGAGCAAACAGGCGTGAAAGCCGCCTCATTCATGACACATGCGTGAGTCTGCCTGTTCAAACACATACTAGCAAGCATCTACGTACACACAAGTGCACAGCCTAAATTGAAGGGCCTTAACATTTTTTAATAAATCTGATTAAATGGGTCTAAGGCAAACATTAAGTAGGTCATCTCTGTGTGCGATAAACTAATTGCAGCATTCTAATTCTTAATTGTGGAATTGTTGGAGTCCATTTGGAATGCTAATGCAGGAGACAGCTGGTGAGTGCGTGTATGAATGCATCTTCTGGGACTTGGTCCAAATCCACCCAGGGATCCCCTGCTCTCTCTCTCTCAGCCTGCATCTGTCTGTCTGTCTGTCTCTCTCTCTCTCTCTCTCTCTCTCTCTCTCTCTCTCTCTCTCTCTCTCTCAGCCTGCTTCTGTCTGTCTGTCTGTCTCTCTCTATCTCTCTCTCCTCTCTCTCTCTCTCCTCTCTCTCTCTCTCTCTCTCTCTCTCTCTCTCTCTCTCTCTCTCTCTCTCTCTCAGCCTGCTCTCTCTTTCTGTCCACACTCTCTCTTTCTCTCTCCCTCCACCATAACATAACCGTGTCTTCATGTTGCGGTGCAGCCGGGCTGGGAGACAGAAATACTGTGACGGAGTGCAGAGGAGAGTGGGAAGCGCAGGGCGATTATCTCCAGGCCTCAGCCTCCTCCTTCTCCTCCTCCCCGGTCTCCCAGGCTCCGTCAGGCCCGCAGCCCTCCGAGAGGGGCCCGTGTAATCGCTTAGGCCTCATTTAACCCCATTACAATAAGTCATGCACACATTTCAAAAGGGGGATCCTTTCGCAGTCATTAGGTGTAATTAAGTTGAATGGAAAGCCGTCATGGTAGCAGGCCGATTTACTGGCTTTTTAGGCAGGCATACATCTCCATAAACCCAGAAGAAATGTTTGTTTGTTTTTGGACTCTGGTAATTAGCTACGCTCTGTTGTTTTTTTTCTTCTTCATTTCACTTTTCATCCTGGAAGTCACGGACTCGTGCAGGGCAGTGGAGATGGGCATGACACTCTACAACCTTGATATTAACTCTGCTTTTCCTGGAGGTTTTTGAACCCGTCAGATTGTATGTGGAGTAAACTCTGGTTGGATAATTGGAACGTAGAAAGGTATGTGCTAGATTGTGCCCACTCATTGGATACGGCACATAGGGAAACTGGAATATAGTATAAAGAGATTTTGGAAATAATTGGAGTAGGACTGAAAAATGGGGATGGAGGGAGGGGGAGGGATTGTGGGAGGGAGGGAGGGAGGAGGGGGGGAGGGAGGGATTGCATGGTTGCTGTGAGAGACCTTCCCAACAGGGAGCCTGTCGTTTGACAGATGATGGAGACAGGGAGTCAGATATGACTGCGTCTTGTCAGAGCTTTTGATGTCCGTGACACGAAGTGATGAGACACTAGTCACTTCACACACCCAGTATCACCAAGAGAATTGTCATTCTTTTTTTCCTTTTGTTTTACTAGCTTCCAAATGAGTGATTGGCTCTACTGAACAGACTGCTTCTGAATTGTCATATTGCTCATTAATGCGCTTCCCCAATCAGTGTTCCTTCACTTTTACATTTCAGTAATCACTGACACTCCATATAAATGCATATTTTGGACTATTTTAAAATGGCGAGAACTTGCATTTCATGTTGGTTTGCCACGGTTCCTGTACAAAACCTTGAAAATATTTAATACAAATAGATTCACTGTGAAGAGAAGTTGATTTTGTGATTTTGTATCTCCCTCTTGTAGCATTAGATAGACTCTCTGTTGGTGTGCATCAGGCTAATTGTTTGACACCTCTCTGTGTTCCAGGCCCACACTAGCCAACATGTCTACGTTCCGGTTCGGGCAGCACATCGTCAAGGCTTCATCCGTGTTCCTGCAGACGGAGCTATCCTTCGCACTGGTCAACAGAAAACCTGTGGTGCCTGGACGTATCCTTCCATTTCCCTGAACGAGTGAAAGCTGATCATGCAAATAGCAGGTAGGGCCCCTCTCTCACACACATCTTCTCTTTCACTTTGTCTTTCTCACTCTCTCTCTCTCTCTCTCTCACTATTCCCTCTCCCTCTCTCCCTCTCCCTCTCCCTCTCTCCCTCTCCCTCTCCCTCTCCCTCTCCCTCTCCCTCTCCCTCTCCCTCTCCCTCTCCCTCTCCCTCTCCCTCTCCCTCTCCCTCTCCCTCTCCCTCTCCCTCTCCCTCCCTCCCTCTCCCTCCCTCTCCCTCTCCCTCTCTCTCTCTCTCTCCCTCTCTCTCCTCTCTCTCCTCTCTCCCTCCTCTCTCTCTCTCTCTCCTCTCCCTCTCTCCTTCTCTCCCTCTCTCCCTCTCTGCCAGTCTGTGTCTGTATCTTTCCTGATGAGTACATTCTGTGCTCAATGGAGCGGCCCTATCTCTTTATCTGGTTGCCCGGCAACAGTTGTGAGTCTTTGACGTGATGAGAGTGACCCCAGTAGGAGGCCACATAAACAGATGTTTACCACAAAAACAGACAAAAGCCACACATGAAAAAGGAAAATAACAACAATGTCACACCTTTATGAAATATGAGGAATGACACCTTGAGTTGTTTAGTCTGTCGAAAGTTCTATTTGTTTTGTAGGGAAACCTAACTTTGAAACAGATGTTTACTTTCAGAACAGACACACATTGCAAGGGGAAGGAGGCCATGGATCTTTGTCAGTTCTGGTCTCCACTCCCCTCTCTGAGTGGAAGAAACTCAATACTTTTGTCTATTAATCATCGTTTTCAACCAGCAAGAGCAAACCTTGCATTCATTTGCATGATTTCCATCGCTGATTTGCTTGAATAATGTGCTTATTCTTTTTTAGGAATAATAATCAGCCCTTGGCTTTGTGCTTGAGGTCTTCAAGTGCTGCTCTGCCTTGCATAACTCCTTTATGTTTAGATTAACTTTGGACGGGGGGATATTTTTCACTGCATTATAGGGCATTGCTGTATAATCCTTAAGTGTAAGGAGTGGCAACAATGTTCTTAGGCCATACAGAATACATTAGCATTATTTAATCATAACACTTTCCCATCCTACATGAAACATTATAATAATGCCAGAAAGCAAATTCCTGAGCAGACACTGTGATTATCATCCTGGTGTTAAAGGCCAAGTTTTTGTTTTCTGAAGTATATTTGTGAGTCTGCGTGTGTGTGTGTGTGTGTGTGTGTGTGTGTGTGTGGTGTGTGTGTGTGTGTGTGTGTGTGTGTGTGTGTGTGTGTGTGTGTGTGTGTGTGTGTGTGTGTGTGTGTGTGTGTGTGTGTGTGTGTGTGTGTGTGTGTGTGTGAAATCACACACAATTTCGGGACTTAGAGAGTGAATATAGATGGGCGATGCTTTACTTTGTCAGCTGCATGTTGTTCAATGTGTGAGGGCTTACTTCAAAGCTCTATTCTCTGCTCTAGTATCAGTCCATACTATGGTGTGAAGATGTAGACTGCTTTGGGCACTTGGCTAGGATCTGAAATGCTTCTGGCTGCACTTGGCCTCTGATGTGTTTCCAGTAACGATGGGATGGAGGGTCCCTTGGGCAGCAGGACAATCCCTAAGGCTTTAAGCCCCATACATTACAGTCATATTGCATCCCAGCAGACATCCACAGATCCATCTCTCTCTGTCTCTGTCTCACATTAACACACACACACGCACGCTCGCACGCTCGCACGCACGCACGCACACACACACACACCACACACACACCACCACTCACTCACTCACTCACTCACTCACTCACTCACTCATCACATAACGCTTATCCATGTATTTATCCTTTAAAATATGAACTACTCTGAATGTTACTCACACAGTAGACGTGATGTGCACCATAGCATATGTGACATGTCACCTAGGTGACTCCTGGAACAACATTTCAATAACGCTGGGTAATGAGACTGCAGATGTCACTTCCACTGCTTTGGGATGGACAGAATGGTGAAATATTTGAGGGAGAAAATGTCTGTTTTTATGACATTGTCAGTTTGAGCGCACCTCCCTGTTGCCTGTTTATCGATGGAGCACCCGAACGAAGAATTTCTGGGTAAATTAACAAGACAGACAGGCGGTCTGTCAGAGAATGTATATATTTTGTGGTGATGTTTTGAGGTCTCACCTTCAGTCTGAATGCCCGAGGTATTTGGGGGATTTAATACTATGTTTCAGTACTATATCTTATTTTATTGATGTTAGCAAGGAAAATAAACACTTCTAGAGCTTTAATTTACTTTTTGACAATAGAACACAAAAATAACGGTATCATTTTGTCTCTCCCTCCCTCTCTTGCTCTCTCCCTCTGTCTCTCCCGCGTTTATTTGACAACATCTTGTGAAGTCTCATTCGTCAAATCTAATCCTAACCCTAACTGTATTCATAACCTTCATCTCAAAACTAAAACATCTCATTTCAACCCCTAACCCTAATAGTAAAACTATCCTTTATACCTAAACACAATCGTAGAGTTCATTCAAATTCTGACCCCCCTAAAAATATTTTACTTTCTGGTTAAATCCACACAAGAACATTACAACAAACACACAATCAATTTCATACTGAACTGTAGAAGCACACATTGTGTTGACACTTGAATGCCAGTGCTGCAAGACCAGCTTTGGGTGTTTTGTCTCGATAAGATGAAGCAAATGACCCCATTAGTATAGTGCAAGTCATATGTAGTACGTGTCAAATTAATGTTCTGCCTGCTTTGACCCTGTTCACAGAAGGCAGGGCAGCTCTACAGCTATGCTAATACATGTCACATCCATTCAAATTGTCCTAATTGTACAATGAGTGTGGTGTAATGCCGATTCCCCTATACGTTGCACAAATGCTTATTCTAAGATTACGCCGAAATGTTCTCCCATTAGATTATTTCATGTTTTATGATGAAAACATTGTTATAGAGTTACGGTTTTTGAAAGCCTCAAAAGAAAGGAAATTCCAAATGACTAACACAATCCTAACCCAGCTGCTGCACAAACAACGTTATTGGTGATTTATGATGTACAGGGGGACAGCAACATCAACTGGAATAGCTGTGCACTTAAAAAAACAAAACTAGTTTTTTACATTTTATTCAGTTAGCACACACCTTCGTTCAAAGCAACATACAAATAGTGCATGAAGAAAGAAAGATCAAGGATCAGAAGTGCATACATGTACTGTATCTCCGTAGCCAGTCAAGGATGGGTGTACTAGTCACATCTCAAGGTAACTACATGTCAGCTATCAGGTGCTGAAAATGAAAACGAATGTCACAGTGCTTCGGTGATTAGAGTTGTGTTGCTCTTTTGAGTTTACTTTCTTTTGAGGCTTTTCACTAACCCCAACTCATCACATGTATTGTATTTAGTATATGGATGATCATATATACAGTATATGTTGAAAAGAAATACAGTTGGAAGTCAAGTCCTGTTGATGTTTTGAAGAATGCACTCAAACTTTTGCATACTTCAGAGAAAGGCACTTGTTTGTCTCTAATGTGTGGGGAGGTTTAATCAATGCTATTTCCAGATGGTGTATTTTCAGAGTTATTACTCATCACAATCCAGATCATATTTTATTTATGTATATCCTCATTTACAGCATGGATCAAATAATAGATACTGTTGTGCATTCATGTGAAAGCAACTCTCAAGGTCTTGGTTGGCAAATTACAATAGTACCTTTTTTGTACCTTGTTGTACCTCTCAGGTTACAGCATTCCCTATGTTTGATTTGCTGTCGTTACCACAGTTTCCTTTTAGAGGTTTGCCACTCAGGCAGACACAAGACAAGTTGCAAGGATACTTCCTTAGAACATGGTTTAAATGGGTTCTCCGTACAGTAGGCTGACACATTGGTGCCCTCATAAACGAGAGCGATACCCTGTTTTATCTGCTATTTAATGGGCACCTTACAAACCATGTCTCAGTAGGTCATCAAACAGGTTTTTGCCCTCTGTGTTGGTAGCAAAGACTGCTGTCCGTGGTTCGTTGTTGAAGCGCCTACTGTATGCCCCAGTATTATAATAGAACTGAATCACTTTGTGTACTGTGACTCTGCACTGGCTGAGCATGGCTGAAGGTCAAGTTTACAGAGATGGATTAGAAAGTGTCATATCAGCCTCCAACATGCACACTCAGTCCCCCCCCGAGGGCTCCAGCCTCGCTCAGGACGTCTACTCCATTACTAGCATGTAAATCTCCTCAACAACACAAATCAGTCTTTGACAAGCCTTTGATTAGGCATCTCCTTTCTGGGGGAATTCATTAGCGCCACACTCAAGAGTAGTTGATTACGTAGATCCAGTAATCCTATTAAAATGCATAATTAGTAACATTTTTCTCGTTCTTTTCAGAGATGGCAAATGGTGGGCAGGGAAGAGTTGCGATTAGCGTGGCACAATGACGTCTCATTATCTGACGATCTACTCCAGCAGCACATATTAGTAGATGCACAGCCAGGGATTAACACAGCGTTGGGTCTTTTGTTCTGGTAATGAACCCCCAAGGTAACTGCTTGAGTGCTGCGATGGCAAAACGATAAATGTCAATGGACGTCTGTTGTCTTTCTGCAGTCCTTCTATATATCTGTTTCCGACATCGTGGTTTTTGAGGAAATGAAACGTGATCAGAGTTTGACACATGGAGAAGGGCAATGCTTTTCAAGACCTTGCATGTGAATGCATCAGAATATAGTTCGTTACATTTCTGCCTCTACCGAGAATGATTGAATTGATGATGAGTTGGATTATTAGATCAAATCAAAGAAACATGAATCAAAGATAAATGAATCTGAAAGAATACAGAAGATGTATTTGCGGCACAGTAGTTGTTCTACACTAAAGCCTTTACTTTTGTACTCCTCAAGCACCACAGTGCTCATTGCACCACAGCTAATCTGTCATGTCTTCTGGATAGCTAGGTGCTAGTTCTACATCACTGTTAACTCATCGCTGTGAGAGGACGGCATGCTGTCTCTACCCTCTGATGTGGTTTGACAAGTCCCCCAGCCATCTCCTCCAATGTCTTTCAAATATCTTAACTTCTCTCTGATATTGCTCCTGTGTGGCGCTGCACTCATCTTCTCTATTCCCCCGCCGTCCTCCGTACATCCTCCTCCTCCCCATCTCCTCCCCCATCCTCCTCCTCCCCCCATCCCTCCCCATCCTCCCCCATCCTCCTCCTCCCCCATCTCTCTCCCCATCCTCCTCCCCCATCCTCCTCCTCCCCCACTCCCCATCTTCTTCCTACTCCCCCCATCCTCCTCCCCCATCCTCCTCCCCCCATCCTCCTCCTCCCCCATCTCCCCTCCTCCTCCCCCATCCTCCTCCCCTCCCCCCCACCCTCCTCCCCTGCCCTCCACCATCCTCCTCCCCCGTCTCCCTTCTCCCAAGCCCCTGTACTGCTGATAGTGCAGCACAACATGCCGCCGCTGGCCCTCCTAGCCCCCCCCATGTCCAGCCAGCTGCATGGATCACTGTGCTTCCATGCCGCCAACCATACATGAGAAATCAGGTCATTGGGTATTCTGAGTTGCGGGAAGCATTGCCTCAACCTTTTTATCTCCATCGTGTTTATGTCCGTGTCCGTGGAGGGCTTGACGGTGGGCTGGGATCGGAACCCCAGCAGGGCCCCCTTGCACAGCAGGGCCCCCTTGCACAGCAGGCCCAGAGTGGCCTAGACGGAGGTGGGGCGGGGAGAGGGGCGGGGAGAGGGATTGGGGGATGGATGCACTTTATAAGCTTTGCTCACTGGAGATGAGGCTTGTCTGGATGTCTTCCCAGTCCACTTTTCATCAAACGCACACACGCACACACACACACACACACACACACACGCAAGCACACATGGGTCATAAAACATTTATCCCATCATGCGTGTTTGTGTGTGTATAAGGGAAATTCATGTTTTAAATCTTCGTTCAAAGCAATCTTATGATCTTAAATTAGCTTTGTTAAATGGACACAGAACTCTTTTTTTTTAAACATGCCTCTTGGATATTATGTTGAACAAGAAAAAGAAAATCTAATTCTCGATTTTTGCATGTTTTTGGCTGAAAACTGAATGTTTCAAGACACTGCATCACATCTCCAATAAAAGGTTTATATGCACAGGCTATTTTTCTTCAAATTTCCTTTGAAGATGCACTTCTCATAACACTTGTCTTACTAAATAATTCCTCGTACAATATTTTATGCAAAGCCTTTCAAATCTATTGCTCACAATAAGAGCGTATTATTGTTTAGACCTGATGCACAGTAGACAGAGACAGTACCTGCAGACTCTTCATTCTAAAGTAATCCAGTGATTTTGTTTCAACTTTTGAGTTTATTTTGACTTCATAAACTCTTGGAAAGAAATGTAAAAAAACACAGCCGTTTGTTGTTCGGTTCCGTCTCTAATTGTGTCTGTGTGAATGCACAAGCACGCGGGTGTTGCGGCTGGCAGCCTTTCTGTCCGTCTCGCTCTGTGTTTCAGCTGTGCCGGACAGTGGAGAGCGGGCGCACTCAGCATCGTGTGTACCTGGGGGAAGTCTAGGGTGGCCTCCTTTCCTTCAGTTTAGTTTCTGTTTCATAATTAAACCCGTCTCCCCAAGGCCTGCTCCAGATGTGTTTGCGAACTCTTTGGCCCCCTCTGTGCCCCTGAGAATACCGCAGACAGCCTCGTGTCCTACCAGACTGGGGCCTCGGTCACTAAGCATATTTGTACTCATCTATTCAACTTTCCCTACCTCTGTGCTTTTTTTGTAGACTGGTTATATATAACTGGGGAATCTGAGCTTACCTTGTGTTTGTTTCGGTGTCTGCAGCTTAATAACTCCAACGTTAGCTCGCTGTCTGCAGGGCAGCACACTGATTCTAAGGAGCACTGTCATGAAACGCTGTGTCTAAGCAAATATTTGACCGCCACAGACAGTGACTGATTGCTAGTTGAATGCTCCCAGCAAACTATTAGCATGTCAGAAAGCATCATTACTCTTAATTACTTGATATTACTTGAAGCAGACGCATTAGGTGTGCCCAACACTATTTATTGTGGCCAAATTAGATTTTGTCAACTTTGTGCGTGCGTGCCTACGTGTGTGTGTGTGTGTGCACGCACTTGTCTCTTTGACAGGAGTTTGTAAGGAGTTCTGTTGCAGTAAGTGTTGATGCTTTCCTATGTGCACATAAATGTTTGCATATAACGGTTTTCAAATTATTTTTGTATTGTACTTCATAATTGTATTATTTATTGACATTATAGAAACTAGTGCACAGTGCCCGTGATGCTATTGGTGATTAAGATGTCGGTGAGACACACAGACACATATTCCTGGAATTATAGAAAGGGCCCAGTACCCCTGATGCAGTCGCTGAGTAAGATGTCGTGACACACACGTATTTCTGGAAGTATAGGTAGATAGTGCAGTGTCTTTGATGTCTCTGCAGCAATCAATTAGATACAATAGTCATTTTTCTACTCAGTACCTTTGGTACCTACATTTCTCAGATCACAATTGAAATTCTCAAAATAACTTGTTTAACCTCCACATCATCTGATCACTTCTGCACATCACGAAAGTATCGTCCCGTTACTTCTGACAAGATTGCTGATGTTCTGGTACATTCATGCACATCGTACAGATGTGTCCTCCATTATCAGCTGCTTATGTCATGATGATCGACACATCCTTCACACACACGCACACACACGCACACACTCTCACACACAGACAGACATTCAGAGATTCCTTGCATCATAATATAGATTCCATAGACATTGGTTATCCTTAGGTAGATTATTTACGTTGTCATAAGTGGGACTCTGTGGGAATGTGCAAGCACTAACTATGTCTCTGCTACTTGTAAATTCTAATTTCAGAAAGATATACTGCTCTGGCTGGCACGGCCTCCCTCTTTTACGGTGATTAATATCAGAGTCTGAATGCTGCATTAGTTTCCACACATTATTTTATTATTCTTTGGGTGGGTGGAGTCTTAGTCCGTCAGGAGAGAATTAGACTAATGTTTGACATGCCTCGTAAAGAATGTGAGGGTAGGATTAAGAATGTCCTCTTTTTTTCATTATTATGAAAGATAGGAATCCTGCGGCACTTTTAGCCAGGACTCCAATTTAGTACGTGGCTTATGTCAAGCTAATGTGACAAACAGACATGTAAGTTATTGATTCTGTAAATCTGTAGTCTTTCCCAACTCCTTTCAGTTCCAGAGGACTCATCAGCATGATATCTTGAGGACATTAGGCTAAAATAAGACCAGAGCTAAGAAAAACGCTCTATTTTCCTCAACATTAATCATTAACGTCTATTTTGCCGTGTGTATTTTATTATTCAGCCTGTGACTTGAAATACATCAGCAACACCATACAACTCTTCAAGATTAGATTTTTTTAGAATTCAGAAATTCAAAATGTTTTGAAAACAGTATATCCTAGTAAGCGCTATCTACAGAATCCACCAAATGTGGTTGGACTGGGATACGCTCCTTCCTTCAATGAGCATTCATATGATTTCCTTTTACAATCACAAACATATATACCACTCTGGTCAGCAGTGTACCACTTTTAGGGGGCTGTGTATTCACTTGGTTGTTTAAAATAGCAATACAGTATTTTTACAATCCCTTTGCACAATAATGACATTCCATCAGCAAGGAATGGTCAGCCTCTCTATAGGGGGTCCAGACTCCAGAGCAATGAATGCAGAAGGCCTATTTATATGTATTCATAAGACCTACATAGATTGTTCACAAATCATCTGTAAGTGTTAATGGGGAGTCCAAACACAGCTACCCATATGGCAGCCTGAATATGCAGCAGCAGCAAACTAGGACTTGTTGTAAATACTTTATTGGTGACAATTTTCCATATTTGTGGTTCGTGAAGTAATTCCGGCCCTTGTCTGTTCTTGGAGAAGCCGTTATATACTGAGCTGGTACACAAGAAGACCACCATGGGTTACGTGCATTACTCATGACCTAGTTCCAAATTGTCAAGAGTAATTGAAAAACAACGTAAGACCTGGACAATAACTAGACACACATTGGCCGGGTTTCCCAGATTCATTAAGAAGCTCTTAAGCGCTAAGAGCTTCTTAGGAGCTCTCTAAGCCAATGATAGCTCTCTAAACGCGCTCCTAAGAAGCTCTTAGCGTTAAGAGCTTCTTAACGAATCTGGGAAACCCGGCCATTATCAGAAGCTCCAGGGATGAGAGTTTGGTTCCCTTTTGAATAAGAACACAAGCTCCTCATTTCCCTCCTGTGTTTGCACACTACCTATGACGCAAAACGGATCGAGTGAAATTTCTCCCTCTAGAAAATGTTGACATTCGGATGAGACGATCATCTCCCGGCCATTACACGGCGTGTGTCATTGTGTGTCCTCGAGCGATCGGGTTGATGGTTGATTGGCCATACAGTGCGAACCTCCATGACTCATCAGCACGGAGCCGTCAGCCTTCTGGTGCTCCATGACATCTCTCAGACCTGATTGAGTGACTCATTTCCCCCCATTTTCCTCCCTTGCATGTGATTGTATTTCTTAAAGGACCACTCTGACATCATCAACGTTTGACGTTGCTTTGACCTAGTCCAGATACTTTCTATGTTGTTCTTATAAACGAACATGCGCTAATAATGTACTGCTTTTGTTGCAGTGTATCATATTCAGAGATACATCATTATATTGACACCATGCCTGTAACAACCCACCTCGTATATGTCATGAACTGAGGTGGGTTCTGGGTTTGTACATCACTGACTAAGAGAGACGTATGTGCCTTTAAGCTTCACTAATTGACATTAGATATTCCTCCCTTGTTATGTATCAAAGTACCAGCCTAATGACATGAAATCAATATAATAGTATTACACAGGGCAGCTTAGTCCATTTATATTTGATGAAATATATCACATTTCTTATAATAATGAGCATTAGCCCACAAGTGCTGTGCTGTGAAATCATATGTAAGTTTATAGGTACTATAAACAGATACAGGAATTTTACCAGTCTATTTAAATGGAAACTATCACTTTACCAACATATAGGAAAGTGTAATAACTGGCTTTAAGGAACATCCAATCCATCTAGAATACAGAGAACATTGAAAAGAATGCTGAAAATCATTAATCAGGCAATTATGAAGACATAATAAAAAAATAGAATGAGATCATTACTGTATTCATGAGGTTCATAATGTCTTATATTGTGGTGACGCCTGAAATATGTTTCCTGATAGTTCTTTACATGGTGAATACAGATAATGAAGTCCCAAATTGTATCGTTTACTCTAGATTTCCTAATAAATTGACCGACTGGAAGTATTCATTTTGACTGGCTCACCACAGGCAAATCTAATGCTGTGCATGGAAGACAAAAATACAATACTGTTGGTAATGAGGGTTTTTAATGAGTGGGGCCCAACTAGAAACAGGTCTAACCATCTATTTCAGTGACAGTTGGAAACTATTAAATGGCTTCAGTGACATTCATTGCAGTGTTAAAAGAATATTATAAAACATCCTCATACATTTTCTCTGTGTAAACTAACTTGAAAAAGGATTCTTAGTTATATTTATAAAAAGCAGAATCATTTACAGATACTAATTTTGAGGTGTATAAAGGACAAACAGGATACAGAGGCACTGAACATGGCGTAGTATCTGGAAAGTGAAAATGGTACTAGAATCATCTTCAAATGTTGTGTTGCTCGGAAAATATTATGTATGCTAGCTATGGTATAATAGCTAGTAATTTGTTTTAATCCAGTGTGTGTGTTTGGACGTGTGTGTGTGTGTGTTCGAGAGGCATCTGGAAGAGAGAGTGGGAGAAACGGAGAGAGAGAGAGAGCGCGTTAGAATTGACTGCCCTTGCTGTGGCGCCTCTCTCTATGGGGGGCAGCCCTGCTGATTGCCGCTCTTTCATCAGGCTGTCATAGCAGGACCTCAGGAGGATCTCACGCTGGTCTACTGACCTCCACACCTCTAGGTCGACTCTCCTCTGCTCTCTAAACTCCTCTCCCACCGGACCACTGAGAGAAACTTTCTTCCTCTTGACTGCTGATTGAAACATCTTGAATAGGTTTAGAATCAAGTTAACTGCACACAGACACGCAGACGTGTACATTGTTTCTCTGCCGCCATTCTCAAGTGACCTTTACACCTTCGGGATCTTTCACCACTTCATGGAAACCTATTGTGATGAAAGAGGCCGAAAGGCTTACATGTATTGATGTGCAGCATCTGCTAAGCAACAGAGGATGAAACCATATTTGATCAAGCCCTGTTTTCACCACAGTTCTACTGTGCTTTACCGAGGCCCTCCCCTTAGTGTTTAAATGCAGTAAAGACAGGCAGCTATTTAAGGCTGGACCGTTGGCAACGAGACAGTGAGTGAGCGGCCCTCCAGACCTCAGTCAGCTGTCGGCAGCGAGGTGATCCAACTGAACAGACAGGCCTGGGGTGTTGAGTCTTTCTGATAGTGTCAGAACATGGAGGACCTGTAATCTATCTCCTCAGCTCTGCACTCGGCCAGGCTCTTTCACCCCCTTTGCCTCTCTGCTTTACCCCCAGGCTTGCGGAGGAAGTAGTTAGTCATGCTAGCCAGCTCCTCGGTTAAAGCAGACCCTCTTAAAGTCACTCCACGGAAAAGTGTCTTGTTTCAGCATTGTTGGATTTTGGTTTGAGGAACGGTGGCCACCTGAAAGAGATACCAAGCGTCGTCACCGATCTTAAGCTTGGTTTGTGGATTTGTTGACTAAAATGTGACTACATCAGATGTAGTCAAGCGAAGTCAATCTCAGGTCTGATTCACCCACTATGATTTTTTTAATACATTTTCCATTCAAAGAGAGAAGCTGTGCTTAGGTCTCAATTGAAGCCCTTAACATCCCTATTTGTGAGGCACCATGCCAATGTCCTTGTCAAAAAAACTATTCTGTGACAGTATGTAGTGGAAAAACACGCCCGGGTACATCCTTGACAAAACCAAAGCTTCAGAAGATCATTGATGTGCAGAGAGAAACATGGCGTTGAACTGTCCAAACTGTCAAGTGATTTGTGACTTTGACATCAGCAAAATATGCATTTGGTGTGTGTTAATGTGGATGTTTAGTCCAAAATGATACAACTTTTACTTTCTTCTGTCATCTTTAGATGATAAAAGCTGAGGCATGCTCTCTCTCTCTCTCTCTTTCTCTCTCTCTATTTCTCTCTCTTACTCATCATTTTCTCACGTTCTCTTTTTTTTTCTCTTCGTCTCTCTCTTCATCTCTCTCTTCATCTGTCTGTTTCAGTGTAATTGGCACTAATGTTGTATCCCATTTCACTGAGTTTTTCTCGATTGATGGATCCATTGGTCAAGCGGTGGTCTTTGATAAGATAAGGGACACAATTATGGCCACAAAAAGGAGAGAGGAGAATGAGAACCATCACAGTACAGGATGAGGGATTACACTATACATGTCGCTTTTTGTATTCATTAATGCAATTGCATTATCATTGATACATTGTTTTGTGTTTCAATTGAGTATTTTTCGTCAATTACAACAGTATAAACAGTAAAGATATGGAAAACATGAAGGATACTGATGCAAATTGCTGCATTTCAGATTCATTCTTGTAAAGACTTTTGGAGTCAGAGTGAAAATATGTTATTTTTGTTCTATGATGAAATACTGATTCATGTGAAAAATCATTCAAACTTCAAAGATACAAGTTCATTATTCTAGTAATGCTCCTTGTTGTCAGTGTGTTATGAATAACAGTGTATACTTCTGAGGGAGAATTGTTGCCAGTGTTATGGTCTAGCAAGCTTCTTTTTATTTTTATTTTATGTGGTTCTGGTGGTCTGAGTGAGTTTTGGAGGGCAAATTGACTGTTTGGCCCACCTGCATGTTGCTAATGCAGACTGTGTGAAGAGTTTGGAAAAAGTGGCTTCAGTTTTGACCAATGCATCTAACAAATCGAAGAAGAAAAAAAAAGACGTCTTTTCTCTCAGTTTCCATGACTACAGATACACGTAACAAGAACCAAACACAGAGGTTTTAAGTCGTTCAGGAGAACTTCATTCTGGTGAAGCAGAAGTAGTTTGTTCAAACTTTGGTAATATCTTAAAAAACAAGTCTGTATAGATCAAGGCCGCCCTTCTCTCGTTTCTCTGGGATGATTACAACCCACACAATGAGTTTTGGAACCACATTGTAAACTTTGCAGTACTAAGTTACAATGTTATTTTAAACTTACTTGTATTTGACTGACCTCTAACGTTGATGTTATCAATTTCCCAGTGTTGCACGGAAGAAGTAGTCTATAAATATTGATGCTGAGCACTAATTAGATGTTTGATTGAATTCAAGCCAATACTATTTATTTAGCTCCTAGCTCCCCCAGGACTGTAAATTGTCTTTGGCTTGATCAGAAGAGTAATAATCTAGCTACCCACAGTCTGGGCACAGGTACCACCAAATGACATCAAAGTTTGAATGATTGATTGCATAATCTTCAAGCAGAATACAAATAACTAACCAAACTTTTTTTTTATCATTTAAAGGCAGTATTACAGCAGGTGCATTTCCTTTTTACTCAAGCAAAAAAACCTCAATGTTATTGTCTTTGGTCATCACATTGTCTCATCAGGTTCATGTGGCCAGGGGACAGCCGCCATCAATACAGCTCCTAATCTATTTGAAACAGCCAGTGGGGCATCATAATTATTGCTGCATTATGGCTGTACAGTGGGGCAGCAGGGACAATGCATTTGTCAAGGATGAAGCAGACGAATAAAGTTGTACAAATCCGATTTGGAAAGAGCAGCTGTTGGCCTATCCAAAAAGAGGACAATTTTGCAGCAAATTAGGGCCAAACTGTGATGAATGATCATGCATGGTGGGATACACAGCAGCATAAAGGACGCTCTGCACCAAATGTGCACTGAGCTAGTCCGGCCCCCCTGTGTCGGCCATACATGTCACAGATAAGGTCTTGTTTCTACATGAAAATAAGCACAAAGAAATCCACTGATGTTTGCATTTCCTAACATTTTGCTCCCTTTATTCAACATAAGCTAATCTTTTTGAAGTGATGCTCCTCACACCCTCATCACCTCACCCCATAACTTTGGGTTCGGATGCGTTCCACTCTAACAGAGTCCATGTATAATACTAATTAAAATACTGCAGCTTAAGTGTAATGCACTTTTTGTTTACAGCATGATTCAGATCACCGGAGGTCTCAAAACTTCTTAACAATCCTTCCTGAAGTTTAACAACCTCCTCCCCCTTATTTCTATACTGGACCTCTATACTGGACCTGTGTCGTGGTGGACCTCCCCGTAGGGGTCATCTCCACCTCTCTGTTGACCAATCACATGATAGATAAAGCTGCATGTGGCCCCGCCCCTCACATACAGGTGTTGGGCCAGAGATAGGTCTCTGAGAGGATTGCATTTG
This sequence comes from Mallotus villosus, assembly GCA_903064625.1. Lineage (NCBI taxonomy): Eukaryota > Metazoa > Chordata > Actinopteri > Osmeriformes > Salangidae > Mallotus > Mallotus villosus. The sequence goes on from CAEFZP010003311.1 coordinate 995,179, forward strand.
CATGTCTGCCAGCCAACTGGTGCAGTCCCATTAATGGCTGGTATTTTGGGGCAGGGTTTTAATGAAGCTGGCAAGTCGGGCTGGACCGCATGGGAGACATGCTGGCTCCAACCTGTGCCAGGGATATTAAAGTCAGTCTGCTTTGGTTTATGTAGCCTCTCAGACGTGCCCAGCCGTCATGCCGAGGACCATATCTGTCATCGATTCATATCTATCTTCCTCAACTTTTTATTTCTCAGTCAAGCTTTTTGTTTAATATTGTCAAACAATCCTCAGTGATTTAAGCTGTTTACGTTCTCGCATCATTATGCCTTCTTGTATCCCCCAAACAGAGAGGACGACACATACGGGATTACCATTCAGAGCATTCTGTTTTCTGAAGAATATTCCCCACGCAAATGTCTATGCCTCTCTCTGCTGTGTAATTCCGGCTAATCCCTCTTCATTAAGAGTACGCAAGGAATGGCAGTTTTGGCACTTTGCTCTTCTCCAGCTTGAAAAACGCATGTATGGATTTCCATCCGTCTGCTGTTATCGTTAATGTATGTTATTTTGCTCTAATGTTGAGATAATTCATTTTAATGTGTGGCAGCTAGTGCTTTTCAATTAATCAGTTTGCTTTTCAAAGTGCTCTACAGTGCAACTTAACAGACTTAAAGTCCATAATGAAGTACTTTTCTTATTGATTTTTAATTTAGTCTTTCTTCTTGCTTTGCTTTCAAGCTGCTTAGAAAAGGGGTCTCTTTGATATCCATCCAGAAAAACACGAGCATCTGGGAGATGCGGAGACACAAAACACCATTAGAATTATTCGCCTTTGAAACTCCTCTCATAAGCACATTCTCTGAAGTCAATAAAGTACAAGCCAGTTGACATGAGTTGTATCTTGAGACTTCGTTGTTAGGGGAGCATTCAAGCAGAGCTTGGACTGACCAGGCCCCTGAGAGAACGAGAGATGGAGGGGGAGAGAGAGAGAGGGAGAGAGAGAGAGAGAGAGAGAGAGAAGGAGAGAGAGAAGGAGAGAGAGAAGGAGAGAGAGAGGGAGAGAGCATTCGATACTGTGTCTGCGTAAGAGTGAGTGCATGTGCACGTCACAGCCACGGGCTATCTTGGTTGTTTGGATGGAGAACATAAAGCATCCAGTCACCAGCCTGTCGCAAGGCGCCAGGGTAGATTGCTTTGGCATGGTGAGGCATAATGCCTCTATTGGGCAAAATAAATTGTGCCAGTGGTAAGCCGCTGCTGCGTGTGCGCCTGTGATAAGCTGATCATAAACGAAGGGATTTATGATACCGCATTAAGGAGCAGCATTTATGCATTCAACTATTATTTAGGATATAATGGGGAGGGGTAGAATCTGAAAAAAAGAAAAGAAAATATTTTTCAAACGTGTAGCAGCAGGAGGTAGCATTTGACAAGACAGGGAATAGATAGCTTTGGGTTTTTTATTTGAGCTTTGAGGCTTTTTTATTTTATTTACCGAACTGTGAAAAGATACAAGCGTAAAAGAGTCCTCAAATGATCCAGAATCAAGGGTAATCTTTTCCTTTGTAAGCAGACAGACAAGAAGTGTAATATAATTATAAATGTAAGCTGATGCTATTTACCAGAGGCTGTGTCTCTTTACTCGCTCCTGCTTACCATACAGGGAATTGGAATGTGTTGCTTCACAATAGCCAATCACATCCCACCTTTACTACAATACTCTTATTCATGTTCCTAAAGTCTTTTTCTGATTTAGTTCTGTGGTCTGGATGCCAATCAATACACTTTTCTGACACCATCCTTTACCAGTTTTCTACGGTAGAGGTTAGCCACAGACTAGATGTCTGCTTATATCTTCTTGAGGTACCGTACACCCTGAGTGTCTTGTCATACCACACCGCCTTCACCTGCACAAGCCGAACCTCAGTGTATGTTACATGTTACATTTCCACTATAAACCACTGTAAATACCTGTTCACAATGGCATAAATGAGACCACGGGTGTTGCATAGTGATCACTACAGTGATTTAGGGTTGCCAAGTGAAATGTAATGTGGTCTGAATCGGTAATAGAGGCAAGCTGTGTATTGTTGTGCAGATACCACACTGTGTTATGTGAGTATGTTTACCTTGGACTACCCCCTACAGAGTTATGGGTCTATTCGCTTTGCGTGACATTCCTCTCACAGAAATAGCTGTTTAGCCTGTTCCACTATGCCTCTGTGCTGCTGGAGGGGCTAGTCGTAACCACTGTAGACCATTACAGCATCTCTCGTGAGTTATTTTCTTACTACTCGTGTTCATGTAAAAAGGAAAGATTAATTACTCTATTGTTCATTGACATTTCCGTGTTCTTCGAAAAACAATGAAAAGGTAATTACACATCTTACCACGAAAGTGGAATGTTGAATATTGAATTGTAGCCTAGATTAAGAACACTTAATGTAACGCCTTCACTCACAGCAGGAAAGACTTGAGTGCTTCAATTACAATAACTGCTGCGCTCGTCACAGTAGGTGAGGCCTCGCCTCTCTCTGGTGTGCAAAGGGCTGACAGGTGAATGGACAAGGTGTTCATTGATCGGTTGATATCAACCATGTTTCACTTGGATCAGAGGAACGTTTGGGAAGGCCAGAGTGCTTGTGGCCATCCCAGAGGACGTGTTGCTCACCAGGACAGTTGAAAAGGAGGAAGCGGTCGATACTCATACACACTTTTCCCATCCCTTATGTGCCAAGGTACGGCCATGCCAGCTGACAGTGGACCAGTGCTTCATGAAGCGCGTGCACTGTATGAATGTTATCCAGTGCTAAGATGAACACCTCTTTGTGCCCGGGCACACATTATGCAAAGTTCCCGATTCCTAGCTGAGTGACTCTGACAGGCTAATTGCCCTGACAGCTCTTGTTAGAGATATTTTATGGGTGTGTGGCACATATCGCCCAGAGCCAGAGCCAGACCCACGTGCCCACAGAGCAGACAGTCTGCCTTCTGGGTGGAAGTAGAGGGGGGCCGAGAGGAGGGGGTACCCTGGGGAGGGTCGACCGTTCTGGGGTGAGTAGCACAGTGGCAGTTATGCTGGTCAGCAGCTGGTGGGATGTTGGCATTCTGTCAGGTTCTCCTGTCCTTGTGACCCTGCCTGTAGCCTGGCGCATGTAGATGAGGTAAGAGGCGCAGCAGTGTGAGGTCACCGAGGTACGGTCATTAGAGGGGAGGTCAGAGCACTATAATGACTTACATGTTAAAAAGGCTGCTAGCTGACAGCAGCTCCACAGGTAGGCATACATCACCACAGGACTGCAGCATTCTGATGGCTGTTTGTTCTCTCAAACACACTCTACTGTATGTGGCCACAGCATTGCCAAGGACTGCCTCTGGAGTCAGACGAGAGATTAAAGGTTGATGAAAAAGGCTGATATCATTATCCCTAGCAGGTTCTTTTTGATGTCAGACGTTTGAAAAAAGATGACACTGTGGCACTTAGCTACGGTAGCTAAGTATGTATTTGCTTACGGAGGCTTAGGAAGAATGTGTCGATGAATGCTTTGAGGGAGTAGTCGAGATGTGTGGGGGGGGTGGAAATACATACATACATAAGTGTTTATTGTCTAGGAAGAGCATGTTCCTGTTTGGGGTTGATTCCTGCCCGATCATCTACATAGACAGCCGACAGGTGTGATTTGTGCGAGTGTGTTTGTGAACATGCATGCACTGCTTTAAAACGAAAGTGCGTGCCGAGGCGAGTCAGTGTGTAATACCTTTGTAGCGCCAGGCACAGGTGTTCACAGCCAAAGCCGCGCCGCTTAGTTTTCCTCCCTCCCAGAGTCTCCCCTGGCATTGTGGAAGAAGATAATTGGTATCTGAGAGACTGTGTGTTTTCTCCTCCAACATGGCGCACTAAATGTGCAAGCCAGCCCTCACCGGCTGTCTAACAAGCGGCGTGCCTGAACGCATCTCTGTCTCAGTCTGTAGAGGTTAATGGGTTTACGGGCCGTGAAGCGAGACTTCGCCGCTTCTGAGGAGCTGCTGTTTATTAATTGTGACCTCTCACTTCCTGGGGTCTCAAGTCTGATAATGTATGACATGCATTATGGAAGACGGGCCCGTTTTCACTGTGCCCCTCAACCCCTATCCTCGACGACGCGGGGTGGTGTTTGTCCGGGGTCAGGGCACGCGTGTGCGACAGGCGTTATTGGAGAGACGGGCGTTCCTAATTTGCGGAACGCGACAGGAGCGAGCGAGCGAGCGACGCGTGTGAGATGATCCGTCATGTACGTGAGAAACAGTTGCTTGTTTCGCTCTATGAAACACCCTCTGCTTCCTCACCTTGTCAGCGGCATCCACAGTCTCTCTACTGTTCCCACGTCATGTGACAAACACCAACTCTGTGGTGGTGCTGCCTTTCAACAGCGTTTCTTCGCTGATCGTTAGCTGTTTTCGTCACCCAACCATTGTTCCCCGCTACATTTCTGTACAATACTCTGGATGTCAATCTGACATCGGCCCGGTTTTACCATGAGCAGTTCAGTCTGTCTCACCGGAGGATTTGGAGTTGATGTTGTCTTTTCTACCTGCTGGAAATTGATAAGAAATTTGTTTAATCAATTCCCACAAACACAGTGATTGCCATGGATCGCTTCCTACAGACACAGGCGCTTCATTCTGAGCACAGCCAGTGTTCAGTTCACCTCTATTGAACAGATGTTTTACTTTGTCTAGGCAAACAAAGGCGTGGGAAGAAAATACAGAACCTTGGCAGGGATTAAAGAGCAGTTTTCAAAAGTTAATGGAACAATTATAGTGTTACTGTGGGTGACAAGAAATGTCCTTTTAGTCAGTGACAGCTGCTTACATGATTTTATTTTAGTTGTATGATTGACTGATGCAATTGTTAGCTGATGTGTGTGTTGGTGGACGTGTCCCCGGGCTACACACACACACTGAGCTGCCAGTAAATACACCAAAACAGACTGTTGACACACAAGCACACACATACACACACTTGCATATGTATTGTTTATGTAATCCCGCCCACACACGTATGCCGACTCACAGACCCTCCCCCTGCTGTTTATCTACTCCTCGCCTCAGGGAGGTCTGAGGAGGTGTGGAGATGCTCAGCTCTGATTTCTGTCTCTCTCCCTCTCTCTCTCTCTCTCTCTCTCTCTCTCTCTCTCTATCTCTCTTTCTCTTTATATATATATATATATATATATATATCTTTCTCCCAATTTCTTTCTTTCCATCTCTTTTTCTTCCTCTCACCTTCGCTTTCTCTAGCCGGGCAGGAGGCGGGCCATGGGTGGGAGGAGGGGCAGGAGAGGGCCATCTGGTTGTCCGCACATGCGTCTCCCCTGTCTGATGACAGCGGTGGCGGCGGTGGCTGTCCGATTGATCTGGCGTTATCAGTGGGACTCACTGGTGATTGATGAGCATGGGCAGGAGGTGGCTATGAGGAGGCCCTGGCTCTTATCTGGCCCACGCTGCTGCTGACGGATTCACAGCTGGAGCCCCTGGCTGGGCCTCAGCGTACAGCAGTGGAGCCCTGGAGGGATTGATGGAAGACCCACCTGCTTGTTTGCGTGCTTGCCATCCCTCCCACCTGCTTGTTTACCCTCCCACCTAACTGCCCCCTGGCCTCCCTGCCTTCCTGTCATACCTACTGTAGCTACCTGTCTGTCTACCATCATAGAGTCTGTCTGTCTGTCTGTCCCTCTGTCTGAGACTTGGCTTTTGATGGAGCTGCAGCTGGGACTCGAGGTGGTCTTTGGAAATAGGGTGCTGGGAAGCAGCTTGGGGCCGGGGCTTGAACTTGAGCTGTGATATGGGGCAGAGACAAGCTAAAGGCTGAATGGAGAAGCTGGAACACCCAGCCTGGCAGGCAGGCAGGCAGGGCCATGGAGGGCCCTGCAGCTGTGTCTGCTCATAAAAGACAGGCCCCTCCAGCCATCACACAGCTCTGCACTATACAAACACAATTTGCCTGGCCTAATTGCTGTTAATGAAGGGCCATGGAAGGTATGGGAATACAGGGATCTGCTTGGATGGGAGAGGGGGGGAGGGGTCTCCACGAAGCCCAGCCAAGACAAGGCTTGCCTGTTTTAATTGTTGACTACAATAGCAAAATACTGTTAATCAAAATTGTCAGCAGCTCGGAAGCAGTAGAAATAATCCCTATTTATTTATTTAGTCATGAATTGGGGAAATTTCCCCTTAACACTTTTTGAACAGTTTTTGCAAACGTTTTGCCTAGCTTGCAGATATGCTTGAAAGAATACTAACCGAAACTGATTATTTGTCCACCACAAATTGCGAGCAAGTTTAGGCTACTAATCTTTATTATTCCATCCCCAATTGAGCATGTGTGTGTGTGGTGCGTGGTACAGTAGGCGATGTGTTTGTGTTTAAGAGAGAGTGATCCAACAGGAGAGTGTATTGATAGAAAGCTCGTATCGCCGTACCCATTAGTAAGACGACCCATGCTGTCATTTATCCAGTTTAACAGCGTGACATTCAATAATGTAGCGGAAGGCCCATGGTAATGTGGCACACTGCTGGAGTGCACGTCTGATTCCGGTGATGAAAAGCTAAAGCTCCCCTCAGCCTCAGTCCACTCAGAACGCATCGCAGACCTGCCCCCCCGGCCCGGCTGCGGATCAATGCCGTTTTGAGCAGGACTATTTTTCTTCCTCTGATTTTCTCTCACTTTCGATACATTCCTCTGTGGCAACACAGCTCCTCCCTGGCTCCTCCTCGCTGCGTGTCTGGAGATGATGCGTAATCATAAACAATAACCCCCCCCCCGCGCGCGCTACGGCTCCGTGTCCCCCGGAGATGAAGTAAATCTGTCCGCTGCATTAGTTTGTTTAAAGGGGTCCGGCTGGACTCTCCGGCTGGCGGGGTTGTATTGCGTGGTAAAGCCTGCGCCGGGCAGTATTGATCAGAGGTAATGAGCAGAGAGAGAGAGAGAGCTTGACAGGCCAGGCACACACACACACACACACACACACACATATACAGTGACACTTGGAGATGAATGGGCGAGTAATTGACTGAGACAATACAAATAATTTGTGGCTGTAAGAGAACATCAAGATGGATGGCTGCTGTGTGCCGTGTAGTGAAACAGCTCTGAGTTTTTAGTACTTAGGATTAGAACTGCTTCTAGTGTGATGCCAAGGGGGGAGGCTATGTACTGTAGTGTGTGTGTGTGTGTGTTTGTAAGAGAGAGACAGTGAGAGAGAGAGGCAAGGGGATATGTATATTGGCTTGCTGAACACAGAACAGTCACAATAATAGTATTAGAGAGGGTAACATTTCTGGGGAAATTGTGAAGTGTGCTTGCGGCCGCCCCAGCTGTCCATAGTCTCCAGCTGCCAAACGGAGGCTGACATTGCTAAGGCTGCTGCTGTTAGCTAGCTACTCTAACAAGCTAGCTATGCGTCTTCCAGTGGTAGCAGTTATTATAACTCCAATGTTTCTTTTTTACATCTTAGAACATCAAGCTGCAGCAGCGGCTAGCTGGCAGTAGACTACTCTCAAACACATTGCCTGCTAGAGTTTATTTTCCAAATGTAACTTCTATGAAGATGTGGATGTGGACTTCAAACTGTGGGAACTGAGTGGCAGCAGTTTACAAAATGTGTGAGATTTTGAAATCATTAGATGCCAAATCCTTAACTTTCCATCCATTCACTTCTATGAGTCGGAAAGGAGACTTTTTCTGCAACTCCTTACATTTACATTTACATTTATTCATTTAGCAGACGCTTTTATCCAAAGCGACTTCCAATAGAGAGCTTTACAATAGTGCATAGGTCACTGATCATAACAACGAGATATCCCCAACATTGCAAGTAGTCAAACATGGATCGTACATTGTCCTTCTATGTCTGTGTGCGAAATCTTTGGGAGGAGTAGGGATGGTTATAATATAATAAATACAGTGTATGTGAGATAACAGTAGTGTGCCTTGCAGGTAACAAGCACTCTAATTAATATTGATTTGGAATAGTATGAAAAGCTGGAGATGAACAGATGGAGGAAAGCGAGACGGGGGGTGTGGAGTGAGTTGACAAACAAATACATGAGATAAGAAAGTAATAATATGACAATAGAGAGAGCCATGGGATATGGAGAAGGAGATAAAGTGGATTAAATATGCCTTCAGAAGAAAAATATATAGTGGAAGTAAAAGAGGGATGGGTGGATGGCTGGATGGATGAACTCCATTGCTCTCTCTTTTCATCACAAGATTTCAAAACTCTGTAATATGGACAGAATGCAAGGCTGTCTGCCACATTTGGAGGGAAAAAATGCATAACAAATATAACGATATTTCATGAAACGGATAACACAGACCTAGACTATAAATTTAAGCTTAAGGGTCAAGCTTCAACCGTTTGATCACAACAAGACTGGGAACGGATGAAGCAAACGAATCATGCAGGAGAACTCAAGTTGTCTTGCTTTCGGCACAGCACTAATGATGGTTTTATGTGAGACACCTGGATGGAGAATAGAGAAAGGAAAGACAGAGAGGGTGCACGTCTGATTCACCTATAGAGGGCAGGCTGATCCAACTGGAACTAATTCAGTCCTTCTAAACTTGATTAATTTAGTCATAAATATGTATCATAGTACACTGAAACTGAAAATTACTTTTGGAATAGAGAACTTTGTGATCACTGACACTGGCCATGGTTCCCAGATTGATCTCTCCCAGAAACGTCCTTTTTAAAGTAATCCTTTTTACCCCAGACTCTGTAAAACTTCAGAAGTGACACATCGTTTTTTAATTAAAGTATGTTCCCATTTGAATTCATCATAAAAACTATGAATAATGTTGGCTATTAAGCTTACATATATGTGTACAGAAATATGAGGAACATATTGCGCTCAGAGTTAGAAGGCGCTATGCCGATTCTAGCAAAGTATAAAATGGTACATTGAAATAGATTGTTGAAGCACTGACATCATCTTTTGACTAGTTTTAATCACATGGTAGTTATGAGGAAAGCAATTTGGTGTACAAAAGCAGCTCACAGTATCTTCAGGCTACAGCCAACTGTATCAAGCATGTCTGTTGTCTGCCAGAACAGGCCATGTTTACTAAAGTTGACCAGAATCATTCACCATCCATCCATCCATCCCAAGCTGCTACTGGTATTAATGCCAACCCTCTGAGTGTAAGCAGAAAGCTGGCACACTCATTTAGACTTTACCACTGCCCACAACGCCAACACAAAGGAACTCCTCATCATCCGCAGTAGCACAGCTGATAGACTCGAGTTCTGCTGATGTCCTCCATGCTTTCAGACTCGCCCTGCTGCCTGCTTCATTTAAAACCGTTCTCCTCTCTCATCTCTGAGCTCGCACGCGTGTGTCGAGATGCCTGTAGTCCCTGAGAATCAGTTTGAACGAGATGCCACACATACACAGAAAAGAAGCCCTGGAATACCTGCGCCAGCTCGCTCGCTGGATAGCATCTTTAATACCTGGTGAGTGGCGGCTCTCTGATCCGCTGACAGCTCCCCATGGGCGACGGAGTAGTGTGGCCCTGCATTATTAATATCTGCCTCATATTTCACTGCACACCACAGCCTTGATCATCTTGCTAATAATGTTGATATACACCCCCCCCCCACACACACACACCCCCCACCCCCCAAAAAAAGAATCTTAGCTTAAACATGATTACCAAAATGATTTATGTGACAACAACACGGGAAAGATGTCACATTAGCTTCCCGCTAACAGCAAAGTGCACGTGGGCCTAGATGTTCCTCTGTTTGTAGATCCCGCTCACACCAGACCTCTCTGAAGCGTGGGGAAGGGGTTTACACCGAAAGCCCATTAGCAGTGATGTTCCTGTCGAGGGACAGAGTGATCTGTCGGTCTTGTGGTACCGGACTACATTCCCAACCATGCTCAGACATCTGAAGCATTTACACACAGTGCTGTAGCTGACCTGGTTATACAGTCTTCTGTACACGTGGTGTGGTCATTTACATGGTGTGGTCCACACTGTACAATACGCCCTACCACATGTGTAATGCAATGCCCAGTGTAGAAAGTGATTAAAGATAAGTGAGGTGGGCTGTGATTAATGGTGACAGTGGCAAACTGGCACAAAGATCGTGGCTCCAACATGTCATCGTTATCTATGCCAGTAGGGGTGCTAGTGGGATCCCACTCATCAACTAAACAGACAATGTAGAACACAGGGGTCACCGAGGCTTGCTAATGAAACAAGGACTCTTGTGAGGTATTGCAGTGGGTGCTCGGTGAAATGAATACGAATGTTAGGTGTGTACCTAAGAGAGACAGAGAGGGGGCCTCCGGGTGAACCTTAGATTTATAGTAATGATGTGGCAGAGGAAGGAACTACATGCTGCTGAGAGAGAGACACAACGGGAGTGAGAGAGAGAGAACGGGAAAGTATAAAAGAGAGATAACGGGTGTGAGAGAGAGATAGAGTGTGTGTGTGTGTGTGTGTGTGTGTGTGTGTGTGGGTGTGTGGTGTGTGTGTCTGTGTGTGTGTGAGTGGGTGTGTGTGTGTGAGTGGGTGTGTGTGAGTGTGTGTGTGTGAGTGTGTGAGTTCTGGTGCAGGACCAGATGGCTATAGAGTCCCTCTTCATGTATTACTCTTAGACAGGAGAGAGCTGGTCCAGGCACGCAGGAAGGAACCCTCCATGCCCTCCAAACCTGCTAGTTATCTCCTCCAGAGAGAAAGAGAGGGAAGTGGTTAGGGGTCTGAAGGATGTGTACAGGCACGACCCCTGCCCCACAATCCAGCCCTTTAGCACAGTACATCCATACTGTATGTGCCATTTATAAGGAATCATAAATGTTGTATTGATTGATGATTTATCTCCATGTTTTTTTTCCGCCACACTCCTAAGGATCAGATCTGTATTCTTAGGGTTTGAACCTACTGTAGTGCAGGTGTCCCTCATAGCACTTCCAGACTGAGGCTAGTGGTCTCATTCTTTTGATCTTGATTTCTGTCTTCTTTTTAACCAGATTCTCATATATGTAAGAGACAAGCATGAGAAGCAAAAGAAACATGAAAGAAAACTTTATTTTGGAAACACAGCAGCAGCAGAGTACTGGCAAGATAGACAGAAATGTGTATTTTTCTGGCACAATTTACCAAGAAGTCCATAGGGCTGTGTTCAATAATGGTTGAATGATTTCAGAAAGGTGCGTTATTGCCAATCACACTTTTGAGACATATACAAGGTTGTACAGTGCGTGTTTTCATAAGCCTGCTATATATTTTACAAAACCCATGCACAAGATGAAAAGCAAAAATACTTTTCTTTGCTTGCAGCCAGAAAGAAATGTTTGAAAAAATGCGAAATGATTTATCCTCCGTAAGATTCCTTCATAATATGTACACTTTTGTATTCTATATATAACACTTCAAACATGGCTTCGTAAGACTAATCCGATCTGATAACTCCTAATAAAAAGGCAATGCCAGGATATGACAATACAATTATTTTACGCATTTACCTTTATGGAAAACATCTTACGCAGTATGAGTTAATACGTAAATACAAAGATCAGCCAAGATAATGCTTGTTAACAGACGACAACAAAAAATTAGATGGGAATTGCCTGTGATATTTGAAGTAGCATTAAGTATTTTAAAATGTCACTGCGCTTCCATCAGGCCTCCTGACACCTCTGCTGAACTCTCCCCAAACCTGCTTCACTGACTGGACTCCACTTTGCCGAGTCTACGCAAAACACACTTGAGTTGGTATGAAAAATCTAAACAGACAGAAGCGTTAGCTTTTTGACAGATACGGGAGTAAAGGGCGTGAGAGAGGGGGGGAGAGAGTGATAGAGCGAGAGATAGAGCGAGCGAGAGCGAGAACCCGTGTTTCTCGTGTATTACAGTGACGTATAGAGCATCATTAGCTAGTTGTGTTTAAGCGGAACTTGTGGGCAACCAATAGAAAGATGAATATGTGGATGTCACGTTATTGCACACGTGATATATTCTTCTGCTTTCTCAGGTCAGGGATTGTTAAACACACACACACACACACACACAAACACCTCCTCTTTCTTACACATGCACACACACCACACTCACTCACATAGCGACAGCAATGGATCCTCTGACAGCATTATCAATATTCCCTCTCATCAGAGTTCTCAGCCGGCAAACGTCCCCGAAAGGCCACTGTCGCACCACTAACTGCCTCATTAAAAAGTTTGCAGTGACGCTGGGGTGGAGGAGCGCGGGGCCCGGGGGTTGACAGAGCTGGGCTCCCCCCAGGCTCCTGCCCCAGGGGCAGATCAGAGATCAGCTCCCCCTCGGCATCCTGACCCCAACAGGTGACCCAGCCTATTTACACCCTGTCAACACAGCATAGACGATGAAGACTGCAGTTTATCGTTGTCAGTCAGAGCACTGAGTCACCGTCAGGAGGGGTGAAAAGAATAAGAGCGGAAAGAGAGGGAGACAGAGAGGTGGAGGGTGTGATGAGAGAAGATGGGAGACGGAGAAAGATAATGATGGAGGGAGAGGAAGTACCGAGAGGCACATTGGTCGGAAAGAGAGTGAGGTAGAAGAGGAAGAGAGGCGGAGGGGTTGAGGGTGGCTCAAAATGCAGTTAGCATTCAGTTGGGACAACGTGTGACTGAGCGATTGTTTTTCTCTCTCCCATGGGCTGCGGGGACAACCTTGCTCGTGGCCCGTTGCTGCGAGATACGGAAAGGGTTGTGGTGGAACAAACTGATGAGGAGAGGGGAGGTGTGGGAGAGAAAGAGAGAGAGAGAGGAAGAGAGAGAGAGAGAAAGAGAGGGACCGAGGGAGTAATGGAAAACAATAATGCAAAGGCATGCTCGATAAAGAAAATTGAATTTTAAAGCGCCTATTGGGGAGAACAGCATCTCTGAATAGTGTACCTGGGGGGCTGGCATTGGCACTGCTGCAAGGACAGCTCTAAACATGCCACAATCATAATGCAGATCTCTTTGTGCTTCATTTCTGTCTATATGGCTTGGAATAAGCAAACAGTGGCTCTTGCTCCCCGAATGAGCTGTTGAGAAGCCGAGGCGGTGCTTTGTGGAGAGGCAGTGAAGTAGAAAGAGAGACAGGAAAAGGTTTTTGTAGGAAAAGCCAGTATGTTAGCGGACAGCTTGCTCTCCTCTCTGCTCCGAAGTGTTGGCTGAATGTTTAACAGATGGAGGATGACAGGAGATGTTTAATGAGGTTTCAGCGGTACGGGTGTTAACCTGCACCGCCAGGAAAAGAAACACATGGGTTACTATTCCTCAATGTTTCCAGAACCCCTACTAAGATAACCATATTTATCAATTTCCACTCTGTCTAGGCAGTGATTCAATGTGCTCAGATTGATTAAAAAAAAACTGTACTGGTACACATATTTTTTTAAACTCGTTTTAAATTATTTATCAAATTCATACCATATTCATACTGTCTTACAAGTCAGTTGATAGACACATTTTGTAAAAAACGATATTTTTAATGTGCCCAACAGCGTTTTCAGACATTAAAAAAGTATAATAGCAGTATTAGCAAATAATGGAATGTGGAAAGATCTGTGAAGACACAACATCTCCAGACATAAGGGGCTCGGGGACTGCAGGGGCTCAGGGACTGCAGGGGTACATCTGCCTGACTTTCAACATGGGGACACATGTGAGGGTGGGAGCTGGCTGGCAAGGCAAGCTCACTAAGGACAGATTAGAGCCATCACACAAACAGGGTAATTGTTTTAGTTTCAAAGCAAGCCTTACATATCCATGAAAACCGTTTAACAAGTTTCTGAATCAATATGTATTTGATGCTGTATCTGAGTGACCATAATGTGCATCGAATATTTTCTGAATATGCTAAATGTTATGTACTGTATATTTCTGGTAATTTTACATCCAAAGTATTGAATTTGCGATAAACTGCCAATTGTTTTCCTTTTAGTATTATGGGAGCTATGGTTGAATTTAAATTATTTGAATCACTATAAAGCCAACCAATACATTTCTGTAAAGCCCAACCACAGGACAGCATTAGTCAAACCAGCACTCTCACACTAGCTTTTGGCTGATGCATTAAGGATGTTTTTGCTGGTCCAGTGCTTTTAACTTTAATTGACTTAAATTGTGTTTACAAAATCGTTACACAATCATTCAGCACATTGTGTGTCTTTATCTATTCTGGACATGTTACTTTGAATTGCTCTAAAGCCAATTTAGTAACACATGTAAAATATTTACAGATTCCCACACACTACGTCATTGAAAATCCTCTTCCTGGTGGAAAAAAACAATGCTTTCTGAGACATGAATATATATATAAACCCTGGCCATTTTTCTTTTCTTTTTCATAGACACCGTTATAACACTATCGCTGAGTCTTTCCTAACCATCTCTGTTCACCGAGGACGGCATCATACGAAACACTACATTTTTCATTTGACATGTAGTATATGCATGTAAACAAGTCAGTGGCTCCAGTGAGTTTTGATGAGACACAATGTATTCTCATCATGACATCAATCATGTGCACATGATGCCTGCACAGATTGCTCCAGAACACATTTGTGTATCCCAGCTCCAGAGCCACACTTTCTGCAGTGCTGGCAGTTTCCTGTGGTTTCCCAGTTTAATGGCTGACTCTGTTTTCTAGTGTCTGTCTCCTGTGTGACTTGTATAATTAGCCGGCGCGTTTCTGGAATGAGGAGCAGATCTGTGTGAGGTTAAGCAGAGTTCAGTATGGCAGAAGTGACAGGGTCACCGAGGGAGGTGATTGTTTGTCTTTGACCTTCTTCTTGCGACGTGACTTTGCAAGCCTAGTCATGCAATTATATTGTCAAGAGTGTCTGTGTCACGGATCAGGTTGGTAGGGATGGAGATAATTAGGACAAATAAGAGATTATTCTGCAGTCGATGATATCATATTAACTGTTTAAGACATGGGGAGGGTGGGGGGGGGCGAAAGAAACAAATTGCAGGCTGTATAATTTGAAGAAATTGAGAATTGTTCTGGAGTCTGAATATGTCAGCAAAACTGCAGCAATAAATATAATAAATTAACGTCATGTTTCGTCGGGTTTATGTACTATTTGTATATATGCTGTAAGCAGGAAATAGTGCTAGAACATTATCGGATCTATTCCTGGACAACTGGAACCTCTCTCATGGGAACCTAAAGGGGAGGTGATAATTGTGTCTCATTAAAGCCCGTATGAATTGATAAGCAGGCAAGCCAGGCTCTTGGGCATGTAGGTGTCTTATTAAACTTCTTCAAAGCTTAAGCACTGCGATTCAGCATCTTCTTTAGTCAGTAATTGCAGACAACTTTCCCACAATTAGTTGATTACTCTTGGGGGAAAAAGGACGGGTTTCTGTTGGACTTCATCTTGTGGGTTTTATTGTTTAACCTTTCAAGGTGAGTAGTGAGGACGACTTCAAACACAGCACCTCTTTTCCGTGTAACGGTTGTCATTGCTCTTGGGATCATCTAAAACTTTGAGATGAATCCTGACTTCTCCAGTGTGTCACAGTTCAGGCAGAGTTAAGGTAGTCAGGCGATGACTGCCCTGTAAAAATGGCACATGGTACTGGTCTCCCATGGGAAGCACTCTTTCAATTTGCTGGAGCCACTTATTTCCCTCCCCAGGACACAGAGGCACATCTAAAGTGGTTCCATTGGGAGGGGTAGCCCATATCTCAGGTGTAGGAGAGAGGGAACTGTAAATTATCTAAGAGCAACTGGAGAATTGTCAAAATAATGCTATGTACACCTCATGTATTGCATGAATTGCCCCTTACTGCTAGCTTCTTCCTATTCTTAACTGTTACTTTTGATAAAAGTTCAGGTGAGCTGATTCTTGAAAAACGTTTTTGTGCGTGTGTTGTTCAAATATAGGTTAAGTAGGATGTTATTGTGTGAGAATTATCCCCTATTTTCCAGTCCTCCTATTAATATACATAGTGTATTTAGATTTATTTAGATTAGACTACACATTAAATGATGGACCCAGCCCCGCCTCCTGGACCATGATTCATCGACTTGAAAATGGATGTTTGTGATGTTCAAATGTTTACAAACCCACCAACATGTTACGCAGCAGAATACAAGTTACCTCCTTATCCTTGACCTGAACCACATTTTCATCTTTTGCCAAAGTTGTGAGGTTAAGAAATACTTATTAGGTTATTGATCGTCCACACAATACATTGACATTCCATGAGAAACTGACCTGAACCATACAAGAGCTATTGAGATTCCTGCAGAATGTCAATATAAGCAGTTTCAACCCTATGTAACTGAGACTGTCTGTCGCCTCATATCTCACTGCCCAGAATCATTTCCTAAAACATCTTTCTAATGAACCCCAGTATGGCTTGGATTATCATATCGGTGTTGTTGTAAGTAATGGGATTTATCCATTAAGCAAATGAGTTTTCTTGTGAGCAGTGGAATGGGAGTGAAGTCCATAATGTCTGACACTAATGATGCTCAGTGTGCAGCGTGGGGTCACACACAGAGAAGGCAGTGTGTCATAGCTGAAGCCCTTAAATAACAATCAAACTCCTAATGGGCCTCAGACCAGTAGGGATCGAAGGGCAGATTTATGAACGTATTGGCTGAATATTAAACGGGATTTGTTTCAAGTCACCCAGATCAAGTGTTCCTGGGGTTGTTTTGAAAGTATTGTTTACATGGTGTTTTCTGTGTGAGAGGTGTTCAAAGCCCTCCCCTGAAATGAAGGACACCATTTTGGAATTCACAAGAGGCCCAGTATAATATTATTCATTAAATGAAACGTACAAAAAATTAAAATAAATATATAAATTCTATTTCATACTTGAGGGGAGCTTCAGTTCAATTTAACCATTCATGCAAAGATAGAAATGGAACCAGACTAAAATTATATTTTCTTCCATGTATAACTGTAACATATTAGTATTAGCCAACAACATGACCAGAAATTAATTTGTAAAATAAATATATTTATTTATTTATTCATGAAAAAACGTACAAATGTAACACCTACAAATACACCACAAGCAGCACCCACACAGCTGGAGGTGGTATCTGTTGGAAATATTTCCCCCTCTTTGTTTTGTCACACATTATTGTGTTAAACAGGCAGCTGCTTTTCACAGGACATTTAGATCAACACATCAACAGCAGCTCTTTGAGAGGCATCTCCTGCTCTGGATGTCTCCTCCAGCTCCAGGCACGTTGGAACAGGAGATACGTGTTAACCAGACATGCGACATGGAATATGTTTAGAAAGAACCTGTCGGGTCTATGCTCAATGACTCATTAACATTAAGCTGCTGCAGAGAGAGAGTGTGCTTTTCCTTCTTCACTTCTGTGAAAGCTGCAGTGTAAATGAGGGAGGGGAGGATTCCGCTGAAAGGACTGTGGAGGCCCCCTGCTTCACACTGGCTGTGCTATAGCCAGGCACAGACTGGGTTAGTGCTTGACAAGTACAACATCTGCTCTATAATTTGCCACACGCAGGTTGTAAACTGCAAAACACAGGTAATGTTGCTTTTTTTGATGTTGTGCGGGGCGAGGGGGTTTGCGTGCCCCCGGCCGACAGCGTGCATTTTATGGGATTGCTTTTTGGGTTTGACAGTCAGTCGTGTGATTCTGGACCTGTTTGTCTCTAGAGCCTGTCACTCTCCATTCTCCCAAGCATCTGGTAGGGTATAATTTCCGTTTGACACGACGATGATTTGGTAACAGCCTAGCAATACTGCAGGGCAGGCTTTCAAGCTCTCTCTTTCTGCTGTGTCTGCAGACCTCCTCCATGCTGCACACATACAGCTGGACTTTACACCACTCTGTCTTCGCTGGTCTTTGTAGGAGAGCGAGCAGTTCACCAACACCTAGGGTGACTTTTATCCTTGGGAATAAAATACATGTATTTATTTACATTGGGATAGGTCTGTGATTTGCGTACACTCCTTAGTTTAACTCTGATGAGTCAATATGTTGATTTAGACTTTTATGGTCGATGAGTCAAGCAAGTTCCTGTGACGTGCTCATGCTGGATGTGATGCCTGCTAGCCAATGAGCTCGCCCTGTTGTTAGACCCTCAACATGGGAGGATACCTGCTTCACTGACCTTCAATAGGACTGCTGCGACGGTTGCCCTTGACTCCCCATTTCCCATGAATGTAAATGATAGACTATTAAAGGGATGTTGAGGCGTGGGCTGCACTTTGCCGGCTCTGTGCGGCAAAATTAAAAGGACATACATTTTAATAGCCAATGCCTGCATCTGTGGCAGTTACTACTATCTGATTAATGATGCCGTGGACTCATTTCAATAAGGCATGAATAATTCTGCTTTTGTGCCAAAGTCATGATTAAGTGTTTTCATTGAGGGAAAAAAAAGTGGGGAAAAGATAGATATATTAAAGAAAGAACTTTGGTGAAGAGAGGGGGATAAGTAAAGGGAAAGTCACATGGGCTGTTTGAGTATTGAGAATTGTTCTTCTATGCTGTAAATGTTTTGTTCAAAGTTCTAATGCAAGTAGATTAGATTTGGTATATAAGTGATGTTCAATACATAGAAATAACCTTTAAAAGTGTGGGAAATGGGTGTTTAATTCCTAGAAACAGTGTCAAGCTAACCTGTAGCAAGGGCCCTTGACTATGTGATGATCGTGTAGCAGCCATTTAGAAAGCACAGCAATCGATCTGCTGCTACTGAGAACATTTCTAGAATGAGAACATAAAATGGTCTAAGTGGATTTATTTTGCCATGAGCCATGTTGCTTATTTAGCACTGGCCACTGGAAAAATAATTCTTTCTTTGCCTCCCCAATTCTCTCTTTCTTTTTCCTTCTTTTGTTTCCTTCTTTTTGTTTCTCTCCCTTTTGTTTCTCTCCCTTTATCTCCCTCTCTCACTTTCTCTCTCTCTTTCTCTCTCTCTTTCTCTCTCTCTCTCTCTCTCTCTCTCTCTCTCTTTCTCTCTATCTCCCTCAGTGTGAATTGAATTGCTCTAATAATCAACTAATTAACTTGTGTACATAGTCCTCGTGCAGAGTCAAAAAATTAGGCATGCATGTTTTCATAGCATTAGAAGATGTTCATATTATTTTCGATTTTTATAATTGTTTTGTTTCACATTGTGTGAACAGCAGTCACGTCAAATCAAGTTAGATGATAGAATATGTCCTGCTATTTAAATGCTAATTTCACTTCCTCTGTCATTAAAAGTTTCTGTGTTTGGGAAGACACTGTAAACCGACAAGCTTATCTAAGCTCTGTTTTATGTTATGGTACTGTAGCTGACTTCATACTGTATGCAGATGATGACTACAATGGGTAAAACATACAGGACACAAAGCCAGTCTAAGATAAGCACACCATTAAAATAACTGTCAAAATCATTCTTTACTTCTTAAATGTGAAATGGAATTCAAGAGTGTCTCTCAAACACATTGTGCACACGGAGACACTATTTTTTTCTCTCTCTCTCTCTCTCTCTCTCTCTCTCTCTCTCTCTCTCTCTCACACACTCTCTCTCACTCTTTCTCACTCTCTCACACTCCTTCCTTCTCTCACTGTCTCTCTCTCACACAAACACATGCACGCACACAGACTTGTCATTATATAAGTGTCATTTTAGATGTTTTCAATGTCACCTTGATGCAAGTTGGTATATATAAAAAAAAGGCAGACTGTCTTCTTGCAATAAATGTTAGAATACTTTAATATACTGAATTCTATATATTGAATCCATACCCAAAACTGAACTCGATGTACATTGTGTTGTACACAAGAGCATATGCTTTCCGTGGTGATCATTCTCCCCTGATACTACACTGGAGTGTACTGATAGTGTTAGAGTCCTGCTGCAGATATTACAGCTTTTCACCAAGCAATAGCAGCTGGAAAGTGGCTGGTGTTGTATTGTGTGTGTGTGTGTACTACATGTATGTGAGTGTGTGTGTGTGTGTGTGTGTGTGTCTGAGGGAACCAGCGCTGCGTGGGCTTTGCAAACGCCTGCAGTTTGTTAAGTCCCTCATTTCTGTTGTTTTATTAGCTGTATTGTGGCTAAGTAGCTTTTGTAAAGGCAAGGTAGTTATTAAAGCTCTGTTGCACTCACATTCCTAGACCAACACCATAGTGTTAGGACGGTACAATTCACCACTTAAAAGTGTTTACTCTGTTCAAGCTTTAGAAAATAGTTTGTTTTCACTCTACAACATCAAATTGCTACCACTGTATAGTGAGCTTATAAATCTATTACCAAGCAGACTTTGTGAACATTTGTATGATTCGGGTTAGGATGAGGGTTAGGTTGACTCCAACATTAAAGCAATTGAAAAGCAAAACATGTTCCTGGGTAAAGGTTATGGACGCTCACATAACACACCACCTACACTTCTATTTGCTGCATTAACACTTCACTGCATTGCATAGCTTTTCCTGTGCGCAGTTAAACATGCCAAACAGGGTGCCTATTCTGTAGTTCTCCCATACGCTGCAGAAACGGCTACTGATGATCATATACAGTTGGAAGCCTGCCTTAGATCTCCTATGCAGCACAGGATCCTTCTGTAAAGGCTGCCAGAAAGACACTACTGAGTTATCCTATTCAATTCATATAGAGTAAACAAACACCTTCCAGAAGACAATGATTGAAAATGTTTAATCTCTCCATTAATGCAGTTTTTTTTACCTCCTGTCGGAGTCTCTTGGGAACGTCAGCCGCGCGCCCGAAAACACGGGCAATCAGCTCAGAGTATCTCCAAAACTCAATTAGCGTGTGTGCGTGACTTTGAATGTGTCTGTTCCCCCACCACTCTCATTCCAACTCCCCCCGATTTTCATTTATTTCAAATATCAAGGACTCGTTGAATGACAGCCTTGTCCTCTATTCTCCAAATAGCTGGTGCAGAAACAAGGTGCAGAGCTCGGGCCGTTCTTCACAGCATTTGTTTGGGGACGTTCTTGAGAAACGTTAAGTTGTGAGAGGTGTAAGAAAACACCATATGACTTTCATTTCCAACCGTCCTTGCATTTACTCAGATGGATAGGCTTTAATGATCAGAACTGTATTGTAAAGCCACTTTTTCACAGCTAGCAGAGCCCCCTCCCATAATGCACTGTGTTTTTAGAACGTCCCTTGAGATAAATTGATTGAAGTCTATTTCATGTAAATGTTCTGCTGGGTTGCATCCAAGTGATATTGATTATTAAAATAGGATAAAATAGCAACGTACGTAATATTACACATGCAGTAGTTGCAGGATGTTCAGAATTGTACTTGTATAATATTAGAATTTTCCAACACAGTAGCCCAACCTTGCTTGACGATATTCGAGGGCAGGACAAGATCTTAATATAAGTACACTGTTGAAGCACTATGGAGGTCTATAAATGGGTACTATTAAAGTAAGAGGCACATTATGTAAAGACCTTTCAGCAACGATTATGTAAGTGGGGAGAGAATAGTTTAGTAGTCCGGTGTTCAGAGACTGTAGACCACAAGGGTCTTCATCAGGATCTGTTGTCTGTTTGCTTTACTGTACACAATGTGATTAGAGGTTCCCCTGTGGGTTTACACAGTTCCTAAAAGAGACAGACAAAAGCAGAATTGTAATGTTCTAAGTAGTACAATACTGTTTTACCTTGTATGTATTATTCTGAATTATGAATTTAGCCTAGAGATAGCCATCTGAATGTGTTAGTCAAATACTGAAAGCAGAGAATAACATTTCTCTGTTGTTGGACATTTCGGTATCCATCAACTGTGTGTTATATTATTCTTCTATATGTTACAAAATAATATGGGCTATTTTGACCAAAGCAGAGCCACTGCATCTCTCCAGGGTTCAGTGCTCCCATCCACTACGGCTACAGTATCTGTTCACTTAGCCAAAAGTCAATTTAGCATTGGAGACATACAAACCTCCAGTAATTTGAATTGTAACCAGACACTCTCGAATTAACCTTAGTAACAGACTGTGCAGTGATTGTGAGATTGATGTAATCTTTGATGATGGGTTTCATTTGGAATCATTTGGCCAAGTCCCTCTACAAATCACCGGGCAGAATGATTATGAGCTTTTACACTGGGAACATCTGTCGCAGCAGGCTGGCTTTGAACATGTGCTGTTAATGATTGGTAATCCATTGATCAAGGCCTAGTTGTGATTTATCTATCAAAGTGTTGGCCTGTGTAAGCCATGGGTGATACGGCGGCAGGTCTGCTTGATTACCTCTGATGAAGAGCCAGTGTGGATCCCAAGCCTAATCCCCTGTGGTGGGGCTTCTGAGGAGGGGCCCCTGGTCAAATCACAGCGAGGCTGAGGATGTGGGTGTGTCTTTGTGCGTATGTTTGTGTGGGTGGGTGTGTTTGTGTGGGTGCGTGTGGAGCTGTTGTGGGGCTTGTTACAGTAAGGGTTTGGTCCCAGAGATGGCCATGTGTTTAGGGTGGAGGACACAGAGAATGTGACTGAGGCGTCTCAGTGGTGAAAGCACTGTCCTCCTGCCCGGATCACCATTCTCTAAAACTGTAAATATCTCCACCATCTCCCACGGTTATTGTAAACTGTAATAAGAAAGTAAACCTGTTGACCTTCAGCATCCAGCAGGCAGGGTGTTTGCTAAGGCCCGTTCCACACAGATGACGGATGCAGAGGTGTGAGTGTTGTTTGCATCACACGGAGGAGCAAGCGGTATGGCGAGGTTTGTATGGTAACAGATAAAGGTCAGCTGGTTGGCCGTATACCAGATAGCAGGCAAAACAAACAGGTCGCTGCAGAAACAACAAGCCGGCCTCAGAGGGTCTAGAGGACGGCATTACCCAGCCATGGATGCTGTTTGAACATCGCTGCCTATGTCCCTGAGTAAACGAAATCTAAATCCAGGCCAATGTTGGGGATAAAAACTGTAAATAATGCCCAACATACAGACAGAACCACACAACTGACATACAGGCAGCAGTTCTCTCTTTTGAAGTGTGCCCAGTGTGTAAACAATCAGATGGAATCGTGGGTAATTAGTATACACAGCATGCAGCCCCTTGAACAGGAATGTTTGATTTGGATGTCAAAATGCATTACTCTGAATGACACCAAACAGGCATGGCTGCTCTCTTTATGTTTATAAATGATTCGCAAAGCCGTCTCGCACAATGTAAATGATTGAGATGGCGGGGTGCGGTAATGAACTAATTGTGATGGAGAGATTCGATAATGGTTTTAGATGGGAAGCTAAAGAAAAACATCTACTGGGGACAGTGATAATGGACTTTACAGGGACGGGGGAGCTCCTGCCTGAGTCGTCCTATTCCTCCTCACACACATCCAGACTTCCACCACTGTGCATTATGCATGATATTCCAGGTCTGGCCTCGACACATTTATTTATTAATCTAATATCAGTTGGGTAATGATTTGGCGGGCATCCGGATTCTGAGAGGAGAGCTGGGCTGTCACTACTCATCAGTCTGTCTGTGGACCGTCTGTCTGTCTGTGGCCTCTTGCCCAATGAGGGTGAAGATATTGAACTTTCACGAAGATAGATAAAGTTGTACTGATTAAAACTGGCAGGCAGATGAAATGGAAAACGAAACTTTTAGTTTAAAGCTTAATGAGGTGTATCTTACAACTAACTTACGTAACGCCCCCTACTTAAAATTAAAATTTAAGCTGTAGAGTAGTTAATGTTAAGTTAGTGATGTTAGTAAAAGCCAACATTGCCATTTAGATGTTATGGCTGTGAGGTTATCATTTATTAAGGGGCTTATCCTGGAACATCGCTAAATGGCTGTTTACAGACAGCAGGTTTTAAGAGGCTGGGCTCAGAGCAGCGTTAAAGCACTGTTTTTCAGTCAGAGCACAGTATGCTTGTACGAGTGCATCTGTGGAATGAAAAGGAATAGAAGGGTTGTGTTCAACGTGATCTATAAGAGACTGGCTAGGCTGCCTCGTTCACACAGCATGTGTGAAATGCAGGCTGATGCTTGGCTGGGTCGTTTCCACCCATCTGGATATGAAGCATGGTAGGCTATTTTATGTCACTAAGTACACCCTAACAAGCTGGGCCCTAAGTGATTTCTCTAGCTATGGGTAAAAAGAAAAAATCCCATTTGCCATCTCTTTTACCCTCCTCTGCTCCCCAAACCATTCTTTCACCCTCCCACTCCTCAAAAATCACTTTATCCATGAAACATTTTCACTTAGTCCTTTTTCAGTGCTCCACTCCGCCATCACATGGTTCCTGAGCTGTGTCTTGACAGCTATCAGCGTAAAACATGAAATTGTAAGAGCGCAAGTTGTTAAAGAAGTTATCTGGTATTTTATGTGGCATTTCATCTGCTCTTCCATGGCACTGTTCTGGCCTCCTTTTATGACTGCAGGAGAATGTAATTCAAAGGCCCCTGGGCCTGTCGGTTGAGGTCACTTTGATGAGAGCAGCGAGAGGAGCAGACATGAAACACAATGAGGAGAGAGGCTAATTCTGTGAATGCTAATGGGGGAGACTGAGGAGCGTTCAGGGTCAGAGTGGAGTGGATACTCCTGGATGGGATTGATCCTGTGCAGAGCTAAATCATTTTCCTTTCAGTCACTTTTTAGTCGGTTATCTCACTTTCTCTCTCTTGATCTTCTTCCTTTCATTTCTCTCTGTCTTTTTTCCTCTTTAGATATATTTATACATTATATGTATAATTAATATATATATATCCCTCTCGTTCTCCCTCTCTTCCTCTCTTTGTCATTGGATTAAGTTACATTTGCCTTGCACATGGAGACATAGAGTCTGAGTTGTCTTCAGTCTTTCCTCTCTTCTTCACAGTTGCTAGGGTTGTACTCCAATGGGGCCCCCAGTCACGCCAGCAGAGCCAGGGGCCAGTCTTCTATCTGCGTGTCTGTCCACGAACTCCTCCTCTGATTGATCAGGAAACTGTCAGCAGGTCGCAAGGCCCTTCCCTAATAACGTCTCTTAAGAGCACTGTTTCATAACCTATAACCTATAGAATACACTAAGACAGCCCCACTGTCTTCAAGCTGACATAAGTCAATAAGATCAGGCCTCTCTAGTTGAATGTGTTATTCCTGCCCCCACCCCCTTCTTAAGCATTGTGCACACTAATGAGCTATTTAATTGATTTAATGAAGTCCAAATGGCAGTCATCATCCCTCCGCCTCCCAGCAGGAAGAGGCAGAAGGATCCTGCCTCTCTGGTGATACATAATGATTGAGCGTTCTCACCAGGCCGGGGTAATGACCTCTAATGGGACCCCCGTCCTTCTGCCTCCTCTCCCCTCTTCTGTTGGAGTTATCTTCCGGTGAGCTCCGTGGATCGATACATGGATTGATGGATAAAGATATTTGGACAGACCAACCAGACTTCTGTGTTTCCCTTGACATGCTAGGGACTTGCATGCTTTCATACTGGCTGGTTTCCATGTCATACTGGCCGATTTCCATGTCATACTGGCTGGTTTCCATGTCATTGAAAGACGTTGGGCTCCAAAAGGTGTGAAATGGCTTAGACTTCACAAGCAGCAGTTCTGTTCAGAGAGGACACCCTACTAAATATTTAGTGAGCTATGTCTAATTGTTGGGCTTTTAAAACAATGCGACAATAACAATTCCTTTAAACCCTCAATTTGCACCTTGCATGGGTTGAGTGTTGAGATAATAGTAACATGATGCTACTTGGTACAGTATGCTCTCCAGTGGGGAGTGGATGTAAACATTGATCTTGTGTTCCAACATTCAACCACCTTACCCCGACCCCGTTTAATAGTAAACACCTATAGTGTTTTTACTATAGGTATTAGGGGTGTGGGGGGAAATATATTCCCATTCAAATCCTGATTCAGTCTTCTAGCGATTCACATCGATTCACAATTACTGTTTTTTTTCTTTAATCTTGGAAAAATCGTGAATCGATTTTTAATCGAGTCGTGACCTCAAGAATCTATTAGAATCGTGAGGTACCAAAAGATTGCCCCCCCTAATAGGTATAACTATTTAATGTAACCTAATGTAAAGTGAAGTCCAAACTTTATTTCGATAACACTTTTACAGTTTGTAACTGAGAAAATACTTTCCTGCATGCTGTAAGTGATCCTGTGTGCGCGTTCATCTAGCCACGGGGGTACATTTCAAATATTATTCATCTATATGTAGATATTCTAATTGCGCTGACATGTCATTATAAGTGACATTATCCTGTCCGTCAAAGGAGTCACCTCGGCCCTGGCTTTGCCTGTACTGTAGTCCCCATAGATGTGCTCCCTCTGTCCCCAGTCATGCAGATCACCCAGAGGCTGCACTGAAGTATTTAAATCTATTTAAATAGATTGAAATGTATGAAGATGAGCTGCCTGGCCGCCTGTGTGCCAGATCACTTTAATTGTTGTGTATTCATGAACAGATACTGCACTTTTCTCTGGTTTGCTGCTTGCTCGTACTGTAGGAGATTCTCAAAGTCAAACATCCACCACTCACTTTAATGTAAGTCACTTTTGTTTCGCATTGCCCCCCACCCCCCCTCCCTGAACCCACCGCCGTATTTTATTCTGTAAGTGACAACTAAACTTCCTTCCTTAGTAGTGATGGCATAGGCCTAATCCCAGAGTAATCTCATGCCAATCTTTATTTTACCACATGGGGAGTTTACCACTCTTTATAGTGCTTATTAGAAATTGAATTAGAATTGTTAATGATGTTTCTCTTTTCCAGTCTTTGGTCTGCCAGTAGCCAGTCAGGGGATAAAAGCTAAGCTTTAGAGGACTTAACGTCCCTTAATCATTCTTATTGAAAGTAGTCAGGCAATGGAGCCTTTAATTCCAAAGGTTTTTTTGAAGTCAAGTTTTAATGGTTGTTGGTGTTTAAAAGCAGAAGGGTGCTGAACCACTTATAAACACACTTTGTCAGGAAAAAAAAGTCAACTTGATTTCATATAATGGTCGTCTCATTAACACGGACAGGGAATGGTGCTGGAGAGAAAAAACACCTGATGAATGTGCAGTGAAATGCTTTGAAGAGTGGCGAGGAAAAGGTGCCAATCATTGCTTTTGAGACGAAGCAATGACGTGACAAACTCACTGCATGTCCAAGCTTGTGTACTTTACATGCCTTTTTTACAACGACTGGCTCCGCCCCTGCCTACCGCCACAAATATAATCACATTCTGTGGGAAACACTGCTGTCTGTGTGTGACTTTTTTCCTGTGAACATGAGTGGAGGAAATAAGCGATACAATCAGGTCCTGACCCACTACAAACGAGAAAGAGAGATAGAGAAAGAGAGAGAGAGAAAGAGAGAGAGATCTCAATTACAGCCATGGCCAACATGGATTTGGTGGCCCAGGTCAGTGAAATGGCTTGCTTTGGCCATGGGTTAATTTCCTGTCTGGAGTGGACGGACATGCAATCTCTGCCATGTTATCCTGGAGCCCAGAGGTTACTGAAGCCAAGGCGCTTTCTTGACAAACCAATATTTTCTGGAAGGCAGAAACTGAGAGGGATATTACTGTAAAACTCAGAAGACCCACTGGACATCAGAGTTTGACTTGTGTTATTGTGAAGGAAGTGTACTGATTTGCTGTGTTTGCACGGTAAATATACCTATAGAAATGACTTTCCTTTTCTCATAAAAAAGATACAGCTCAATAGAAGCTCTGAATCAATTACTGCCCTGAGGGGAGTTTGTGTAAATAAGAACTGAATTGGTAATATTTCACAGGTGTATCCAGCATATACTGTATGAGTTCAGCACTGATAAATCTCTCTGTTGGTGGCAGCTAAACATATCTTGGCCATTCCTCTCAGCACCCATTCAATATATTTGATTATTTACCTGGGAGGGAGATGGGGTGGAAAGGAGTACGGTATGTTAGTTTGAAAATAGGAAGTATATTTCATGGATATTAAGTAGTCCGTTATGGGCCTCAACAGTGGGTGTATGAGCTCACTGGTTTATTCTCATCCTTAAACTGAGTTACCTCACCAAATAATATATCTCGCTCATAAAAGTAACAACATTTGAAAACAAATCATTTTAAGAACCCTGAGCCATATCTTTCCCTCACTTTACACATAGCTCTGCTCTGCATTCTCTCTTAGCGTCTATGTGCATCCAGGGTGAAAAGGGGTGGGGGGGGGTTAAACAATAGCAACTGCTGTATATTCAGAGCCCTGAAAACCAGCTGTCTCTGACAACACTAGCGTTTTTAGCAGCTGTGTAAGGGAACAAACAAGTGGGTTAGCGTTAGCCATGGAGCTTTCTGGAAGGGAAACACTGAAGATGGGGATCTTCTGGGTTTTAGTTGCTCTCTCTCTGGGAGGCCCTGGTGGGGGCCGGCCGTGAGAGGAAAAGAGCTGAGCATCTGACGACCATCTTCCCACACACCCCTCACCGAGGTGGGGCTGTGGTGCTGCAGGACAGCCGTCTGATAACCCACTAATCATTTCTCTCCTGGACTTGTTTATTTATGAGGGACAACTCACAGGTGGATACATTTTTTAATTTGCTGTATAATTGTGTTTGCGGTTAAATGGGACGCGGGGCTAGATTAAATTTAAAAGTCAAATGGTTTGTTGTGGGAAGGTTGGGGGGTGGGGGGGGGATGGTGTGTTTACACTTTGCATGGACCTCGCTTTGAGGTTGTTTGTCAACGGTGATGACTTTTTGAACTTTTAATGAACAGTGTGTTGCAATTTGCCTGATTGACAGTTGGTAACTAGTTGGTTTTGGTCTACCTGTGAAGATTACGAGTGTGATATTTGTCGGTTGCACGGGGCCTCTGTTTGTCTTGTTGACCACACAATAGGCCACGACGATTAATGAGGTCTTGGTAAATTGGTCAGGTTGATTAACTCTCCAATATACATCTTGTCCTCGCAAATTGTGTGCTTCTTCCTTCTAATAACGTATAAAGCCTTCTGTGAGTGCAGCTGGAGGTAAGCGTGTTCTGTATTCACAGAACTGCAGGCTATTAAGAAAAGGTCTATACTTAGGATGCCAGATATAAAATGTGGGTAATGATTTGGAAGGAAAACTCATTGCCCATTGTGACTCATTCTCTGAATGATGATAACAGCGTTTTGGCTTTTGGCTTAGTGAGCAAAGAGTGACCTTAGAAGGAGGCCAAATTGAAATGATGTCAGATAATCCTCACAGGTTTATGCTGCTCTCCCGTGTTACTTGTTTGCCAACACTATGGAAAATAGTGCATGACTTAGAATACTGAGCGTGAGAAGAAGGGAAATATATCCACATGCAAACCTGACTTGAATCGAATATGATTACATTGTCTTGTTTATTCTTCTAGTAACAGCAACTGTTGCATCTGGAATCAACATTTCTATGTGACAATGATAGCTATATATTCATAGGATTTGCCCCTTCTTCGCTGTACTTGCAGTCGCCCATGCTATAAGTCGGGCAATCATAAATACATCAGATGTTTCGGCCATTTTGAATTCTCTTTCAGCATAGTTGATGCACCAGCCCACACCAGCCCACACAGCCAGACTACACGGTAGCCTTCGCCAGTTACATCTGCTGGTCGTAGAGGCCTTGGTGGGTCTTGTTTAATTCATAGAGGCACAAAAGAGCCTGTGATTGTCTATAAAAACCAATGGTGCTCAGGAGACCTCTGTGGTCATCTAGTATCTTTACTACCATTGATGTCAACCCTGTTGTATTGTCCGCTCTGGGATTATTGGACAAAAATAATTGCTTTAATTTGGTCTCAGGGAAATCCTATTACATAGCTGGATACCATGTTTTGGGAAAGGATGCATATTATCAGACTGAAAACCACTGGAGTAATTGGGTCTTAATTTGATTTAATTACAGAGTTCATTATGAAACACGAATTAAGGCTTGTTTAGCTC
This sequence comes from Mallotus villosus, assembly GCA_903064625.1. Taxonomy (NCBI): domain Eukaryota; kingdom Metazoa; phylum Chordata; class Actinopteri; order Osmeriformes; family Salangidae; genus Mallotus; species Mallotus villosus. The sequence goes on from CAEFZP010003311.1 coordinate 1,025,046, forward strand.
AGAGGCTAGTCAGTTCTACCACCACCATGTATCCCGTAGAGAAATAAGTTACTGTTCCCTAGTTTAGTTCTGATAATAAATGATAAGGACTTCTTATTAAACGAAGCGTCCATGCTGACTGTATTTTTTTTCTTGGCTCTCCTCTTCCTACTTCCATGGGAACTGAACCTGGAAATGTAGATTTATTCCAGTTGTGACACCTCAAGGTATAAAAACTCACAGCGTAACAGGAATTCTAATTAAGTATTAATATCATTTCCTGCCTCAGGGCTACGACGGAGGAGCCTTCACTGAAAATCATGAAAGCATCAGCAAGACAGAGAGCAAAGTGGATCTCTCATCCTGCTTCCGTAGATCCAGGCCTATTCTTTTCAGATCCTGGCTGAAAAGGCTTGCTGCTGCTTCCCAAAACACAGCCCAGCGGGTCAGAAAAGGACCCTGGCAGCACCATCCTGCCCTGCTCTCTACCTCCCACCTCTCAGGCAGCAGATGAAGGGTGTCAGGGTGTTAGTTAACAGCAGGGAGTCCAAGGTGGGCCTGTTGGCCACGGGCTGAGGTGGGGCCGGTGCCCAGTGACATATGGGCCATCTCAGGCATGGACGACAGGGATGAAGCCTTGGTCTGGTTCCCTGTGCCTGGACTAGAGACCGGCCAGTGGAGAGAGCCAGCGCCCAGTGAGAGGCGGACTGAGGCCAGCTGAGCCTGTGCTTGTCATCCCCCCCCAGGGGAAGACAGGGAGAACTGTTGAGAGGCTGGCCTCCAAGGCTCCAGCTGCTGGAGAGGTAAAGTGCTTCAGACAGCAACAGACATGGTATGGTGCCTAGGGCAAAACTATCAGTTTGTGTGTGTCTGTGTGTGTGTCTGTGGGGATCTGGGTATTATATATATATATATATATAGCATTTCAGTAGATAAATGTGTTGTTTTTTTCCTTACTTTCTCACTTTAACAAAATGTTTTTTAGTCATCACAAGGGATGGCATTGCTAAACTAGTTTGTCTCTCAAACGTTGACTTGTACTACAGTCTTGTATTACACATTACAGACAGCCAATATATTATGACATGGCATAAGACTGACATCCCCATGCTGTACAGTTTTGACAACCGGTTACAATGAGCAGACACCAAGACCAATTTGGTTCTGATCCAAAAAAGTATTTCTCGCACATCCAACTTTCAACAAGGCCACGTAGTTGTGCTTGAGCTGTTGAAATCATTATCTGGCTGAAATATGGATTGGATGGTTTCCTGGGGCCCCGGGGCCCTGGAGGATTGGCATCCCACCCTTCAGATGAGGTTGACAGGGATCCGAGTGCCAGCGGAGCCCTTATCGCTTTATTATTATTGTTTATCCGTGAGGGAATACAACTCTCTCCCGAACACCAGAGAACCACCAGGGACCTTTCTCTTTTTTAATAGCTGGCTTGAATGCTTTGATCAGCGTCGAGCTCCCTTGTGAATTTGCCCTTTACCTCAGAGCAAAAACAAAACCCCATTCCAAGTCTGGAAGTTGTTGTTTCAGATGTGGAAGGAACTCTGAAGGAGAGTGAAATTTAGCCTTGTTTCATTTGTGCACATTTTACACCCCCTCATTCTTTTAAGTTTAAGTCAACATTCAGATGAAATACTCGTATGATAAGATATTGTTTATACCAGTATATCATGTTCCTCGCCTCCTTTCTTGGTACTGTAGACAAACACAGCAGTACTCTTCAAGTGCAAAAGTCACCCAAGCTAAATGTCACAGACAGGTAATGTGAATGGATCTGCCCCACAGCTTCTGAGACCTGGCCAGAAAGACTCATCTTTCATACTGAAAGAGATTTATTTGTTGTCACTTCAGCGTTTTCCTTCGCGTTCCGCTTTCCTCCATCCCTCATCTTCACAATGCGCCAGATGGGGCAAAAACAAAACACAGGGAGCCATTTTGTCATTCCTCACAACTGCCACCCCAGAACCAACAGCAAACATGCCTTGTATGTTGTCATCTAAAGGGAAACAACTTTCCAGTAATGTTTGGGTGCAAAAGCTTACAAAAACTCCTCAAAGGCTGATGACACTTTGTTGATATCTTTTTTCTGGAACAAACAACATCTGACAGAGTCATGTAACCCCCTCAGGCTTGCCCTTAGGGGACAAGCCCAACGAGGCCTCTGGATATGACATCACAGGAGGCGACCTCATCAACAAAATCCCCCGCCTGACCCTGTCATCCAGCGACTGCGGATCATATTCAGCTCTGCATTCTGTTTATCTCCAATACGGCAATTCTCTGAGACAAATTAGGGCTATCATCTTTGAAGTGTCTTCGAGAGCATCCTATCTGCCGCGGTCCTCACATTGAGAATGTTCCAGGCTCAGTGATGGACACTGAGGTCAGACCTAGTCAGCAGGATCGGTGTGAAAGGGCATTTCGTCGTGTCTCTGTTCCCGAGGAAACTGACAGAGAAGGCTTAATGCTTTGACAAGTCTCTGTCTCCAAGGTCCTCACTTCTCCCACTTCTTTAACCCTGTGATCCGGGAAAGCAAGCGTTGCTCTGTCTGACAGTTCCTGTACGTCTAACATGATGGACAGAGAGCGGAGCAACCCACCAGTGGGGAGATCTTCCCGTCTCATAACCCCGGCTGCCTGAATGCATTTACCATGATCTCTAGATGTACACCCACTCCCTCATCCATGTCCCCCTACGTACCCCTTTATGAAAACATCAGACTGAAAGGCTGTTTCAGCATTGATGGAATTGTTTAGCCACGCTTCTTGTCCATTTGGTTGTTTTTGAGAACAAATGTTTTTAGAATGAGAGCCATTGAATTTAAATGAATGTGATGTAATTGGTGTTTTTTTTAAGAAGAGATCCGATGGAATTGGAAAATGTTTGTACATTTTAAATGTAAATGTTTGCGGATAGAACATTTCAATATTAGCTTCAACCGACTGCTTTCTATGAAAGCGCACCTTTTGTAAAAGGGTTGCATGTCAGTAATTTGTTGTTTCAAAGCTATTATTATAGTACATAATATGTTTTTGGCAAACACCATCGAAAACAATTGTTGTATCAATACATACTACAACTGTACGGGTGTTACTGTGTTTACAATCACCTTGCTGTAAGGATGGTGAGAAATATATTTTCCTTGGTACTGAAAAATAGAGTAGAGGTTATTGAGGTCTCTTGTAGAGAACATTCCTGTAGTCTCATGATGTTGCTGGAACTATATCCAAGCGCATCGTTAAAGCCTTTACAATTGTACAATGGCTGCTCAAAGCCTAGCATGATCCAGCAGAGATAGGGATAAGAGATAAGAGAGTTGTATTTCTTATCCAGGATGAATCCTAAGGCTTTTCTCTTCCTCCAGCATTGTCTTCTCCCCGTTGATGTAGTCCTCAAAGCACAGCTGTCACAGGATATCTCCAAGGTTTTTTGGGGGTGTTTTTTATATATATATATTTTAGATCGTTGAGGACAGCTTTGGACCTTCTAATCCTACCTGACAGTTAAGTGATAATTGCCGAGGTAAGCTTTGTGCCCAAGACACTGGATATTGAATGTGTTCTGCATTAGATATTGACAGGACAGGGAGGAAATCCTATTTCTACCGATGCAGGCGTAGTGCGCTAGCGTGGGAAACCCTGCCTCACTGCTGTCTCTCCCCTGCTCTCAGGCAACTAGTGCAACAGCTAAGAAAGTTTAGGGATGCATTGACCTCTAGTGAGCAATCATTTTGATAGTTCCGCCATGTATTTGTCTTGGTTAGGATTTCTTATTGAATATTTTTGAGTAAGACAGATGATCACTTGAATGCCCACTCGTGTGCATAATTCTGCGTGGTATATGTCCAATTCCGATTCCTCACTCTAAAGAGACTCTCATTGTACACTTGCAGTACATCTATCATGAATTAAAGGTGCCAATGTCAGTTTTATGTGGTGAATATGAAGTTGTGTGCACATAATTTCAAGCCCTATGTCTCCTCTAATATGATTATTTATCCTTCACTTCCCGGCTGTTCCAGGCCCACTGATATTCTCATCATAAATCAGTAAAGAGACGTGACACTTGAATAATTCACTTCCCCAATAGGGACTGTGTATCTGCACAAGGGGCATTATGAAGGGCTTGCCTGCGCCTGTGTTTAGGTAAAGGTTCCTTCTATACTGTAGATCATATATATAGCCGCAGGCACAGAGCCACTAAACAGCTTTCGCACTCCCACAGGCCATATTGAGGGTTTAGGTGTGTCATTTATGTATGATTGATAGCAGAGAGACAATTTGATTTAGGCGTCATTGTGTGCTCTCTCCTGCTGCTCGAGGTGTGGCAACGTTGTGGGGGGATGTATTTTCAAAGTCCAAATAAGGAGGTCAAGGTAATCTAAGCGTTCCTGTCATTAATTTTCCTTGTGTTTACAGGGTAAGCAATGGTATATTTAGCTCTTATGTATGTATTTGACAACACTTCAATGACCAAGTCTGTCAACTTGTTACTCGATGATCCTGTTTATTCAGACCTCAGTTCCATGACCAGTCTCCTGTAAACAAGGAGAGATGTTTGCAGACCCTCTCTACGCGAGGAGCGAGCATGTGCATCTCACTCGTCTGTCGTGATCCAGTGGATCAATCATGTAGAAAATAGACTCAGGCACACACTACCACAATACCTGTCAGGACTCAAAAGAAGGTATTGAAATGAATGTCGGATGGTTGCTGTTGTTTGTATTTTTCGTCCTCTCTCATTCTTTTACATTCTCTCTCTGTGTTGTTTTTGTTTCGGGGGATGATGTATGTATTAGACTGGATGCTAAAATGAGAAGACATGTTGTGCCAGAGGCAGAATCCAACCGGCACAACAGGGTTTTGTTCTTCTGAAAGGAACATGATGGGGAGCACTTACTCCTCTCCCATTCTCTGTGCGCCGCCTGTCAGTGTTGAGTTGTGGGCGCTCTGTTCGTCTAGCAATGCCTACCTGCTCATTGGCAGGCGCTAGGAGCACCTCGCTATGGCAGCTCCTTGTTGGTGCAGTACTGTGGCCAACACTTGCAATGTTTTCAAAGGGGAAATGACTATTATTGTATTGGAAAGGTAATTACAAGGGAGTGAGTTGGCACCCCCAAGCGAACACTTTGCCTTGTTCGCGCCTGTGAGGGGGGTGAGCTTGTTTAGGTGGATGTGTTGCACTATGGTACAGGGTGTCATTTTTCTACTCTCGCCTCTTGTTCCTGTTCTCCTGCAATCATGTGTGGGGGAGGTAGATGTTAGAGGCCAGGGCAGGTCCGTCATTTTGGCACAAGGTTGGAAGGGGCTTGGGCCTGGCAGAGAATGATTGGTGCCATTAACCTTAGGGGTGCTTCTGGCTATGTGAAGAGCACACCAGTGTGAAAGTGGATTACATTTTTACCGTCTTTGTTCCAATTTTTTTTTCTTTTCCCTCAACTCGAGAAGATGAGAGGATTGCGAGGCTGCATTGAATTGCCACCCAGGGCCAGGGCTGGTATCCCACTGTGAAGGGTTATAGTGTAACATCTCCTCTGTGGAGAGCAGTTGAAGACTGGGAAAAGATCATGATCAATGGTCACATATTGTCTGATTTTTTCCAGTCCTCAAAATCACACTGAGTTGTGCCAAGCCATGCACTAGGCCCTTGAAAGGGGTGTATATGTGTGTGTGTGTGTGTGTTTTGTACTGCATGGTGTGAGAGCAGGGTCTGTCATGGACACTGTGGTTCCTTTGAGCCCCCACCCCTCAGTCTCATGATGTCCTCTGCAGATAGAGCTTCTCCTCAAGCGGTCTTATCCAGCTCCACTCTGCAGCACAACTCTAAGCTCAGTAACAACCCCCACCACACACACACACACACACACATACACACACACACACACACACACACACACACACACACACACACACACATACACACAGCTCATTTGCACAGCCGCCTCCCCTCGCTTCATTTCACATGATTCAGCTTTTAATTAGATGTTTTTGTTTTTAATTACTATTTGTGTAAAAGCCTGCGTGCTTCAGGGGGTGAAGAATACGTTGGAGCAGTGCTGTGGGGGGTGAGGGGGGGGGTTCTGAATGTGTTCAGGCAACGAACCTCATCTCTGCTTTCTGCTCCTCAACAACAGCATTGCCTGTGTCGGCAATAAGACTCACATGAGATTGAGTTTCCAGTTGATTCTATTAGGCGTTGAAATAAACATGATTTTTCCCATGTCCCAAGCTGTATATATCGTCTGAAAGGCTCATATTAAAAGCTTAAATATTTGATGAAAAGTAACTCATAATCTTTGATTAGATGAATTTTGGTTGCAATAAAAACCCAATTCCACTGTGTGGCTGTTTTTTGTCAATAAAGGCCACGCATAGTAATTAAACCCACTGAGTGCAGTTTGGATGTTCAAGGTCTGCCTTGCATTCACACTGCAGAGCAGACAAATATCCCCATGTTTGGCTTGGATAAATACTTTATTTTATGTCAACCTACCTATCTCTTCTTTTCCTCTTTCCTCCTCATCTGCCTCTTCTCCCTCCATCTCTTTTTTTCCCTTGAGGTTCGAAAAAGTTCAAGTTTGTAGTTTTCACCCCTCTGTATGGAGACATCATCTGATCAGCAGTGCGTCTCTTTGCAGGGATGATGGGGTGATTGAGGCCATTTTGCCTGGGCTGTAATCTAGCAGACAGAGGCAATTGTTTCTGCAGTGATGGATCCATTTGTTTTGCCAGTTTCTGAGCCATGTTGAGCAGGGCACTCCCATCTGATGCTAAGGCCATTGTAAAGCTGCTGTGTGCCTGGTGGTTGTAAAGTGTGTCCCCGATATCTCACTTTTCATTTTGCATGACCTGGTGTGCAGAGTATCCTCTGCTGCCAAATACTTGACGTACTCTGGGAAGTTTGAACATTGGGCAGTAATTATTCTCACTAGACGAGTATTCTTAGCTGATGTAGCTGTTCTTCCTTCCAAAGAAATACAAATACTGGAGAGTCATTTGGCATTCTGGCCATTTCTCCCACACTGGCATCAGGAACGTCGAGCCCTCAGCCATACCCTATTTGCGAGGTCACACTCTGGGTGTAAATCCGTAATAGTTTATTAGATGTCATTACTCTAGCTGCCATTTTAATTTCTCCGTCCCGCATAGAAACTCCTCCGGAGCCTCTCAGTGGGCTGAATCATGGGATTTGTGATCCAATTGTAAAGCGCCGTTATTTATTTATCTTTTTCCGCCTTAATCCAAATTCTCCCATTTTCCTCCCAGCATATTGAAAGAAGGAGGCTGGGATATGGATGGGTGAGGAGAAGGAAGAGGTGTCGGGGGGGTATTCTCAGGGGTGATGGGGTGATGGGGGGAGGGGGGTCCTCATAGACCCAGGCAAAGTCAATGTCACAGTAGAAAATGATAACGTTCCAGGGGGCGGGGTGGGGGGCCGGGCAGATGTTTTCCCTCAAAGAAATGATTGCATTTGCAATGTAAAACCAATCTGGGATGCCTTGTTCTTATTACATGCACCACAACCTCGGGAGTGCATCAGATGAAAGCAGTCAAATAACTGTTATGACAGATAATAATGGGATCAAAAGGGAGGGTTCTTGCTGCAGGCCCCCCCCTGCCCAACAGGCCCATTCGGTCGCCAACTCATGAGGGCTGGAATGAGAATGTGGGCTGCTTCCGTTGAGAGATTGAGATTTGATTGACTTGGGCAGAGACATCCAGAAGTCTCCTGTTACCTTGAGGATTGTTCAGAGGTCTAAATGAAGTGCCTGGCACACAAAAGATATGGTGGCGTTGGCATGCAGTGAAAAGGTGTAACGTTGGCAAGTGCTGAATTGGTACTGGGTGACTACAGTGCACCAGCAGGTATGAAGACGCCGCTGTGTGCTGCGCTTATTTCCCCAGTGCTCACATCCCACTCAGGCTTACATGAGCCGAGGAGTGAAGAAGAAGGAGTAGAATGATTAAACCCAAGGGAGTGAAGAGGTGTGTTTTTCTCACAAGAAAGAGACGGTTTCTACATGAGGAAGATGATGATGGGAGCGACAATGAGGATGATGACACGGACGATAACGGCAACAGTAATAGTGATGATGAGGAGGAGGATTCTGACTTGTGGTTGTGGTGGCAGTGGTAGTGTTGTCCCTGTAAGGGAGAGAGAATATAAATAGGCCTAATCTAGTCCTCTTCTTTTTTCCCCCCCATCCTGTTATTGCTAGATTTAGAGGTAGCACTCACTTGTCTTTGATCTCAAATAGTGCATTCTTTCATTAGCCCTGGAGTAGAAAGCTCTAGAAAACAAATTGAAGAAGGACCTTCCTACTCCCTGTTATAAGTTTTTATATCAGCTTGATGTTTTCTGTTATTTTGTTTGATTTACTTTACCACCGCTTTTTTACCACCATGTCCTAGTTTCCAAGTTGACTTAACTTTTTAAGTATGTACAGGTGTCTGCATTTGTGTGACTATTCTGTGGCAGATGCGGTTTGTGTGTAGGTGTGTGTTTGTGTGTGTGTGTATGTGGTTGAGGGTTTAGGTTGGTTGAGGGGCAGTTCTGTGGGTGTACGTCAAACCCTCTGTGACATTGTTTGTTTAAAAGGGCTCTAAAAAAATATTTGATTTGATTTGTGGGGTAGATTAGAGAACATTCAAAATAGTTCTAGATAGTGTTAGAGGACTACATCAGAAAGTCTACGCATTGGTAGGCTATAATAACTGTTACCATGACTGGTAAGATTAATATCATTTTGGGATGAATACATTTGTTTTTATTCCGTTTTTCAAAGCCACATAATGGTACCAATCTCAAAGTAAACACGGTGTGTTTTCAGACGTGCCCCTCCTAACCCCCAGCCCAGTAATCTTTCATCCTTGGTGGCTGCGTAGCCAGAGATGAGTCAGAAGAAAGATATCACTTAATATGATATCTGATTTCATTCCAGCGCGGTGCACATGAAAAGGGGGAGCAAACTGATCATTTGTGCCGCTGTTTCTGACTTTGGAGATGAATGGCGCCCAGATGAGACCATTGTGCCGTGAAACGCGAGGATGTAATCATCCTCTCGAAACGCAACAGGATGCAGTTTTATGGTTGGGGATTGGACCCGGACGCTTGCTTCACTTTCACCGCCTCATCTTTGGATTTCTTTTCACTTCAAGGTTTTCAACATTTCAACATTTATTATGTTCTGTCTCTCATGAAATCTACCCATGAAATCAATGCGTCAAAGAGTTGTCAAAAGGTCTCCTCAAAATCCATGCAAACCTTTGCTACATTAGACTTTTATTTTGATTCAACTCTTTGGTGTGTTTTTGGCAAATCAGTAATTAAGAGATGAATTTGAATGGAAAATGGCATGAATCAAAAAGAGAGCTTAATCAGTCGGATCACAGGATAATCAAAATATATCCAGTACTCAGGAGACCTAAGCCCATGTGGTCATCACATTAGCTGTTCTCTTGAAAGCCACTCTTGGCCAATAAACAACTAAATCTGTGATCACAGGTATTACTTTGCTGCTTTTGAGCTTCAGTAAAATAGCTCTCTACAACAGTCAATCTTCCTTCTCTGACCATCTGAAGAAGCAGGGGTTTTTTTTTGGTGGTGGGGATTTGTATTTTGAGATCATTTCTCTCTGTCTTTTTGTTTTTATTTCAGAGAGGAATTGTTTTGTCCCTGTTCTTGTTCCCTTCCCAGCATGATTATGGGCTCTGGGTTTCTGAGAACTGCTTCACTGGCAGTGTTCTCAAAACACTGTTATTGATCCAATAGCCCAGAACAGAAGGTGACATGTGCCTCAGCCTTCAGACGTTTGCTCCTTCCACCTGTCATCAAAACACGTCTCGCTATTCTAGCCAAGCTTGATTACTTTTCAGTGTACAATTACACCACTCTGTGGACTGTGGGATATTGTGTGAAATATGTTTCCTGACCTTTATGACTCAATGGAAATTGATCATTTGTGTTGCCCTGCACAACATCGCACCAAAAAGAAGTCTGCAAAATGCTCTGGTTTGGGAGGGAACTACACAGAGTAGTTTCTTTGTGATTATGGTTGCCCTTGGCAACCTGGACATGCAGTGATCTGATTTATATATACATGGTTATTCTTACATTTCAAACAGTCAGAGTGATCGGAATAATGGAACAGGTCAGAGGTCGTCCTTGTGGATCTCCACATTAGCTTAGCTAGCCTTGTGGATCTCCACGTTAGCTTAGCTGGCCTTGCGGATCTCCACGTTAGCTTAGCTAGCCTTGTGGATCTCCATGTTCACTTAGCTAGCCTTGTGGATCTCCACGTTAGCTTAGCTAGCCTTGTGGATCTCCACGTTAGCTTAACTGGCCTTGCGGATCTCCACGTTAGCTTAACTTTTCTTTAACAAGATGTCCCAGATGTGTTGGTGTGCCCCCTGCGGCCGGTGGAGCGCTTCCGGGACCTGCGTCCTGAAGAGGTGGCTGATCTCTTCAGCACCACCCAGAGAGTGGCCAACCTGGTGGAGAAACACTTCCAGGCAACGTCCCTCACCATCGCTGTACAGGTAGGCCAACGTCCCTTACCATCGCTGTACAGGTAGGCCAACGTCCCCGCTGTTCACATTAGTTATGTTTGAACAGATGTATATGTACATGACACATCCACACACATGGAACTGACAGTCAGCTCTACCTGATATCTGCAACCATGCATAGACACTCAGATTGATGCTTCATCTCGCAGTCATCTTCCGGTAAGTATACTAATGGAATTAGTTGGTCAAAGAGGCGACACCTGTGATTCCTGTCGTTGTTGCCATGGAAATAATGCATATACAGATTACACCCACAACCTCTGAACAGCGCAGAACTTATTACATGCTATGTGACTTTTAATTTAAATGACAGATAATCAGTATTATCTACCCTCCTCTGGTTCATGCTATATAATATCCATCAACATTAGAGAGGATACTCCATATGCTTGAATCACTATAATCTTCCACCTATACATACAACACAGTACGTAGAGTAAGAGTAGTGTAAATATGCATCGCAACCACAGCTATTGCAGGTACTGTATGCCTATAAAGAGAACTCGAGATCCCCACCTGTTGGGGAAAAAAACAATGTGCTGCTTCAACGACTCAGTTCAACATAGAGATTGGGTAGTATTGTCATTCCACAGTCCACACTATTCTGCATAACCAGTGATATATATGCTAATGTACAAATAGCACCTACCTCACTCTGCCACCTGTCAGATAAAATCATTTTACCAGGTTTGGAGAAAGAAAATTGTGAATAATCTTACCTAGATATAATTTTCTTCGACTTGTGAGGTCTGGAGAAGTTATGATGCGAGATTAGTTGTGACAGCCTTAGGGTGAGAATGTTGAGGTGGGGTCCAGTACTGAAGCGTTGTTCTTCAGGACTGTTCTTGCTACGCAGCGAACTCACGACAAACACAATCACACATGAACTGCCTCACATGAGATATTCTTCCACTCACATTAAGCTCATAATACCAGAAATGTTTTCTAACAACCCCAGACATACTGCTTCCTGACCCATGTCCCAATCCATCATTATCACTGCATTGCTTGTCACTCAGTCTTGTCTGTGCTTTAACTCCTGTACTCTCAGTAACACCCTTGCAATAAATATGACTTTAAAAACAGTATGTTTGTCATGCACATGGGTTGACGTGTATATGTACAAATTGAGTTTTTAAATGCACTCTCATTTTATGAATAATGTTCAACACCGTTGTTCATTATGTATTCCATCCACGATGTAATAACAGCAGATTCCACATTCTTTCTCATATCTCATTTCTCATGAGATATATGTTGTGAAATTGTGAACATCGCAATATGCCGAAGGACTTAAGACAAAGAAGTAAACTGGAACATTTATCTTTTTCCAGATACTTGGAGAAGGGGGAGGTGCAGTGGGTCATTTGAAATTGAAATATGGCTGAATTATTAACGGAGATATTCCTGAATTCCCAAATGTTCCTAATGATCTCTTCTGTTCCCACCAGGATGGCCCCGAAGCTGGACAAACTGTGAAGGTGAGAACTTAATAATGCACTCCGTTTAAATTTATCATGAGGCTTCAGCAACAGTTATATGCTATTAAATAATCATTGTATTTCATTTGCAGGTCTCAAACTCTTGGGTTGAGTGAATTATTCAGTAATATATTTTAAAATGCTTTGTCTAAATCTCTTTTCGGGGGAAGGGGTGTTGGAGGTGGCATGAACTAAGAAGGGGTGTTCGAGCTTCCAGCGGGGGGTGGAAAGGGTAGGGTGATGAGGGATTGCACCTGTGCCTCAAGCCTTCACAAGAACTTATGTCTGACTTTGACAGAGATAAACTTGCTTCCTTTAAAATCATTAGATGATGATTTTATCACTGCACAGTTACTTCACGCCACACTCTCAAGTTGGTGCAACTGGCAGCCGTTAATAGCCATAAAATTACAGCCAAATGATATGATGGCTCTGACTGAATTTTATTGAGTAAGTACTGTAGTACATTAATTATATAGTGAGGTTGATAACTTCAACAACCTCTTCATGTTATGACTTGGCAATGACTTGGACACAAGTACGATTGTAGAATGCTTATTGCGGTGCACTTATCTATTATACTGTACTATCTGGTAGTACTAAACAGTACTAGACTATCTTATAGTGGCTTACAAACATATTTGTGGTCTTTAGATTTAGCTCAAGACTGTTAATCACCACTGTCCACAGTATGTGGACGTTGACTGTGCTGTCCTCAAAGCTCACACACTCATTTCAGATAGCATATGAAATCCAAGCTAATCATACAGTAACCAATGAGAGCAGTCTTGGCTTGAACTGGGCTAGGGGGGGGTATTGAAATGTTTGTGATGTCATTTGAGGGGAGGACACACAGAGGTGGCTGGATCTCACAGTTACATTTTAATTAAAGCCACTGACTTTTAAATACATTTATATTCTCCGTACCGTATTCTCATACCATTGCTATTGAAATGGTGTGTAATTTCATTTGAATACGTGTGCCTACTATTAATAAAATATGTACAGTACAGTATATTCCTTTACAAGCAACATAATGCTAAACGAATATGGAACATCAATATAAGTTTGGTGTTGCACCAAAACAATGCAACATAATCCTTGAATAGTATAATTTGTGTTTCAGTGTAGCTCCGCATGTCGTGAATTTTAATGAATGTCCTAGAAATGTGTAAGCTTTTTTTTTCTTGGAATAAGCGCTACATCCTCTCTAAAACAGCACCCAGTCCCAAAGATAAAGCAGCTACCATTGAAATGTTTAATTACCTGAGAAAGTGACATTTTATGTCAAAACCCTGTTCATTCATCTGGCCAAAAACATGCTTGAAGGGCATTGTTATTATGTATATTCAAGGGGACAATCAGACACACTTTGGTAGCCCAGGTAGGGGGGGGGGTAGCTCAAACCGTTGTCATAACATATTTCATGTGGTTCCTAAAAGTAAAGGTTAGCTTTCAAAACTGCTGCAACTACTTTAGCTTAACTTTAGCCCATACCACATTGGCTTCACTCCTCGATAAAAAGAAAATTCATTTAGACTCACTGTATCCTTGTTGAAGTGTTCACACTCTGTTTAAGGGCCACGGAAGTGGCCCCTAACCTTTAAACTGGGCGAAACCTCTTTGTTGTACTCCTTAGGTTTAGAGCTTATGTAGTACAAGATAACCATCAACTGTCTTCTTTATTACTTCCTCAAAATGTTTCTGATGTCAAATGCTTTCTTCTTTTCTGCTTGGAGTAGATGCTGACATTCTACTCCAATCTCTCAGGGAGAAAAACGGGCACGTTTTTTCATCACATTATATAAGTACAAAAGTTTGTTTCCACTGTCTACCTTTTGTTGCGATGACTATTCAGTTTTTCTCTGCTCCTGCTTCATGTTATTCTCCTCCCCCTTGTTACTCCCCCATCTCCATCTTGTCGTGTTCATTAGTCTCTCTCAGATGTTCGGAGCATCCCTCCCCTCCATCCCAGCCCCTCATGGGAAAGTACGAAAACATACTTTTTAAAATGTTTCCAATCATTTTGGAGTTGCCTGGATATACACCGTCAGGGCCCTGAGTTTTACTGTTTGGCTACAATCAACTATTAAATACCTGACATGAATAAGAAATGCTGTCCTACAGTACCTCCATTTTGTTTCAGATTCCATTTGTTTCAAAAGACAACTGTGGAATCTGATGGTCATATTGCCCCTCCCTCTTCACTCACTGAGAAACTAAGCTTTTATCTGCTTTTCATTCCAACACAACAGAACCCACTTTACATTCAGTGATTGTTTGAGATGAAATGGTTTTCTTTGTCTGTCAATACAAACAAGGTCAACCAGCAATACATTTTTAGTAAGTTCAATTAGATTTAAACCAACGGGTAGGTCAGCACTGAGATAATCTGAATGTCACCTCAACCAGATATTCTCTCAGACCAATTATCTCAGGTCCTTGGATTTGTAACACTACAGGAAGGTGCATCTGGGAAGCAGTGAATCAAAGACAAAAGCAGAGAGTCGTTCTCCTACAGTTACTTTTACTATTACAGTGAAATACTCTCCACATTGTATTAGGTAATTTTAAACATGCACTAACTCTGAGTCAGAGGACTGCACAGTCCCTTTATGAAAACACATTATCTGGCGTGTAGCGCACCTGCTACAGGGCTGCTGCAACTCCATCTATCAACTGGATTATTGCAATCAGGTGCTTGTGCACTGGCAATAAAAAATGGCTCATTGATTGAATAAGAGAGAGGCAGTCTATGGAGGCAAATACACTTTTATAAACTCAGTGCCTGGAGTCTCAGAGAGACGGAAGACAAATCTTCGTATTAAAATGATGGAATTGAGGTTATTTCTGTCTTATGGAAAATGTTTAGGTGGTTATAGTAATTCATCATGTAGAATGCTCTGTTTAGAGAAAGCTTGTTTTAGTTCTCAAGCCTGGATGGAATATTTATATTGTTTTATAAAAAATCCGAAAGATTGAGCGTAAAGTGGTAACACACTGAATATAATTTTGGGGTGATGAGCCAATATAGAACATTGGCAGAATACTGATGAATGCAGGATGGATTTTCATTACTTTTACAGTATGCTTTCAGGAACAGATATAAATTATCTTCTCTGGTAATAAAATGATTATACTAATATTAATCTCAATCCTATGGGAATGAATGAATTAAAATATGCTATACAAATGAATTTGTTTCATGGTTGGCTAGTTTGATTCCACAGTTTTTATACTATGGTGGTCTCATGTTTTAAAGATTTTTGGGCTATGCACCAAAGTGGTTGAGTCCAATTTCCCACGTGATTGACAGCAAAGCACCTGTCTCTGCAGTGTTGCCATATTCACATCAGTCATTAGCATTCTGCGGTGGCAGCACTGGCACTGTTTGTAATGATGTATGTGTGTGGGAGTCCTCATCAATGCGACAGTAGAGAAGATGATGAGCTAACCTCAGGATAAGACCTACGACCCTAGCCCACTTCAAACCAGGTCCATGGCTCATGCTTTTGGATTAATTAGGACTTCAGTTGACCTCAGAATGGCAGAGTAAGCCATTTATTTTCCCAGGTGACAGATTTCAAACTGTGAAAGTTGAACACCTTTCCATTGAACGTTGGACTCTGGCTGACTGCCTCACAGTAGAACTTCTCCTTGAATGTTTCATATTTAACTGATATTATTATGGCAAGTTACTGCTGCCTCTGATGATCTGCAGGACTTTGGTTGTAATGACCTGTGAAGGCAAACTTGATTCTTTGAGACTTTGATGTGATACTGCCAAATGAATACCATCCAGAAGTCAGAGGTTATGTTCTTATTTGAGTCTGTTGATGAATCCTCAAGTGAATCATCACAATTAATCAGTCAAGACAACCCTTACTAGAAAAAATAGTGTAATGGTGTAATAATATCTTTGACAGATGCCTGGCTGTAGCTTGCCTTAGGCGATCTTAGAAATTAAAGCATTTCAGTGATGTAAGTCTCTGCTGTCACAAAATGTGAATTGGGAGCATATGCTAAGGAGGCAAAATGCAAAGTGGACCTATCCTGAAGCAAAGGAAGACAAATCTTCGTATAACTTGAAGCTGCACTAGTTTTCTTCCTGGTGTTTTTCTTTTGTGGACAAGTGTTTTTAGTGATGGAAGTAGTACATGGGCAATGAATCACTCTCTCTTCCTCTAATTAGTAGGTTCTGCTTGGAGCAATGGTGGCTTCTGCAAGCCTTCACTTTAGCCGGAAA
Organism: Mallotus villosus; assembly: GCA_903064625.1. Classification (NCBI taxonomy): domain Eukaryota; kingdom Metazoa; phylum Chordata; class Actinopteri; order Osmeriformes; family Salangidae; genus Mallotus; species Mallotus villosus. Next base: position 1,041,336 of record CAEFZP010003311.1, read on the forward strand.
CACAGCTGTTTGTGACAGAGTTCATTTGTCTGCTTGTCTGACTAGATTTTACCTTAACAATACAAATTACATAGCATCCTTTTATTGATTTATCTCCGTGGTCATAAAGTAATTAATACATTAGTTTTGATTACGCTTAGAAAAACCTGCTTATACGTTTTATTAGGCCACTGAATGAACACTATTATTGCAAACAAACATAACCAAACATAACAGCAGTGATGTGAAGGGCATGTTTAATTAGCAAATAAGATAGAGCCACATGCAGGCCTACTGGAGATTGGAAGACAATTATCGATGGAAAAATAAAACATAAGGAAGTAACCAACCAGAGATGGATCTCAGGACATTGTAGGAGCCATCATTGAACCACGACCCCAACATCTGCCCATGTCTAATTGTGGACCCAATGAGACAGAACTGATAGGAATTGACTCTGTGACTGGTGTCAAGGACACACTCGGGTCCTACTGGAAATAGAAGGGCTGTATCATTTTATGGCCCTTGTTTTGTGGATTTGTCTTCCGGAAAAGCATTATGATTTTATCCCAGTCGATATAGACCAATAACAACTTTAGCATTCAGGCTGCAACAGGATTGACTGCTGATCATACCATCCAGTAAATGTGGTGCTGTCTAGAATTTTACAAAGTCTTGCTCCTCTGCTAGTATAAATCCAATCCCAGTCGACGCCTGACAGCCCCTGTATCTGATGTTGAGAGACTCATTCAGTCCATACTGAGCCCCCATAGGCAGTGTATGTGTGTATCAAGCTGTCTAAAACTCACCCCACACACATCGCCACGTCAGTCAGGCCTCTGATCTCCTATTCCACCCTTTAGATTCTTGGCACGCTGGCGTTTACACACTGCTTGTCTGCTGTCCCTGTCTCCCCACCGCACTCAGCATTTACAGTCCCGCTTTCACAAACAGCTTTGCCACTGTTTTTCTTCTCTCTTTTTCCCCCCACTTCAAAGTTTTCCTCAAGGTAGGCAAATTTAATAATGCAGACATTATGCAAATTGGCTCATTAAATAGAAAATGTGTGACAACAAAGCTGAAGCCTCCAAACATGTTATCTTATTTGTAGCATTTAAAAACACTTATTCACACTGCCTGTTCTGTTTATTATAGCAGTCTAATGAAAGATGAATAAAAGCTCTGCAATTAGGTTTGTGCCCTAGATTAGTAGTATGTATGATCCAAACACCCTGATTAAGTGTCTAGATGACATCTGATGATTGTTGTGTTTAATGTTGTGCTCTACTTGTTTTAGTGGTCACAAAGTCTGCAATAGGAACTTCTCTCTTCTGACCTCTCACATCATTGAACACACAAGACTTGCTATATGACAGTGTACAAGGCACTGGCACAGTGGTACAGCATGTAATGGCATTGCCAGGTGTGAAATATAGTCATGTGTCAGATTAGAGCCATATTCAAAATTAAGGCCGTTCTAAATGGTCCATGTTTCATCCATGTTTCATCGCTTCACTTAGTTTCACTGGAGTTGGTGGTTAGAGTAATATCCGAGAGGGAGACAGAAGTGAAGGACTCAATGTTCCACTACAAGGTGGCCTTCTGCAGGTTATTGGCAAGTGTTACCGTAAACAGCACAATTTACACGTGAGTCGATGTTGAAATGTCGAAAGATCTTAAGCTTTTTGAAGCGTGTCCATAAATTAATCGCATGACCTGAACTAGCAGATTGGGTAGTGTCAGAGGGTGTGAATACACCATACGCTTTTAGTCCTTGGTTCTCTCTTTTTAGAAGCGAGGAACTCCTACCCTCCACTGATGAATCACCCTATCTCAATATGTCCACTTGAATTCCTTAGAGTCATATGTAAATTGCACAATGCATGTATACTTAATTAAAGAATTGCTAACAAGTAGTAGCAGAAGAAAGTGCAAAGTTATGCAGTTCCAACACTTTGGGGGGCATACTAGTCACTATGTTCTCCAATGAGCTGTCATCTTTCTAATAAACTGATGATCTTTAAATCTTGTAAGAGAAAATAAGAGGTGTGACTCATTATTTATATTTGTTTAATTGATCACTGACAGTGTTGTTATGGTGATCCTAACCAACAGGGACATTTAAAAAACATGTTGTTTGTAGAATGCTAATGAACATCTATCCACATAAACTTCAGTCAACTTTACGAACACTTTTAAAATTGCACTTTCCCAAAGAAGAGCAGTGTGCTCCCACAACTGTCAAACTATCATAAGAATTCAAAAGACTGCGTAGAGGAACAGTGAAGTCTTTCCTGGTTAGTTTGAAGAGCCTTGACAATACTGGCTGCAGTGTTTTCACATTGAAGCACACAAACAAGATGATGTCCAGTCCTCTTCCCTGCTGCCAGTAAAAGTACAATGACTGTTTATCACTCGGACTGCTTCTAATGCAATCATGAAAGCAATGTTTCTCAGATTAGGGATTCATGATTAGGGTTTTTCATCACATATATGCCTACCTGAAACAATCGTGCATTTAACATTAGAAGACAAAACTGCTTAAAATCTACAATAATACTGTAACTTGTTTTCGTACAACGATGCAGATTTAGCCTTTTACAAGGTTGAGAATTTATCTGGAATGATGACATCTCTGACAGACCAAAAACAGCCATAGAATTTCACAATTTACTAATGACATCACAGTACTTGAAGCCGCATGACAATCCATATCTGACATAAGATATAGTCAAGTGGGTTAATAGTATCTAGAATTTCTACATACTATGAATTTCTAGAATTGTTAGAAGTCCCATCTTAGGAACAGTCAGAAAAATTATACACTTTGTAATACAAATGTAATTTTTTAAAGTTGAAGTTTTTAAAGAACATTTGATAACGTGCTGTTTCTTTACCCCGTTCTTGCTCAGACCTTAACATATTTGACTTCCGTTTGCCTTTCAAATTTTGTCTATTAAAGATGGGAGTTTATTTACAATTCATCATTCAGTAATGTTGTTTTCTTGTGTATAAACATGGACCAGTTGTTCAGGGACATTACAGCACTAATAACCACCCAAGGAGAGTAGAACTCGCAAAACTAACTGTGCAGATGGCCAGGTTTGTGACAGTACACTGCAAGGGGAGAACAGGAAAGGACGACTGACAAAGTCAATTAAAGTTTTAAAAGCATAAAAATAAGGAGTCTCAGTGGTATACAGGTAGTACGCTTGGTGGAATTTACTGTAACCCTCCTGTGATTTGCCGCAGTGTGCTAAAACGTGTTCCCTCCTGCCACCAGATTGTGAATTAATGAAGAATCCCTCTAGAAAGGCTGTTTGCAGGTCTGTCTGTCAGAAGACTACCTGGCACACAATACGTTTTTGTGTCTCTGGATGAATAAATAACTCAACGATACAAAAATTCAACTTTCTGAGGACTTCTTCTTCTGTTTCCCTTCCAGCATGTGCACGTCCACGTGCTCCCCAGGAGGGCGGGGGACTTTGAAAAGAACGACAACGTCTATGATGAGGTACAGTAACAGTAACAGTCCAACTTTCACTTACCACTGATTACCATTATGTTAAAGTAAAGTTGCGCAATAACAGTTGCAGTTCAACAGTTGCAGTTCTTTGCAATTCAAACCATGAATTTATGATTAAGAAATTCCGAGACAGGGATCACTAATACGTAACACACAGGTAGTATGCTGTTTTCTCAAGATAGCTGTGAGGAGAGAGGCTGTACAATTGTTTTTAATGTAGCAGATTCTATGCACTGGCTTACCAGAGGCTTCGAATGATAGCTTTAATTAAACAAATGATAGATGAGGTTGAACTATTGTCATGGGGCTGTGCAGTCCACATGAACTAGAAACAGCTACTGTATTCCTCACTACAAACTAATGAACAAACCTCCGTGTGTTTTAAATTTCACTGTGACATTTTAGATTTGCAACAAGAAAGACTGCACCAAATGAATATCAATGACAAAGTTTGATATGCATATTCTAATAACCACTACTAATAAAAGTGAGCCTGCCTATGGTTCTCTACAGAACCGGAGGCAGGAAATAGAACATATCCACAGCAGAGGCCCACCAGCAAAATATAAATAGGTTAGTTTTTAATTTGCATGTGATCATAAGGGTTTTTGTGAGAGCAGTTCCCCCATTTATATTTTCCATGTCACACCCAGCAAATGAGAACATTTTTCTTTTAGGTGTTTTGCTTCACAGTGAATAATCACCCAGGGTTTGCTCCCCCCATACCTTACTACTGTTAAGTGTTTTATAACCGAGACTTTTCACATTTACTCTCTCATAAAGACTATTTAGGAGGCAATAGAACAGGTTAACCACTTTTCCTCCTCAGTGTGAAACTGCTGAAAGTCCCACCCTGGCGGTTCCAACCTCAGCCATCAATAATGAATGTTTTTAAGCAGACATCTGAATCAGAAGTTAAGCAGGACATCATTCCTCTTATGGCCTCTCAAAGTACAACTCTCTTATAGCAGTGACCAGAGTGCTGTAGCTATAGTTTCTATGCGTGATATTACCATGTAACATGATAGGTTAGGTATTGCTCACCATCATCAATAACCAAGATGTTCTCATTACTGAAACAGTACAGTATAGCCATTACAGGAGTCTCATCCTGACTGGGTTTCTGGCGTGGGCGTAGTGCTTGGATAAGAAGGAGTTTATCCCCACAAAGAAAGTGATGGGACACAGGAGTGCTATTTTATTTGTCATTTTATTTAGACAAAGTGAAACTGCACGCTAGACTCTCACAGCATGGTGGTAAAGAGCCTGTCCCCCCAACTGACAGCCCTGCTAAGAAAGATATAGTCAACAGCAAAGCTTCAGGTCTGTCTTGTCTTCTATTGCGCTCTCTCTCTCTCTCTCTCTTTCTTCCTCTCTGTGATGTACTAGATGGCATTTCCAATTTTCCTCGCGGTGTCACCTTCCCCTCAAACTGTCACAGCGTATCGTACATGTTTTGTCTGGTTCCTTTGCTCCCTCGTCTACTGTTGTCAGTGGTCATAATGGTGACAATCGCAGTTTTTTTTCTCTTTTAGGGAACTCGGCTTTGTATTTAAAACTGTGCTTTGGAACCATGTTACCTTGAAGTTAAGCCCATTGTGAGACGATCCAGATTGTCTTGGTCTGGCGCGAAGGACGTCATCTTGGTTTAGAATTCAGTAGAAGCAGTACCTTAGGATGTGTTGCACTAGCAATCCTGTCCAATGTGATGGAGTCATGCGTGAGTCCTCCTAGCAATATCTCAAGTGATTACAGACAGATGTAAGGCTTTGTCACTCTACATCCCTAACAGTGCCCTGACCGTGATGTGCAATGCATGATGTGCTAGACATGCTCAACACTGCCTCAAACCAGATAGATCTCTAGTTTCTGAATTCATGGCAGAGATATGAAATCCTGCCAAGTATACAAGCGACTTGCAAATACACTTCTGTATCAGCCATTACTGGCTTTGGCACACTTGCAGTGTGAGCACATCATTTTACTATTGAGCTATGAACTTTGAATAAATGAATATAATGTACACTATTGGGTAATCATGTAAGGTAGTATGATTGTTGTGACTTGAAGTCACTGGCGGCTCAGAGAAGGTGTTGGCTGGAGAGTAAAGGTGAGACAGAGTTGTCTGCCCACCACTTGGTGAGTGTTACTTCTCTTTATAACCGCCAGCCAAGGCTCCAGTCATTACATGTTATAAAGGTCAACGCTTCTTAAAAATAAGTGATTTGACCTTTAATCAACCATGGGTAAAAATAGAAACTTGCAGTGGACATTACTCTAACATACAGTATATTATATGTTCCTTGCAATAGTTCTTTTGCAAAGAACAGTTACAAGATTTGCATAGAACACTCTTGAGAACCACTTTTGGATTTTGCTGTACTGGTAGTGACTTACTTACATGGAGAGCTGACACTTTCAATTATTTTGTCTGTCTAAATCCTGCCTTGTCTTTCTTTTCTCTGTTGTTCCTTTTCAACAATTCAGGACCAAATATAACTTCCCAGTAGTGCTTAACATGTTTCTCCTACAGCACAGTTGTCCAGCCAATCCAACTGATGAAGTACTGATTCAGTATGTGCGTACACTACAAAACTGCAAATTAATTCATTAATTCAAGTTGAGTTATTTTACTGTAAATAGCCTACTCTCGATGCCTGGCTTCAAGCCTGTTGTTGACTATTTGAGAATAGATTGTGAAACACAGTTTTGGGAGCTAGCCATGGGCTGGCATTAACAACCCCTACCATTTTTTCGTGAGGTACAAGCAGTCCTCTTCACATGTATTAACAGTGACCGCACTGTGGACACGGGCCGCTCTGAATGCTGACAAGTGCTCTCCAACAGACTTTTTAATCAGGGTAGAAAGGCCTCGAGAAAGAGCCCAAGCCGTTCCTCTCTCTCTCTCTCTGAGCCACCTCAGAGATCAGTAGGAACTCAATTATGCTGCTGCCACGCTTGTTAGCGGGGAACAATGTCAGCTCGTGATTATAACTTGTAATGATGTTATTTTCCCCAATTAGCCGTTGTGTGTGTGTGTGTTTTTTCTCCAAGTGCTTTCCACGTGTCCCGTAGAGAGAAACTCAAAAATGAAAGTCAGATGAAGGAGACACTTTGAATGCTGTTTTATTGACAGCATTTTGCTGTCTTGAATTCTCAGAATTCTAGTCTGCTTAATAGGCAGTTAATGGTTGTCATATTTAAGGGAGTTATTAAATTGGTTATTAAGATATATGAGCTGCAGTTTAATTCTACATCACCAGGTGGTGAATTTAAATAGTGAGCAATACTAACAAACATCAGTCTGATTCAGTTAGAATTGACCTATCACTAGGCTACTGGTGAATCAGAAATTTTCCAATTATAGTTAACCAACACTTACTATGTGTGCTGACCTTGGTCAAGCTGCTTTATCAAGTACATTGTAGCATAATTAAAAGTTTGCAGTAGCTGACTCAAAACACCAAACAAAACATTTAATAAGACAGGACAATTATATGGTGGACTTGGGAAAAGTGGAACATGGAGCAGGTGCCCCTAAAATGGGAGTAGTCTTTGTATGTTGTCCAAAGCCCCAAACATACACAATTAAATGGAAGCAATGAATAAGCCTCAGTGCTACAGTTGATTTGTAAATTGCTAATACTAATGGCTAATTGTGGCCACTGTAAGGTTCTGCCATGAAATCAAATGCTTGTCCAAGTTCAGAAGCAACTGTATCACCAAGATGGGCTGACGTAGTAATAGGTCAGGTATTAATTTAAATTGATTGAGATTGTGAACAATAAGCTATTTTGAAAAGGAGTTATAGTTTATAAGGAGTAAATTATACTAAAGGCAAACTTGAAAATTGCATTCATTTTAAAGCATACCCTATGCCAAAGATTCCCAAGATGTGGGCAGCGGCCCACTAGTGGTCCGCGATGGTAATTCAGGTGGGTCACCTTGGCACATTGACGATAGACCTAACTCTATGCGATAGACCACCTGACATTTCCGCCTTAGCTTGCATAGGCCCCTCTATGATAGGCCCACTATAAGCCAAGTCAACAACGTCCGGTGGCGAGCGAGTTACGTTAGTACTCAAACACAAACAGTTCGTATTATCTTTCCAAAATGACAATTAACGATGTAGGCCTACATAGGATTCTATGTTGCTGCCCTTCAAGCAAGAGGGAAAAAGAGTTCAAATTGTACGTTTCGAACAACATTGACAACTACGAAGGTAAGGTGTATTTAAACTAGTACAGTAAAAGTAGCTAATAGCTAGCTAGTAGCCTAGCTATCTCACGCCGGATCTGAAAAGTAACGTTAGCTTGGCTAGCTAGTTAACACGTTTTGCTACCTTTGCAAGCTTGTTAGCAGTCAATGTTAAGGAAGGACGGCAGAAACATATTTTCCATCGACAAATGGCTAGATCGCGTTTCTCTGTTGCTCTTTTAAAATGAATGCGCTGTCGATGTCTTCTAAAACAGACTCGATGGCAGAATATACACATCGCGGCTCTCCAGCGGCAGCCATGTTTGTTGAAAACGAATTCAACCCAAGCGCTCTTTGTTGACGTGGACGGTTCATTACGTTACTGTTGATCATCTGTCCATCATGTATAAAGCCCGCCCTGACAATGTATCTTTGCAATATGTGCTTAGTGTGGCGCAGATGGACACTTTGTCTTCTTTGATCACTCTAATACAATTTGCCGTGAAAGCAAACTGTTGCTCCCGTGGTGTTATAAACGTGTGATAAACGCTAATTAAGTGAACGTAGCTATGTGTTGAAGGGGGTGCAATTATACTTGAACTATAGTGGGCCACAAAGTGGAAAAGGTTGTGAATGGCTGCCCTACGCAATCCCAACATTTCAAATGCAATTGTACTGTGTTGTTTAACCAAATCTATTTAATGGCTGTTGAAGTCATAGGGAAGTTGTTGCTCGGACTCTACAGTGCTGTATAGTGGCTGTAAAACAACACCTTAGGTTCTAAACCTCTTCACAAAACAACCACTCTCGTTGCACTGCGTGGGAGAATGAATTTCACTTATTGAGCTTCGAGATGATTATCTTTAATTCCAGTATCTATCCCTCCAATCAATATCTCCTTCCCCCAGTCTCTACACCATGTCTACAAGCCACATCTCTGCTACAGTATGTGCTGACATTACGCTGCTATGAAATGTAATGGCTCCCACTCTCATGGCCCTCTCAACATTGATATCGTTTGATAGCATTGTTCATTAGATCTTTATCGACGGCTCCCCCCTCCGTCGTTTGAAGATACCCAGAAAGAACGATCATATTCAGGGGAGGCACTCGCCGTTGTTATTTGTCTGTGATTTATCATTCTTCGTGGCAGTGTTATTAGGGTACATAGGAGGGGATAAAGGCGACGTAATGAGAAATATCAATGGATTCTCATGTTCTGGGCTGCTGTGACAAGGCACTATCCATCTCACTGACTCTCACCTAGTTAACATTTTTATCAAAGGCCTGGGATTTGTCATTTTTCCCCTCACTGTGAAGGGAGTCTGAGTTTTTGCCAACACCTCTGATAAAGGGGAACATGGCTTGCACTTCCCCTGCGCAAATGATGAGCAATTGTCCTAAGGACTGGCCCAGTCTGGCACTCTAGGTCACACTGTGGAGAGTTAGATACAGGCAGGTGGCGAGTGTTTGTGTCAGAGTTTTGAGTTTTTCAAACCACTTCTACTTGTGCTTCACGTTCAAATGTGTAAAAGCTGCTGCATAGCTCCTAGAGATTCCCATCTGTCCATTCTGAGGGAAGACAGGGGAAGAGAATTAGGAGCACAGCTAGCTTCCTGCGGTGCCCTTGGCTTTGTCAAGTTTATAAATGTGTTCACTATAATCTGCTATTGACAATGCTCGTTGATGATGAAACTGTTAATTATTTCACTGACTGTGGGATATATTAAGCTAATTTAGCTGAACATATGGAATGGCTATCAAGTTGGTGTACTTTTGGGAAACAGCAGTGTTTTGTTTACTCTCTCTCAAACTATCTTTCCTTCTTTTCTCTTTCTCTCTCTATCTCTCTCTCTGCTTTTTATTTCTCTCTCTCCCTGTCTACATATGCTAATTCTGTTGTACTCGTGGAGGTAAATTGCGCAATAAAGTAGGAACCATCTGATGTGACGCATATATCCAAGCACTTACAGCTTGAACACAATTTTCATCTTTAGCTAAGTGTGAGAGAGGTTCAGGAGATGTCAGAGAGGTGTTGATTTGCATCTCATTCGGGATGCTAATATATGTATGAATCCTGGTTTACAAAGTTGGGATTGGCTTCAGATTTCAAACACATTTTCACATTTACTTCATTACTGTATTTATTGTAGAGGAAGAAGAAATCCTTTCACATAAGAATTGACACATTCCCATTTGAAGAAGGTGACCAATATGAATAATTTCATGACTGATTGATTACAATCTTTAATCAGGCTAGCAGAAATACAGTACATTGTCAATGGTTATATTTTTGTATCTATAAATCCACAATGTTTAGGATATGTAGATGTAAGTATTACATGTTTCAAATTCATTGCGATTCAAGTAGCTTGTCAAACTTTTGGAGTAATGACAGCAGAGACAATCCAGTAACTCTGCGTTGCTGTGTTGTCACCCAGTGGGTACAAATACTTGAACTGGTGTGAAAACAAGAGTCAGTATTTAGATCTGGTCAGATTTCTGGCCTTGTGGCTGTAAGCATGTATGATTTAGAAAACGGCAAAATCTGTAATTATTGTTTATGCTGAGTTGAGTTTTTTCTTTTCACTTGAAGATAAATGCGAAGTGCATCCATTAATGAGCTTATGAAATGCAGGCTTTACTTCAGCAATACCATGCGTCTAATGTAGCAGTTTCAGTTAGGACATAGACAGACATGGAGGGAAGGAAATCGCCTGTCTGTTTTTTCCCACATTTATTTTTAGGTTGATGTTAATTGCTCTTGCACATACAGACACACAAACAAGCTAAGCTCCATGTCATGGAGCGCTCAGACTCTGTGATAGACATCAGTCAGTCTTGCACAAAGAAAGCCGAAGAGAGCCAAGTCTTTAAATATTGTGTTTGGATTAGAGGAGGCTGGCTTATCGAAAGCGGCAAGCCACAACAAAGAATGAGCCCAGGTGGATAATGCTAGCTAACCTTTCACAGAAATCATTTCTCATTTTCTTCAACTCTGTCAGCTATTGGCCGTGAGCAAGCCAAAGCGCAGGGCGAGCTAAATGACGTATCCAAACACGCCCGTCTGAGAGAGTACCTGCTGGGAAATGGTAATTTGATTCCAGAAAAAAAGGAATCCATCTTGCAAAACCATCTTTCCTCAGCCTCTTCACCCTTGTGGTTTTATTGTATTTTAAAAATGTCATTCCTCATGACTACTGAAGCTTTGATTCGTTTTGCCTTTTTTTCTCTCTCAGTTAAAACACAGTGAACTTAAAAAGCACCCATGTATATCAGTGTCCAGTGGGGGCTGTCACAGTTGTGTAGGAACACGGGCGGTTCAGCGTATAAACCACAAGTTCGCTGTGTTTAATTTCTTTGGGGAATCCAGAGCGTGTTTCTCATTCGGGGATATTTTAAATATCTGCCTTCCCCCATAATTCTCTGTAGTGCAAATGACTTTGATGGTGGCAAAGGAAGCTGGGAGGAAGGGGCTGAAAACGGCTTCCTTTTTTCATCCCGGCAGGAATTGTAACAGGAATAGTAAACAGTGAGGCACGGAGAGGATGGCCATGGATAGATATGGAGGCCAATCTTAATCCCCCTACCAGCGTCAATGTCCTCACAGTACATCCCAGCTTGGACTCCTGTGGCTTCATTAGAAGGACATGATGCAAATGTGGACTGTCTGGATGTCCTCTGAAACAAACACCCTCTATGGCTCAGCCGTTGTGTCTTATCAGGGCATAATGAGACGGCTTGGAATTACATAGGAAGATGTCTGTAACATGAAGAAACTGTACACCCACCATACCACTAATGTTAGGAGACGTTTTGGTATCGCGACTCAGATTTGGACCACTGAACTGTCGCAAACATTTTGGGGAAGTAATATAAGAGACAAACCCAATCTGTTTGATCGTTAACAAGGCAATCTGGAACTCGAAGGAATTTCTTGTTACTCTGAAAAGTGCCTTCTTGATTAAATTAATCTCTAACAGATGTTGCTCAACTGTACTTCTGAAGGAGAGACTCCCATTCAAGGAGCAGCACACCTGCCTGGAGTGGAAGACTATTCTAATCACCTGACTTTTGACCCTCATTTCGCTGAGCACAGCAGTTCTTCCTCTCCCTGATGCAGAGTCTGAGGGCTAGTGGTCACGGTCGTTAGCGTACTGGCAGGAAGGCTTCTTCCATCTCAGCTTGACTCAAGTTTTGATCTCAGATCAGAATAAAAGACAAGAAATGGTTGAGACATGGTGCTGAAACTTGAACAGTAACTAACTGGTAATGAACTATTTTACTGACTATGGAGAGTGTTTTAGAGTTTAACACTGAATCCTTTTTTCCCTCAGATTCGGCCTTGGTCTAATTTGGCGTAGTAGACCTAAGCTAAAGAAATGCTCATACTACTGTAGAGTGGATATCCTTCAGAATTGTTCCAGAACTGCTCTTTAACTGGTTTAGCCCATGTTCACATTAGTCAGATAACTTGGGGAAACTGGTCACATGCCCCTCTGTTGAAAAAAGAACTGAGTTCATAACCTTTTGTTTAAAATAATTCAGCCCAACATTTTTAGATGATGCTTTGCTCTATACAGGCTTGTATGAACACAGACCATGCTTGTCTTGATTTGTCCTATACAGTATGGTCTAACGTTAGTACAGGGCGAAGCACAGTACAGCCTTGTTATGAAAGTTTATATAGCTTAATAATATGGGCAGTCGTCCTGCACTGTAAGATTAAAGGTGATTGACCACACTAACCCGTACTCACCATAGTGGTATAAATCTGAATAATTATTCACTTCCTATCTTCCTATTCACTTCCTAGTGAAGAAAGTCTATATAGGTTTGAAAGAGAAAAGAAAGATTGTTGGAGAGGGAAAGTCAAAGGTAAACTAAGGTGCTAAGCCTTTTATCTGTCTGCAGAATAATCTGACTGCAGGACAAGTCTTCTGCAGAAGACCTGTAATTAGACTTTACTCTCTTTAATAATCTCCCTGGTTTTATCTATGGCTGACTAGGGTTATTATTTTGCTGCAGATGCTGAAATTCCGGAAGGGAGGTTGGGGAGATCAGCTCCCATTGCAGTGTGTAACTACAATTTCCTCACATTTTAAGTGGGCTAATTGGCACCAATCAATTAGACATGATTAAAAGTAGATTAGATGTGTTGTTTAAATAGCACTGTGAAAACACAGTTCCAGGATGACACACTGAAAACAGTCAGTGGTTTCTTGACCAGAGTTAATGATGTTCAGAGCGAGCTGATCTGTTAAAGTTCTGGGTTTAATTACGGAAGATGTGTTTCATGATCAGAAATGCACCAAATATATTGTTTATAGTACACTACTCCACTTCTGTTAATACAGTATGAATCTTTGATTTATTGAGGGGTAGGTAATATTATCTTGCTGTTTTGGGTCAGTCCTCGAACTACACAGTTTCAGTGTAAGACAAGAATGCATAAATAGACAAAGCCACATGGGTCAGTTCCAGTGACATTCCCACTGAGAATTTCCCTAGCCCATTCGAGCCCAACACCTGCACCGACATCACTCTAGTGCCAGCATGATGCCAGTCAGCATCTGGTCTGACCAGTCAGCCTGGCGCCATCCCCAGATCCCAGTGCTGGGCATGTTCGCTAGGCATCGGACGAAGCCAATTAGCCACTACTATCCCAGCTCTTTTGGTGGCCAGCCACTTTGGGGTCTGTTCCTGTCCAAGAATCCAAAGCCAGGCCATTAAACCACAATAGTCTCCACCAAGCTCAGATCCGGCCTCTTGAGGCCGGCCTCACAAACCAAGGCTACATCCAGCATGTTCCTTTTGCGTCTAATCGCTGCTAAAGAGCTTTCAAGCCTCTGTTGGTTCACCTTGTCACTCCTCCGGCTCGTTGTTTTCCCTGAAAATCTGTTTTGATTTATCCGTCACACCTGTTTACCCTGTTGGAGCTCAGTGAGGACAAATACATGAGAGAGGCCGCTATTTCTTTCTGTACACTTGCTAGCTTTGTTCAGTAAAAACAAAGAAACTCATTGTTGTGTTGAGTTTGGGTGCCAAAGCATAATGCATTTTTTAGGTTTTGTTCAACATCTCGCATAAACCAAAAGTTGACTAGCCGCGTGCTTTATTGAAGCGCTGGGTGAGTCACTTGTGATGTGCCTATTTGTAACCCAAACGTATGTAAATGAAAGGGAACAAGGGATGCATTTTTCAGTCCCTGTGACTGGCAGGTTAAATTGACTCCCAGGCAGACAGCCTGATGAAGGAATGAGAGAAAGGATAAATCACAGAGGCTTTAGTGGCTCCTGTCTAGCCTGTCACAATATCGAACAGGTTACAGCTCCATAGAGCACCAAATCCCATTACCAATAAAGTCCCATGAATTTGCATGTTAATTAGTCACTATCAGATCTCCATGTTGTTATCACAAGATGACAGAATTAATCAGCCATTAAAAGAGTGTAATTAAAAACGAAACAGCTACCAGGGAGTGTCCTGAAAAATCAAGCGTGGATCTGAGCAGTCACAGGTCTTGAACTTGGGGGCAATCTCAAGGCTGTGACTTTGACTCAAATGGAGGGTGGGGGTTGTGCTTATCGAGCGTGAAGGGTACAAATGTGCTCTTGGAAAGCCAATCGCTTTGTCCTATCAAGATGTGCTATGGCCGAGCCTCCCAGGTATTGGTTAGATTGCTCAATAGAGGAGTTAAGCTGGAACACGTGTTTGGTTGTGTGGTATTATCTGAAGAATAAACTCACCTGTCGTAAGGTCCCAGTGACCTCCTGTGGAATGTTATTTTCTAAGAAATGGTAATGGCACCTCAGTATAGTGTTCCTTCTACTGTGGGACCAGCCTGAAGAGGCTCTCATGACAACCTACTACTTTCCAAATTAAGAACTTTCTTTTAAAAGTTTGATGTTCAGAGAAAATATATCTCCAGTGAATTGTAAATAAATCAAGTATCTTACTGTAATTTTGAAAGAACCCCTCTTCCAACAAAGATGTACAGTATGCTTTTGTAGACATACAGTCAGAAGCAAAAGCACCCCCTGTTTTTGCAGTTGGCACTGTTGTGTACTATACAATATTTATGCTCTGGACATGTGTTCAAAGCCCACAGAGAGTATGTAAGCACATCTTGTGTCTGTACTCTGTCTGTACTTGGCTCTCAGATTCCCTCAAGGTTTTCCATCTTCACCATCTGTCAAGAAAAAAAAGGACAATGTTGATATTTGAAATTGATACGAAACCTCATTGACAATAGGTGTAAAAGAGCTAAAAGGCAAACGTGGCCAGCTATACTGTGACTGTACAGAAGTAGGAGCCAATTTGTTGTCTTCTGGATTCTTCCTATTTACACAATCAAACAACAACACATTTATATCATTTGGTTAAATTGGCCTCTGGCCACAGTTTGTTATATCATTGTGTTGAAGAGACAACTTTCATCTCTCTATTGCTGCCTCTGACTTAAGCCTCTTGTGCAGTGCTCTAGTTAGACAAATCAGACATCATGTTACTCAGCAGCTAACTGTGGTTAATGCCTTTCGATGCCCCGTGTAACCCCATGCTGTGATGCTAATAACCCATGGAAGGACGATGCCAGTGTTGTATGTTCTTGTCAAGATCAAAGTCACACAGCCAGACCCATGCATGTGATTTCTCATATCCAGTACTACAGGAAAGGATCCAGTCCAGCTTACTCTGCATGGTCAGTTCATAGTGTGCACACTCTGGATCAATAACAATACAGTAGATTGGTATTAAGTGGAAGAGACATGAGGGAGAGAGCTTTGTCGTTGATTTTCAGAGAAAGAAAGTCAGAGTTATCCATTCACCGCTGGTGTAGATTCTGACTACAAAATCAATGGTGCTTAATAACAAAACAACCTCCTCTAAATGTACTTATTGATGTTCTGACAGATCTTATTTGAGACGGCTTTTTGTGTGTCCATTGAGAGCGAGGTGGCTTTATTTATTTATTTGCCCCTCCAGTTCTCTAGCAGTCTCCGTTCTCTTCAGCACTGTTGTAGTAGCACTGTTGTAGTAGCACTGTTGTAGTGGCACTGTTGTAGTGGCACTGTTGTTTGGCACTGTTGTATTGGCACTGTTGTATTGGCACTGTTGTATTGGCACTGTTGTATTGGCACTGTTGTAGTAGCACTGTTGTATTGGCACTGTTGTAGTAGCACTGTTGTATTGGCACTGTTGTATTGGCACTGTTGTAGTAGCACTGTTGTATTGGCACTGTTGTAGTAGCACTGTTGTATTGGCACTGTTGTATTAGCAACGTGCAGATGTTAGAAGAGAAGGTCCTCCTTCTGACACTCAGAGGACACTCATTTATCAGGGAACATTCAGGGAGAGTTTAAAATACCATAGAATATCAAGGTAATCCTTAAATATACAAGTGTTTAAAACAATGGGGGACAGGGAACCAGTGAAAAACAGTAGTGAAATGGCTGGATTCTTTTTTGTATTTTCTTGTTTGTCATATAGCTAAACTACTTAGGTTAAAACATTTAGTAGCTGTGCAACCATGCGATGATGCTGAGATACCATAAATGTGGATAGATACTCTCTGATGATTGTATAAATGACAGTGTTGGGATGCTAACTGTTCAAAAGAGAGATTGGATCTTGAGAGAGCCTAATAAAACCACCCCCTCAGTGCAGAGTGAACGTTCAGGCAGGAGGCAGTCCCCTGTTTCAGAAGGAGGACATGCCGCCCACTCAGGACACTACATTACACACTCAGAGGGTGGAATCGGCATAATTATCCAAAGTTGAGAGTTTAGGTAGGGGGAATTAATGTCTGCCCTTCAGTTATATTCACATTAAGTTGAACTGTTGTATAAAAAAAAAGGTAATACTTCTCCTTGTTTTATGAATTCTAATTCGTATAATTGAAATTCTTAGTTAGTTAGTTTCACAGCTGTCTCTAATTAATCAGGTTTGATTTGGATAAGTATTCTTATCATGGGAAATATGCTTTACCAACACCGGAATTTCCTCTGAATATGACTGCTCTTGCTTGTTGGGTTTGAACCACTATGGTCTACAGTTCATTTGACGCTATGTCAGCTGTTTACTTCTTATGACGGCTAAACTCAAAACACTTTGCATCAGGTTTGATTCCTCTGGAGACAGAACAAAGGATGTGTCTTCTCCCTCTGACAGAGGTGTTGTGGCTCTTCACATGTTGTTGTAGTGCACTGATCGAATCCCCGCTGTTCAAACTCGAGTCATTTCGTAGCCAGCGTTGTTCTCTTGGTGGAGATCATTAAGCACAGAGTAGGTACACAATCACACAGCATTGAATCTGGCTCTAATAAATCCACAAATGCACTGAGCTCTTTTCCCAGAAAGCATCATCTGTCTGGACATCTGGTGTTTATCCCACTTTTCCATCATGACAGCTATTCGAGCATGTCATTGGAAAATTAACGTCAAACTCAAATGTCAATCTTAATAGCAGCTCTTAGGCTTTCTTTATCATTGGTGTAATGTGTTGCAAACCTGGCTTTTGTAGTCTATTAGTGGTCAATTTGAGCTCATTCCCATCTTTGATTGGCAAGGGCAAAGCTGTTGAACTGTTGGTTGCAGATGGAAAACTGTGAAAATGGCTCTGCTAATACAACAGGGCAGTTTTATATCAGCAGTCATTAGTAAGCTAACATGGTATTGTAAACACAGTAAACCCACATTTGAGACAAATTTATTGATCTGTCCAGTGTTTCCCCTAGGTTTACAGGGGGGGAGGGGGCGGGGGGGGCGTTTGGAGTAACGTGGGGGGGGGAGGGATTTGGGGTTTTGAATGACAGAAATGACATTCCGTCGTATAAATAAGATACATAACATAAGGCCATTTAGTTTGTTTAATAAAAGAGCAAGCTATAGACCTGTTTTATAGGAAAAGTAACCTTAAATGACTTATTTTGTGAAAATATAAAAATACATCTTTTTAAAAAGTAAGTACCGGTATTTAAACAATTGACCTTCCAGGGGCTTATATAATGGTAGGGGAAAAACTGCTGTCAGTTTTCATAGTTTGAGACAGTGTTTCCGCTATATTGATTTAGGCGTGGCTAAATTTCTGCCGCCACGGTATCAGAAATAGTAGCACTGTCTAGCTGTACAACATTTTTGGCCGTCTATCAGCAGTGATTGTTAGAGTGCTTGTCGTAGAATAGCACGGACACACGCGTCACACCGCAGTTGAGATTGCGTGTGTGCGACCTTGAGAACTGTAAGTCGTATAATTTATGTTGTCAGTTCATTCAAGCCTGTTATTGTATTAGTCTATAGTTCTTGCTAATTTAAATTAAGTTAACTGGTGATTTTCGGTTAGACCCACTGCTAAAAAAAATCCTACTGGTTTGAGATAAAGGATCATTGTAATCAAATATACCTCATTGTCTTCTTAGAGACCATAGCTAATCGGGAGCATTTAATACAAAATATGTCAAGATGACTTTCACATGTACCGTGAGAGGGTACAACCTGAGAGCCCACACGTCTGTAAGTGGTGCTTCAATATTTATAAGCGCTGCCTGCAAAACAGTTGATATTATTATGCAAATTTCAAGTGCAATAGGTTAACACAGATTTTCAGCCCAATGTAACCCTCCCTGCCCTCCTGTTTAGCTTCCTCAGCAGAACAGTGCATGAGGCCTGGTAAATGTAAAAGCCACTATGGTCATAAATTAATCTCTCTCTGTGTGTGTGTGTGTGTGTGTGTGTCTGTCTGTGTTAGGTGTGTGTTTTCCCTTCAGTGTACCTATGAAATCTGTTCACCTGTTCTACACAACATATGTTTTCTGCTAAGATAATTGAAATTAGCTGTGCAAAATACTGTAAATAAGTGCCACATTCTGGAATAGCATTACTTAGTTTCGAGTGCAATTTAACAAAGGGAGATCTTTAGTTTTAGTGAAAAGCTTCAGAACAAAGATAAAAACACACTCAATTAGTGAATGGGATTGTTTCCTGCATTCCTGTTCACCTTTACAAATCTGCTGCTGGGGTAGTCCGCTCGGCTTTAGAAGAA
The DNA here is from genome assembly GCA_903064625.1 of Mallotus villosus. Lineage (NCBI taxonomy): Eukaryota > Metazoa > Chordata > Actinopteri > Osmeriformes > Salangidae > Mallotus > Mallotus villosus. The sequence continues at coordinate 1,060,082 of CAEFZP010003311.1, forward strand.
GAAAAGGTGAAAAAAAGAAAACAAGATAAGTTGTCACACTGAGTAATTAGTTTTCATGGGCCAAAAGGGGATGGCAGAATGTTGTGACACACACCAGATTGTCCACCGATCCACCGAGATGCTCTGTCCTGTCTAGAGGCCCCTGTAGAGGGAATATTCCCCCCAAACTCCCCCTTTCCGCTCTGCCACACCCCACAAAGTCTGGACTCCAGCCAAATCCACCACCAATTAAGCCAAACTCTCAGACAGGGAGAGATAAGAAGATTAGAATAGTTCTTTGCTTGATTTGCATAACGCACTGCACCAACTGTAAAAATACTTTCATACTCCAAATGGGCTCATATTTCAAAGTAATGCCTATTCGAGAAGTTTAATGTCCTTGGTACACCTGTACCGTTTTCAAAAGCAATTCAAATATAACTCATGACAGCTTATTGCTTTGCATTAAGACAGGTGACTATTGGCTCATTAAGCACTGACGTGCAACAAAAAACCTGCTAGTGATCTGTGCATTACTGGTGGCAGGTCTAAATGAGATGGAATGAATTAATTCTCAAAATCAAGCTGCCATCTTGAGATGATTTACAGTAAATTTATAAAGCACTGGCTGTCTCATTTGCAATATCTGAATGATCGCTTCATGTCCAACCACCGGACAGTGAACAACTCCCACATCATTTGTATAAAATGTAATCTCTTACTTGTGGCAATTTTGCATACTTTATGTTTATTTTCTATACCGTCATGAAACTACAGTATTTAACTAGAGATCTTGTACGTGAATTTCTGTCACTTACTGTAGAGGTTTTGGGTATACTGCAACTTGAGAATCTTGGACACTTCTGTGTATCACAACAGATTTATTAGCAGGGATCACTGTAGCATACTGTAGTATGTTTAACAGTTCTGTGTTACATTTGGTATCTGCTAAAAGCTAAGTGAAAAAGGGATCTCTAGAGGGAAAGGACAGAGGGGGTGTGAGAGAGGGAGGACTGATACACAGGAAAGGACTGAGAAAGACGAGGTAAGTTGAGTGAGAGAGAGAGGCACAGTCGAAGGGAGGGAGACACAGAAGGTCAGGTGTTTAATAAAGGTCAGTGCACTATCCTCTGTCAGCACAGTGGATGCCTGCAGAAGAATGTATTTATGTGGGATATGATCTAGGACCATCTCAACGGTTTCATCAAAGAACCGTATCCCTATTCTAGTACACACTTTTGTGTTCTCTGCATGAAAGTCTGTCAAGCACAATTATTTCCTGACAATGAGCAAGCAGTTTTTCTCTGTGCTGACTCGCATTAGAAATAAGATGAAGGGAAAGGTAGTTTTATTATGCTGACTGTAGGGACAATTATAAAGAGAGGCCGTGTTTGCCTCACACCTCTTAATCAAATAGGAATAAGACATCATGTGCTAATGTGTGGAAAAACTGATGTGTCTTTGTAGATCTCATTTCTGTCCATTCTCTTTTATTATGATACGTTATCTTATTGGCAACAGACAATGCAAATGACTGGAGGCTGTTTGGATTATTTCATTGCAATGTTAAAGCTTCTTAAACTCTATATGTCCTGCCATGCATCTAGACCAAGTTCCTACGTTTCTCCATGTAAATCCAGCATTAATATGCAGATCATTTTTAAGTTATTATAAATTATAGGAAATTAATTAATGTTTTGTACGTGCAAAATGCCAACACCAGAAATGGCTGACCTTTTAGCCAGTACAAAGTTCAAGTCTATAACATCCAGGCAGACAGATCACTTTGCTTAAGAACAGTAATTGACAGGCAATGTCTCAAGCCAGTATCACTTAACTATCTTCTCAAGTTGCCACACTAGACTAGATCTTCATGTGTGTGAGACCATATAGGAGCTGCAGTATGGAGCAGTCGTTATCTCCTTTCTGGTAAAACCATGTGGAGGTCAGGAAGACCTCAGTCACCCTAAGGTCACTGTTTAATGAAAGCATGTCCTGTCTGACTTATGGGGGCCTGGCCTGACACCCACTTGCCACAGGAGAAAATGGGGTTGCTAGGGGTTAATCAAGTGCAATTTCTCTCTTGATGTGGTATCACCTGCTGGACTCTGAGAGCGGTCTCTGAGGTCTTCTGAAAGGCCTCATACAGTGTGTTGCAGCTTGTTCTGGCGTTGTCCCATGTTGAAGACCGAATATTGAGGGTCCCTCAACATGCAACATGCACCACAACATATTGCTGTAGAGTGATCTATTTAGTCTCTTTATCACTCTTCATTCACTGTATCAATTCCGAACATCTTAGAATCCCTGAGGGGCAGTCATTAAAACATCCATACTACTATCTCTCTGTCTTCCTCTCTGTCTCACTCTCTCTCCTGCTCACTCACTCTCTTCCTCTCTGTCTCTCTCCCTCTCGCTCACTCACTCACTCTCTTCCTTTCTCCGGCTCTCTGATGAGTCTTCGACAGTGTGTCTCCGGTGTACTTTGAGAGAGGTCCTAGTCTGCTTATGTCTCTTCTGTGAGAGCAGACTACTCCTGACACTGGTCCATGTTTAGAGCGCCTACTGTGGTGGGCTCAGCAGGGAGTAGCGCCTTGCAGAGAGGCTAACCGTGGCACCAGCCCAATGGGATCACTGCGTGTGTTCTCTCTTGCATCTGACAGGCCTGCACTGTGGACCCTCTTGAGCATAATCAGTGTGTCTGACAATATAGGCGCAGTTGACAGGCTGTCAAAAGGGGTATTTTATAAAAATCTGGAGAATATTCTTTTTTTTTGTTTAGTAATTACCACACCAGCTGCTTAAATGTTCTTACAAGCCATCAAGATGGCTTCAGTCAAACAAGAACGAGGTGGAGAACAGCTCGGGCAATCTGTTCTTACTGTGGTTGTGTGAAAAAATGGCTACGTGCTTTCTTTCGCTTTTTTCCTGTTGGCGAAGGAACTGTGAATGTTAAACAGAAGGTAGACTCCTGGAGTGAGACGTGCTGGACTGGATCTACTGCATCACCACATATAGTGTCATGTGACTAGTTTTCGAACAACAGAGTTCATGCATTGAAGTGCTTAACTCTCAATAGTGTACAATGTATTATTGTTATTTGAGATGTTGGGGAACCAGGAGATCCCTGGGAACTTTATAGTGCCACTTTATAGTGCCACTTGGACTGAAGCTGGGGTCTGGTCAGCCTGTAGCTGGTCAACTAGGTGAAAATGTCTGTCACCTAGAACATGTGATGGAACCGCCTTGATAATGGCACAATCACACTTACCACAGTCACTAACTCTCTGACATTTCAAGAGGGCTGGACAATTACAAATGTTGCCTTCAATCTGTAATGTCAGCGCTTGAGGCAATCTTGTCTAGTGAGGGACTGCGCCGTCTTTAGATCATTAAAATGACTACTATTTTATAACCTTGCCTGTACAGTACAGTACAATCAACATGGAGCGGCTTGCTGTGTGTGACTCTGTGGACAGATGCCCTGTGATCATGTGTCAAATGTTTGTGTGTAGTCTGTAACCAAGGTGGTCGTCTATTCAGACAACCAGGTAGGGATATTTTACCTAGCAACCAAAATAACTCATAGTATAGAAAGTGCTATGCCCTGATCTGTGTCTTGATAATCCCCCAAATATATAAATAAATGCAAAACACTGAAACATATAGTATCAGAAAGTCCTTTCTTACTTGAAACAGGGGTGACTTAGTTGATATCCTATGTGAAATCAACCCAGCCTAAAAACACAAACCAGAGACACTATCAGGTTTCTGTTAATTATATTCATGAAAACATGTCTGGGAAATGCAGATTGCCATAGGTAATTACTAGTAAAGATTTCAAAGATAATACTGCAGCTGCTATTTCTGTTTTAGGGCTGGTGGTTCAATAAGTGGCAGGGAATGTGGGAGCGTGTCTTTGTGATTGCATGCACAAATGGTATTTTGCATACATCATAAAGCTAAAGAAATTAAATACACTGTACAATGTAACTTTTAAAACAAAATGTAAACTTATGAGAGTTGACATATGATACATTAAATTGCTAATTTGGGTACAATAATGTACAATGTGTATGAAATGACCAATCCCTCACGCCGACAAACTAGGAAAGAACATGTTGTCCTCACTGTACCTTTTACTTTTGGTGTTGACATTTTGTTATTGAATCCTTTTGTCAAGGTCATAAACTTTCACTGTGCTATTTTACTGCTACTAACCTTTCATGGATGTTTGTACTTTTCAAAATCCTATCTGACTCTAGCTCTGTTTCTTTGTTCATTCCATGGCCCTGATACTGTACACCTGATAAATGGGGAAATTAATTCCACAAACGAACGTTTATGTCTAAATTGGGTTTGACAAATTATTCAAAGAGGAGCCTGTATTCTCAGAGAGAACAAAAGCTCTCCTCTGAGGCCGCTCTGTTCACTGGTGATTATCCGATGACCTCCAACGTGACATTGGAGTGCCACCACATGTATGTCAAGGTCCTCCAGTCAAGAGCTGACTTGAGGCTTTTACTCCACTCAAACTTGGTGTAAAATGTCAAGAAGCATAAAATAAATAAAAGACGTTTACGTCTTTAATAAGGTCACACATTGACACGCTAAAGGGTGCCGCGTGGGACGGTTTTTACATAGGCCTTGTGTGTCTCCACCAATGTGAACCGACAACTGGCATGTTAGCCCCCCAACGCAGCGTGAGATAGATAGCTGTAGCTCCAGTACCTACAGATGGCACCACATGTGAGTTATGTGTCCATGTGTGGGTGGAGACACTTCCTAGCCATTAGTATTCATGGGCATGTTTGTCTCTGAGAACGTTAGCACGGCTTCTGTGACTACATTAGCAGGCTTGCTATACTGAGAAGTGGGGCTGCACTAAAGAGGTTAACACAGAGCCTCCGGGACACACACACACACACAGACACCAGTGCCTGTTTGGACATCCGCACAGCTGCTAGCTAGGACACAAGAGGATCAGCTTTCCCTACTCTCAGACACACAGCAGGGAAATGAAACCATTCCACTCAACACACACACAGCTCCAGTACGATATGTAGGCATATACTCATTGCTCACACAACATGCATGGTTGACATACAGACATTGAAATGCATTTATGGATGGTGCACATTTTCGCCCAGAGAACAAACATACTGGATGAATCCCTAGTCAAACCAAGACTTACTTGAGGACAAAGAAAAGTATTTTTAATATTGCATGATTACATTTCATGATATACTGAACTGTAACAGTAGCACTTTCTGTGTGTTTGTTCCATGGTATTGCCGTTGATTAAATGCATTCATTAAACTCTCATTGTAGTCATCAGCCAATGGATTGATGGTTGGATTCTTCCTCTTAACATTTTGATTGTAAGGAAATGTTTTATGATAAACACAATAAATACATTACCCATCATTCATTTTTTTATCTGCTTCTATCCAATGTGTTGTTGAAGTCAAGTTAAGTTTGTCTTCTGTATTTTAAAGGCATTACTGACTACAGCCTTCTCTTCTCCTCTCTTCATCCCACTACCCTCAGCCCCACCCCAGTACACAATGTCATCCCACCAATAGCATGCAGTCCTCCCGATGCAGATCATGTTTAGGGCTAAATGGAGGAGATCCTAATCCACTATGATGGTCTAAGATGGGTCTTGGCAGGAAGTGAAGCAGTACAGTTGTAAGCTCCAATAAGCTCCATGCTAGCCCACACACAGGAGGCCCGCACAGCCCCCAGAGACCCTGGAGAGACACCACCCCCCTCCCCTTTGTTCTGACAACAGCCCATTGCTAGCTCTCAGCGGGACCTGAACCGACAATCTCTCTGGCCAGGGTCAGATCCTGTAGTGCGTCTAACAGAGAAATCCCCAACAATAACAGAGCAGCGTGTGTCAGACATGCTCGGGGACGATGTATTGAAATAATGACCCCTGGTGCTTGGACTTCCAGACGGTTAGAAGAAGAAGCAGAGAAACATTGAAATCTATCACGCGCTGAGTCATTTTACTGCCTCACTTCCAGAAAACATAAAACATCCCTCTCGTCTGTGTCCCACTGTACCAGTTCGGCAACAGCAACTGGTTGGTCAATTTATGGAACAGTTTTTCACCTGATGTAAAATGCCCAAAGCATGTTAGATGTGCTGGGAAAATTGCTCAGAAAGGCAATATCACTGCTCAGTGTGAGTGGGTTTTCTGTGTCTTTAATGTATTTACTCTGGCATAAAACAATATCTAATTTCCACCAGAGTACACTAGCCTTAAGGGTCTCCCTGCAACTTAGCATCATCTAAACATCAGCCTCATATGACAAGGCTGTCTGTGGTTCCCCAGCAGTTAAACCCCCTCTTGCTGTTGTTGTAGCTTCATGGTTCACAGTGTGTATCCATCAGATTGTATCCTTGTGATTCCCCCTTCTCACACGAGCCTCCAGTGACTGTGAAAATGGCAACATCTCCTAAACCTCAGTCTGTCAGCTCCACTGTCCGCGGGGAAGCATTAGTGTGATGAAGTACATAGTTTCCCTCTAAATCTGAGAATGGTGCTGTTCAAAAGCAGCCACCACCACTGGAGCAGATGTCAGGATGTGTCACAGTCAAAAACCTAAATCATCTCCCCCATGTCTATCTAGTCAATGAACCATACAGCAACTGCTCCCACTTGGTATTGTTGTGAGGGAGTAATATGTATATTTCCGACATACTTAATACAATTAAATGCTGCTTGTATACAAAAATTCTGGAGGTATATCTAAACAATGTTATTGTTGTTAGCCATGTGCCTACTTAGCCATGTGCCTGTTGTCCCTGGCAGTTTTCACTACGAACCCCATCAATCTCCTTCAGTGACAGATGCTGTTGCTAAACATTAGTACCGGTCAAAAGCAAGGCTTTTCCCCTGCTGTTTTTGAAAAAGGCATATGAACATGATACCGCTTCATGAACATGACGGGGTAAAAAGGGTGTATGTTTAGTGAATGCTCATGAGTGGTGTAATGTACTGTGTCCGTGCAGCTCCAGAAGCACGACCGGGAGAGCGGGAGACGGGTCTTTGTGGAGGACAGAGGAGGACATGGCTGCGGAGGCTTCCAGTCTGAGGGAACAGTTCGGCTAGATCTACCTGGTAAACACACATGCCTCTACTGACTCCACAAGGTTTTCAACCCATATGCAATCCTGTACTTTAAACACGTTCACTCAAAATAGAAAAGCAAATATTATACACACGGTGTGTAAAGTCATATTTTTGAGAGGTCTTTTGTAGATGACATCACTGACAAAGAAGGTTGGACATGATTCATTGTAACTGTACCTGAATAGATCGTTTGTTCTTAGTTTATTCTTTTTGATTTGGCATCTTGTATAACTACATGCCAGGGAGGCCTGTGTGATGGAAGTTGATGATGCTTTTGTTTGGTGCACCTGGTGAAGAAACCTCATTTAAATATGGATGTGGAACAGTGAGATCTATTGTGTTTAATTGTGACATTGTTAAGTTGTGAATCATTGTCTTTTGTCTAACTGGTTCATTAAAATACATGTTGAACATAAAGTACATGGTGAGGAATCACTTTTGTTTTAAACATGCAGTGGTGCAAAGTTGTGTCCGACTGTAAAGCCTGCTGTTAAATGTGCGCACTGAAAAATACTGTGAAAAGAATTGCAAACAGGTAAGGTTGATGCTGACATTTGTTCATCATTTATTTCATCTGAATATTGTCATTGAAGAAATACAGTTTTGTTATGACAGAATCTCTGACAGCTGTAATTGATGAATTTGTGGTATTTATGGCTAACAAATTGCACAGCACGCTGATCTTTCTTCTTTTATCGATGTTGGAGTAAAATGCCAATCTTGCCATTAACTCCGCAGGAAGTGAAAACACAATTCTTCCATTTAAATACAGCGTGCCAATCTCTCGCTGTGTTGATCACGTTGTAAAAAGCTCCATGAATTTTAAACAATATTATTAAGCAGGAAGCATTCTTAAAAGGCAATCATTCACGAATCAGTGGGAGGATATGTGTTTATTGCGGATACGGCTAAATGAAGACTTCCCCACCATACTCAAAAACACCAAACTTACAGTTCCTGTCTGGCCATGGCCAGGTCAGGTTCCATTCAAGGCATAAGTGACTTATAGTAATTTGGTATAATTAGCAGTTACATATTTGAATAGGATGTCGTTAAAGCATATTGAATATAATTAGCTATTGGGACAAAGAATTGCTCATGCTGTGGACTAGAATTCCAATTAAAATGTACGTCCAGATTTTATTTAGTGGATGACTTAGAAAGCTCTTATTGACGAAGGTGCTGTTTAATTAACTCACTGCCATGGTTGTAAGGTCTAATGACTCCCTACATCGTTCATAAGGCAATGATACAATTAATCACTTTAAGATTAGTTTCCTATAACCTATTGGATTAATGTCTTCATTGTGCTTAAAAAGAAAATGTGTTTTAGTTCTGTATAAGTTCATAGGGAGGAAGTCCATAATAATAGTTTCCATTTCCTGAAAGCTCTGACGCATTTGTTTATGCATCAAATTTGACTTGCAAAACATAAACACCATTCAGGCGTATTTGAATAGCTGTAGGGAATCATATTTCAATGTTAAAAGAGAGAAATTTGTAAAAGATGTTGATTGCTGTAGATTTTCTGGGAAGCTTTTTAGTGGTTGTCAGCATGGGAGGGGAGAATTATTCTGAAATGTCACTGGACACAGGGACCACACACACACGCGCACACACACACACACACACACAGATAATGTTGTCCTTCATTACTTGTGTAGTTTGACAATGTACTGTACAGTATGTTTTTTCAACAGAAATGGGTGAAGATTTTAATTAAAACTACCTCCCTGTGGTTTGTGAATTCTAGCTGGTTATAGAAAAGGTAATAGAAAAAAACCCAGTCAATTCCCCAAAACATCTTCAAAGTTCTTTAAATTAATTAAAAAAGACATTATGTTACAGGAGATTGGGATGGGTCCAGTGGGGGCCGTGGCGTGCCGGTTTGCCTGTGGCTCGGAAAATGAAGTGATTATGTAAGCCGTCACAGAGCTGGCCTCTGCCATGGCTACTGAGGGCGGGAGGCTGTCCCATGGCTGTGGCATTTCCAGGGCACAGTGCCAGTAATGTGACAGCCCCCAGTGCTTTGGGTTACATGCCACAGCATTACCGGCAAACTTAACAACAAAAATCTGACAACAAGGCTTAGATGTTGCCCCCCTGTGTGAGGGAGGGGGGGAAGGGGGAAGGAAGTACTTGTTGTCTTTCTAAATACACAGTGAGACACCTCAGTCCAAAATAATTACCTCTCCAAGTTTTTCTATGATAAGCTTAATACTTCATAGAACTTTTTTGCTCCCATTGCAAAATCTATTTTTTTTTATTTGTTCAGCAGTTTGACTGAGTATAGAGGTGAAGCTGAACCTACACACAATACACCTCATCCTGCAAAGTCAATTAAAAGTCAAACTCAGTCAAATCAATATTGAGCTTGTAATGATGTATTTTGGCCAGACTGGTACATTGTATTACAATATCAGTTTGTTAGTGATTGAAAGCCCTCTGGTGCGAGGCTAGAGCCAGGAGGGACCGAAAAGAAAACAAGTTTCAACAAACTGAGAAAAACACGACTAGCAGAGTGGGTGTCTATTGACGGCTGATGTAATGCAGCTAAACACGGCGTCCTTGGACCAAGTGAGGAAGCATTGTGTGTTCAGCCTCTGTTCCCTCGCTCTCAGCCTCCCACACACAAGTTTAGTATTATGATGTCAATACTGTGTGGTTGAAAAAGACAATACATTAAAATAGAATGGAATATTGAACAATACGTTGATTCACGGGGCCACATTAACATGGAATCTGAATACACAGTTAATTATATTGTGTCCTACATGGGTTTGTGTGACAGTTTGACAGAAAAAAGAAAAGCGTTTATAGTCATTGTGCTCTTTGTACAATTGTGATGATTATCAATTGGATTGCTTTCAGGGAGGGAGAATGACAACAGGAACTCATATTTTTTATCCTAATATTTTTACCTAAGACTTTCAGACTGAAAGGACAGAATATTGACTATGAACCTAGCTGACCTTAGATAAACTCAAATGTAAAATGAAAAAATTAAGTAAGACAGCTACCTTGCTATGCTTAATATGGAGGACTCGGTTTGATTTAATGTCACTTTGACAAACGGGAGACCTGGCTGGGTTCAGAAAGGGTAGTTGGACCATGTCAATTGGGTCAGATGGCTGAGCGGTTAGGGCAGCGGGCTATTAATCAGAAGGTTGCCGGTTTGATTCCTGGCCGTGCGAAATTACATTGTGTCCTTGGGTAAGGCACCTCACCCTACTTGCCTCTGGGGGAATGTCCCTGTACTTACTGTAAATCTCTGGATTAGAGCATCTGCTAAAAATAAATAGTTCCAAAAGAATGTTTTTTTGATATAATACTGTATGCACGTATTATTCCAGAGAATGTTAGTGAAGCAAATGGAAAGTTGACAGTGATGTGTTTCTGATAGTTATGTCGTCTTGATCTTCCCTGCCAGGGGTTATACACAAGGCAGGTTCCCATGGATCCACTTGGTTTTACGGAATTTAGCTGATTATGTGTTTCAATGTACAATGTCTGTAAAGGAAGCTTACGTTGTTAGAAGGATGTGTACGCTAATCCATATCCGGCATGGTAAATCCTCTTACTTGTGAAGTGCTGAGGCACTCAAACTCCAAAGTAGAAATACAGTAAAGGTTTTTATCTCCAAAACTTTCAGGTGCCTCAGAAGAACAAGGTCAGTTGTAGAATGGGGCCTTATTTGGTGTGTTTAATGTAAGAAAATTACGAGCTCAAATTTCATACACTTTATAAAATAATTGTCATCATCTAATAAAATGAACCAAAAATGAATAATTTAACCAAATCGTATTATAGTGTTGCTCTTCCTCTTTTCAAAACATATTCTGTCATATTCAGGAAAACTGCAACACTTTTCTGTTGATGTTGTGAAGCAGGTTTGTCCTATGTCATTCCCTCGACACATGTCCTTGCTTGAAAGGAGCTGGAGATCTTTACGTGATGTGGATGAGCTGCATCTCTGCATGCGATATCGTTTTCGGATCTCGCCCCTCCAGGGTCGTAGGGCCCGAGACCGTAGACATCTCAGCAGCATGTCGGGTGAGGACAGCAGAGCATATATATTTACAGGGAAATGTCATTATCAGTGCTTCGCACAGGGACCCCCTTTCTGAATGTGTGTACTCAAGGAGAGGTAATTTCAGTGTATCCTATGTGGCCCAGGGATGGTGGGAGAGGGAGGTGATTTGAACCTGAGTGATATCGCTGGATCATTTATCACTCCAGCGCCTCTGTGGCGCATGGCTCAGGGTTCAGCGCAGATGGTTGCATATTTTCTAGGTTGTTCCACTTGCTCCTGCCAGACGCAGGCATCCCCAGAAGAGGGACTGGTGAAAGGAGTTGTGATTTGGCTTGTGGGGAGGGGCAAGAGGAGGGACGGAGGGCTCGGGAGTTCCTTCTTTATCCATAGATGGAGGGTGTGCGTGCGTGACAGAAGGCCGAACCCCGAGCACTGCCGTCCGATACCTGGCCCAATGAACTCTGTCCTCGTGGACGCACGTGCACGTGTTTCATTACCCTGGCTTCTGCTGCCGTGTGCCTGTGCACTGAGCTGCCGTGTGCCTGTGCACTGGAGGGAGAAATTTGAGAGTTGCTAGAAAAGTCTCAAGTGCAGCAGTGTCATGGGGCTTAAGAAAAAGCTGCTTTACACCTTCGCTCTCTCTCTCGCTCTCTCTCTCTTTCTCTCCCCTCTCTCTCTCTCTCTCTCTCTCTCTCTCTCTCTCTTTCTGTGTTTTACTCTCTCGTTTGCTCTCTCTATTTATTTTCATTTTCATTGTTTTCCCATTTCCACCAGCTGTGGGCTAGAGCTACTTTGTGACCTTGAGCACCTCCGGCCACTTGAATGAGGTCATGCTCACTTTCCTATGTGTATGTTGAAGTACACATGCACTTGTTGCCAAAACGACCTGTGGAGCAGAGCGTGAATAGGAATTCAAGGTTGATCATTGGATTAATCTATTTACCTGTTTTAACATCATTAATGGAATGAAACAAACACCATCAGTGCGGTACCTGCCTTCATTGTCCTTTCCATTTAGAAACAACATAGTCGACATTGGCAACTGAGCCAAAAAAACACTCGGGAACCCAAAGTTGATGTACAAATGGCCAAAGAAAGCCAATGGCATAGGTGACGCAATAATCAGCAGGAAATGTTCTTCATACTACATTGAGCTCAAAGTCAAGAGTGGAGAAACACTTTTAATAACGTTCAATGTCATACATGTATCACACACTAAATATTTTCCAAAAATACAATACATACATACCTTCTGTCTTCCTCCAAGGTTTCTCTAGGCTGCAGCCATCCCCAAGCAAATCATGTATGGGGTTCTTTATGCTTACACACCCATTCCAGTACCCAGTGACTCACCCAAAGGTCTTTGACCCATACATGAATACCCAGCAGGAAAACCAAGTGTATCTAATACTGCCTGGTATTGTATGGATAGAACTGTATCTGATTAGCACTGCATACATGCCTGAGATCCGGATGCATTTGGCCGCCAGCGCTCATCAGTAATGCAGGGGCTGATTGCCTTGGAAAATCGCTGAAAGAGAAAAGAAAGAGAGTCAGAGAGAGAGCTGGAGAGCTGTGGAACATGCCCAAATGAAAACGCTAACATTCACATTTCCCTGAAGGCTTTTCTGCAATAAAGAGATCGACTTGATTTTCATTCAGATAGAACGCTAACAGTATCGGGGCTAGGTTCTGCCGCCCCCCGTCTCCCCAGCCTCGCTCCCCCTCCGATGGCGGGGGACCTTCGCTGATCGGAAGATGGTTTCAGGGATTCACAGCCATTTCCTCACTGAGCCGGAGACAGCACTATGCATCGCATTATCTCTGTTATTCCCTTGTTTGTGTCTCCACGGGTGATTTGCCTGGAAATGAAAGTTTGGAAAAGGATTTTCAGATATCCAAAACCTGGGCCTGTGGTGAAAAGAAACAAAAAGATGTATGACATTTCACCATAATCTCTTTTTTCTTGTTCAAGCTTGCTATCAACAATATATTCAACATCATGGTAGAAAATGTATTGGTTTGTAAGAACATTCCCATTTATCAGCAGGTATACAGACACAGTATATTCTGCACAGAAATATATTGCTTTGAAGTACTTGTAAATGCTACAAATAACCAAAGTTGATGCTTTCTGAACTATCATCTGACATTCTCTGAATACTGAATGAAATTTGATTTTTTTTTGACTGTGTGCACATTGATTATGAGTAAGATTGTCTCATCCCATTGTATTGGAAGCAGTACAAACTCATTCCATAGTTTATACAAAAGACGAAAAGGTCAAAGACTTAAGGCAGAGCATAGCTGGATGTAACGTTTTTATCAATTTCACTGAGGTCACACATGTCAATCATCTCTCTAGAGCTATCCCAAGAGCCTGGACCCTGGTGCCTCTCTGCCCACTGCAGAGGAATCACAGAAAAACAACAAAGTAACCTCATCTCTCTCTCTCTTTTCTCACTCTGCGTGTTGTCTTTCTTGCTCTTCTTTCAAAAGATGCATGACTTTGCCAGCTTTGTGGTCCTTCTTACGAAAAGGTGGTTACAATGAGTGAGGCAAAAAGTTACAGAAAGCCTTATATACACTGGAGTAAACGACTTCAAAGAATTGAGACTTAGAGACAGAAACATTTCCTTCGACTGAACATCATGTGACAAACAGGTGGCTATCCTCCTTTGGGCATTGATGGTATATGGTGGCTTGTAGGTACATAGGCCTTAAATATGTATATATCTGGTACAAAGTTCACCAAGTGACCTTCTGACCCCACAGAGAGAAGTGTCGCCTCTCACACTGAATCTCATCCAATCAGTTTTCTTACAGGAGAGGCACATGAAACTGAGATTTTTCCAGACCAGCTCTTGATGAAGGGTTCTTGTCCATAACACTCACTATCTTTTACGATGCGTCTCATCCATTGTTGTGAAGCACAATACAGGCTGCACAAGCTCTGGAATTGCAGTCTTTTAAAAAGGATTTATCTCTGTGGTGGCCAATGCCGTGCGATAATCAATTTGATGTTGCATAAAGGTCATTTGATCCTCTTTAAACAAATGGAGAACTCTGATTAATATTTCATACATGCATTGATTCTCTTTGACCTTTACATTGGAGAACGGGTCAATTAACTTATGGAGAAAATAGCAAATGAAAGCATTCTCTCTCCTTTATCAATCTTTTAACCATTACATTCATCATACTTACCACAGGGGGGGGGGTCTGCTGGTGCCTCCTTAGTGCAGCTTGATGATGACAGGTTACGTTGTTTACTGGAAGCCAGCCTTTGTGATGCATGCTTGGTAGAAGAGTAATTAAAAGAAGCGGGTCATGAGAGAGGTCATGTTTCTCATCCACCTGAGATATGAACGTAGACATGTCAAAGAAGACACGCTCCACAACACAGCAGTGCTGGTGCTGTACAATGCAGAACACTAATATCACTCTTGAGTGACACTGGAGTAAACTATGCTCTTAAGAGGCACACATTTACCTTGACAGCACTAATGCTGCACACCAAGACTTTACCTACAGGTCTATAGGAGACACCCTTGTCATAATCTCTCATCATTTATTAATAGTGTGATATTCCAGCCCAACCATAAATAGATTGATGGTAGAAGCTATGGTGGACTTGATGGGTAATTAGCTAGAATCCCCATAAAGTCTCAAGAACCCACATTCATCCATCACCCATACTGAAGCATGGCATGCAGTGTTAGGACATGTACTAGCACAGCCAGAAGCCAGAGCAGACAGGAGCACACGGACTTGGGCTATCCTAATGTTGATTTTTACATGATGATTTTTTATGATGCAATATGCATGTATAGCCGATGTGTATCGGTGAAACTCACTCCTCAGGTATGTAATGGGCCACCCGCCTCAACTTATAGCTAGCCTTTCTTTGGCGTAGATGGTAGTGGTGGCGCTTGGGAAGTCAGAGGTGGCAAGTTCGACTCCCGGTGGGAGTGATCTCCCGGTGGGAGTGAACAGTGGCCAGATACCTCTGACGAAGCTTGCAAGACCACGTCCGTTGCATACACATGGTATGAGTATACCCTTTGAATTACATTTAATGTTCAACCATGTGGCTATGTAAAGAATATGGTTTCAAAACTCTTCCACAAGATTGTTTCAGCTAAAAAATTGATACTGGTGTTCATGAAATATGTGTCCTTGGTTGTAAAAAGGTTTCAAAGTAGAGAAATGTGCTTCACTGTAAGAGGGTACACAGTCTTGGCGTTCAGAATAACGGCATTGACACAAAGGTTAGTAAAACAGATGTCTAGTGTCTATGGCATTGTCATCTGCACTTATACAGTGAATGTCACTGATGCCATGCCAATGACATTCTTAGAAAATGTAACAACTGTCTAGAAGAGATTTTCTGTGTACTAGTATACAAAGTGCACGTCTGGTCATGCACTCTCCTGTCTGCTGCAAGCAGCTTTCATAATGTACAAAAGGTTTTTTGGGGGACATTTGCTTGCACTATAACTGTTACTCAGATATCTTGGCAACTTGTTACTTTAAGACATTAATCAAATGTATGTTACAACAGTAGAATTTCTTTTTACAGGTATTTGTTAAACGGTGTAAACCACTATCAAATCAACAAGATAGTTATTAGTTTCATTAAAAAGAAAATTCTGGTCCTGCCTTGTTAACTTTTGTAATTGCGTCAGACCGTAATGGCACCTCCCCTCGGGCAGTTCTATGACTTATCCGGTAATTTGCTGGACAGAATTTAAAAATCTCACCTGGCTCACAGAGCATGATGATTAGAGAGCTGTGTCTCGGGGAAGAAGGCTGTGACACCAGGATGGTGCTGGTGTGCCACTTCACTGTGCTGTCTTCTGTCTCATTATGGGGGTTGTCTGGCAGGGCTTTCATATTCATTCACACAGTCACACATATTTCAATTTTATTTCGAAATTACACCTAACATCAACGTCCCATTCTTTGCAAACGAACTGAAGTCATAATCTACGTTATGACACAGTGTTAGCACTTTCGTAGTTAAGATAGTTTAGATTAAATTAGACTGCCAAAATCAATTTACAATTTTCTATTTAAAGCCCTCACATAAACTGACCCTTTGCGTTCACTGTGCACAATGACAACTGTACAAGATTGTTGCTGTATTATAACTGTCATTTCTTTGTACTGTCTATTGTATGGTATGTCCTAGATATTGTACTGTCGTACTCAAAACTCAGCATGAAAGGATTTGTAATGGTATGGTACAAGGGCTAGATGTGGCGCTGTGCAGCGTATCTATACTTTCAGCCTTCACAGTGAGGAACACAAGTGTAAGGATACATTCTCAGCCAGACATAATAACAATGCAGAGTGGACAAAAAGGGCAGATTTGTGTCCAGAATGGCTCCATCTCCTCGTTTCTCTCCCCCCTCTGCCAGGACGCTGACTGGGAATGCCTGCTTGCATTACCATTGCTGTATATTTAAATTATTCTTCTGCGTAACTTGTTTGCTCCATCTACTGGTGAACATTTGTCATGCCAGATCTTTACCCTGGAAACCAGGACTCAGTTTACGACTCAGTGCAGAGTACAGATTTGGGAGCATACATTCTAAGAATCGTACACACGGTTGAAGATGCTTTTTCACAACATAAGGCATTTAGTCTTTGGGGTGAGTGGAGGGGAATAGGTGATGATTGGTGCTAAGTGGATGAAAGGCCATTTTCACGCATGGTTTATTTGTCTAGGGCTATGAAGCTTGATGCACCTCCTTTCGATTACATTTGAAACATCTAGTTTTATGTCCAGGAATTGCCTTAAATGCACTGTAGTAGTCCCTCGAGTGAATGTTCACATTCCTTTTCAAAATCAATGTGACTTTTACATGGTGAGCGCTCATTTTCTGCTTTCAGGTTTCTCAGATTTGTAAGAAAATACTCACCCATCTTCACTTTGTCAAGAGTGGTTCTTTATCATTCGTACTTCACCCAGCAAAGCAAAGAATGTCCAGACCCTGTCTAATATATTGGTACAGTTTGGAGCACCTCTGGACCTCATACATATTGCTACTCAGTGAGCAATGCTCCGCCTGGCTCTAGAACACTACATATTGCCACCTCCTGAGGAGATTTTATAATAAGAATAAATCATAAAATATATTTTGTGACGTCTCTCTACCCAGAGTGACTGTCGTCCTGACAGTTCCTGGAGTTGAGGGTTTAGTAAATCACACTCTAGAGACCCATCTCTTCCTTATTGGACTTATTTGTCCTCCATAGAATAAAACTATATTGATGGCGAACGGAAGAGGAGTCAACAGCTAGGTTATTGCATCTTCTTTCACAGCCTACTAAATGTGTGCGCGTGCTTAGGTGCGAGCAATCTCGCAAGTGAGCTTGTATGCTCGTCTCTCAGTCTGTGTCTTTCTAACTCCTTGCGCAAAAAACAAATTGCCTTCTTTGAAGGGATCTGGGAGTTTGGGGAGTGTGGTATGGATCACGCTGCGTAAAAGGATGTGTAATGAGTTACATGCTTGTGAAATCATAAACAGGATGGAGCTGCCTGAAACCAGAAGCCCTCTCAGGCGTTTGGCACTGCGCTTTAAAGCCTCACTATCCCCCAGATGAATTGCGTGCACGCCACACTGGTTCCCAGTTTCTCATGCCAGTGGAGTTTGTTGTGGTAATTTGTAAGTTATGTGGTGTACATTTGTGTGTGTGAGAAAGAGAGAGAGAGCGAGTTTGTGGGTCTGCGTTTGGGATTGTGTTTCTTTGTCTTTGTCTTGTCTTTGATCCTCTACACGGTGCACCTCTCTGCCAGTTAACCAAGCCTATCCTCGATCTTTCTCTCTACTGAGAGCGGGAAATAGTTTTCCCCTTCAGGGATCGCACTGTGCACTGTGTCGGGCCTGAACACTACAATCGAAACTGCTAGAAGGAAGGGGCCAAAACATGGCTATAGAAAGCCTCATAGGAGATTAACTGTATTATACTGTACGGTACTACTGTGTTTTCGAAAGCGCAATGATGGCGCAACTCCAACTCAAGTTTTATATTCTGCATGCTACATACCATATATAAAGATAGTCCACAGAAAAGCCCAGTGAAAGCCAGTCCTCATCTGGAAAGAGATATAACCACCTCGCTAGCAGGCGTTTGCGGAAGGTCATTAACATGGTAATTAGAAAACAACATGTGTGCCGTATTTCCTAATGGAGTCTCTTTAATCTTGTTATTAGTCATCCAATTAATGAAGGGAAACCAGCTAATGCGGTTCTGGATGGAAAGGCCCCACAGCGTGATCCCCACCCTCCGAGGGCCCACGGTGGGACCAGGGCAGCCAGGGCTCTAATTCTCCCCTCGGGGATCTTCTCTGGATTGGGCGGTTGGCTGGAGGACATCCGTGAGAGGGATGAAGAGGATGAGATGGATGTGGTTCAGTAATGCAAAACACTTAAAAACTGCTTTCATTTATAAATTTGCTGCATTTTTGTTATGAGCAAAGTTAGCAAATCACATCCCAGTGGTCTTTTTCGGCATGCATTCAACAACCACATTGTTACCATCAACATGTTCTCACTACCAATAACAACAGTCCACCCCACCCTCCACCTTTGCCAAGTCCGATGTTCAGTTTTGAGCATGCATGCCAATCTACTGTAATGTTAAATCACATTCAATTTCATGTCAAGCAACAGTATACAGTAGTTCAACAATTCCACACACGTTTCCT
Source organism: Mallotus villosus (assembly GCA_903064625.1). NCBI lineage: Eukaryota > Metazoa > Chordata > Actinopteri > Osmeriformes > Salangidae > Mallotus > Mallotus villosus. The sequence goes on from CAEFZP010003311.1 coordinate 1,078,955, forward strand.
GAATCCCACACCTCTCCAGGCTGGCATCACTGAGCACCCATCAATGTTCAAGCAGCTTCACAAGTGACAGGTGTCTGACACAACACATTACGGTGGGAGCAGGGGGAGATCGTGGCACCAATCCACTCACGGTTGTGCCGACACCACCAACATGTTTATTTATCCTGTGTCTGATTTTACACGCACCTGCTTATGTCTCTGCTCTGTGTATACCCGCTGAACCTCTCCTACCTGACATTCAAAACATACAGAATCCTGGGTTCCAAAATGGAGGCTGCTGAGAGAGGGGGCCATCATTGCGTTGTGCCTCTGGCAACATATGAAAGCTACTTTTCATCCGCGGTGTCTCCCCGTTTTGTTTTTCTCTTGACACGTATATATCCTATTACACAGTTAGGATTCTTTTGTCTTCCTTTCTCTCTCTCTCTCTCTCTTCTTTGAACGCTTATTTACTAAGCTTTGAGAAGAAAAAAAAGTGAGAGGAACTGTTCTTTTTAAAGCCAAACATCCTATAAAAAATATTCTGGAAGATCAACTTTGCTGGAGGGTAGAGACATGCAAGAGCCCAGTTCTGTTCGGCGGTGTTTCACCTGCAGGCTGGTTCTCCTGCTTTCTCTTCCGTTCAGTGTGATTCACCACTTTAAGCTAGCTGCTGATCCAGGCTGCATGCTAACAGGCTTGGCAGTCGCCAACGTGATTCATCCTAGGACGTTGGGCAGCCATGGCTGTTCTTTGTTGGCTGGCAAGTCTGTACAGACACCTTTATCAGCACATGGAGTTTTCCTTTCAGCGCCAACATGCCTATCCAACCTTCCCAAACCAGCTTAACGAAGGGACTCTGCTCTGAAGTGCCGAGATGTGTAGCTCCCCTTGCAGGGTGGATTTTTTTTTCTGATTGTCTAATGCAGGAACATGAACAGTATAGCTTATAGTACCATCCAAATGAAAATGGATTAAAAAAAAAGTATAATGTAATTTCCCTTTCAACAAAGACTATGTGCATTGATCTACATACTCAATGCATGACAAGCACCTTTGGCCAGCCTGCAGGATATTCCATTTATCAAACTTTACCTGTCATTTAACTGTAACTCAGAAGAAAAGATACATTCACAAGAGCAAATAAAACAGTGAGCGGAAGTCTGCTTTGTTTTGTACTTGTTCCTTACAACATCAACCAATGTTCAGCCCCAAAAAACTGTCCCTTTCCCCATCTGTCACAGGCTTAGATGTAGGGCCCTAGACTCTTTGCTTAACACTACCTGACAACTCGGTTGACATCTCAAAGAGTTCTTTAATATATTCTTAAACCTTTTGGCATCTCTTTCCTGCCCCAAATCTCATGAATAAGGCATAGGGCCCAGTCAGCAAGTGAGCGGCGAGGAGAGGCAGCGAGGTCCCATCCATCACTGTCAAGTAGCTGCCTCTCTGGCGTACTGGGTTTCCTCAGCCCAATGATCGCCCCACGCTCGCTCTCTCTCTCTCTCTCTCTCCTATCTCTCTTTCTCTTTCTGATTCACTTGCTTTCTCATAAACACACACCAACACACACAGATACTGATATAGGCACTCATGTGCATGCACTTACACACACTCCTGTCAGTGAGCAGGTAACAGGGCTGGGAGGACCCGAGGGTGAAAGGAAATATGAGAGGTGAAGGAGTGTGTGAGTGTGTTTCAGGTAGCAGGGAGGGGGTGGAGCTTCAGGCATTTAGCAGGCATAAATCTTTAGGAATCATTTAAGGATCTGAGGCAGGCCACCCACTGGTACTGTAAGTCTTACAGCTGAGTAAGAAAGGGATCTCACTGTGCAACTGACTATGGATATAAAGACTGCTCCTAAACAGCTACTTTACGTAGAGCTACACCAGGCTCAAGGTTTGGATACTGGTGTTAGTGTGTGCTTGTGTCGTGTCTGTGGGGGAGTGCTTTTGTGTGTTTGAACATCTACTGCCGAGGTACAAGTGAACGCTGTAAGTAAGAGTGAGTCACTAAACCAGGAGGAGGAAGTGAGACATGACGGTGAGGAGTAAAAGCTTTGTTTGTGCCTTGGTGTTGCAAAGCTGTTTGTTTTTCGGGGCTGTGAAAGCAACCGAAAACAGGTAAAATCCATGAATACAAGCTAAGAAAACACAGCCTTGGGCAGAATTGAACAAAACACTCTTGTACACCAGTGTCATGTCACAGCCTTTTACCCCATACCCTACCACAAATGCCCACACTGTCACGGGTATGGTGAGGACCCAAAAGCAGCACAGGCAGACAGGTCCAGTGGTGGGCTGTGTAGCCGCAGAGCCGAGCAGGTGTGTAACCAAGAGGGGATAGGCGAAACTCGTGGTCGAAGACAGAAGGCTGAGGTAATATCCAGGAGATCGGTCAGGCAGGATAGTCAGAGGCAAGCAGGGTCGGAACCGGGAGATCAGGCAGAAAATCGCTGGAGAGTCTGGTGCAAGCATCGAGAACAATCTGGCAATGAGTGAGAGTGGAGCTGGAGCTTAAATGCAGCCAGAGCAGAGAGCACAGGTGAGTGGAGTTGGCTTAATGAGAGGGGTGTGTCTGATTGGCAGATTGAAGCAGGCAGGTGCAGAGTGGTGAGGCAGAGCTGAACTGTGACACACACATCCCCTTCCCTGTTTTCACCCACTGTCTCTCCTCCTCCTCTCTTTTCCATTCTTCTTTTTACCAGCCTCTATGATTATTGTTGCATTCTTGAGCCGTCAGTTGCTTCTCTCCTTCTCCACCTCCTCCTCTCTCTCATTCTCACGTAACTTCCCCATCTCTCTTTTCTCTAACTTTGTTTTACTACATTCCCTCCGTTACTATCTATGGCAGAGTTTCTCTTTTCCACCCCCCCCCCTCCCTTCTCCTGCATCTCCACCTATTCCCTCGCCCAGTTTTTATTTTTTCCAAGCACATTAGGGTTGGGCAAGACCTGTTTCACGGTACGGCTGTCTTAAAATAACAGCACTGCGTCTGTCTATCAGAACCCAACCATCAACCATCACGGCGCGGGCTGCTGCCCGTCCTCTGATGAGACAGGAGTGCACAGACTGCTCGACTGAATGAAAGGAAAAAGGCCACGCCACTAGCAGCAAAGGTCTGTTTAAAACAGGTTTTTGTTCTGCTCTTTTGCTTTCATTTATTTGTTGTGTCTCCTCACTGCAGTACTAGAGAAAGGGCAAGACAATACCGGAGAGGGAACTGCTAAACCTTGCTTTCTATCTTTCATTCTCACTGACTTCTCACTTCCTCCTTTTTTGCGAAAATATTGTTTCAACCAAAACTTTTTATAAAATTATTGTTTCAACGTTTAAAAAAAAATTCTAAACCTTTATTCAACAAAAAAAATTCAACCTTAAAAAAAAAGAAAAAAAGGTTTCACAATTATTTTCTAATACTTTCGTATACGTGTATAAAAAAAAGCTTTATTTTGAAAATATTTTTTGAAATGTCCAGAGATGGGGTTGATGAAACCTTAAAAAAAAAGGTTTCAAAATGTAAAAAGTAGAAAGTACAGATATGTGTGTAAAGAATGTAAGGAGTGAGAGTAAAAGGTTGTCAGAAATATTTATAGTGAAGTAAAGTACTGATACCAGAAAAATCTACTTAAGTACAGTAACAAAGTATTTGCACTTGTAGTTGTACGCCTCTAATAGAAATGAGTCTCACGGTGAATGACTTGCGAGAAAATCACACTTTGGAATGTCATGTTGGCCAATCAAGATGCATTGTCATAACTAAAATGTTTTTCTGTTTATTTGTGTATGTTCAGTAGTTCATCTTGCATTGGCTGTAGGCCTAAGCATTCCATTACGACCCATCATACCATTACAACTCATAAAATATAACAAAAGACAGAAAACCCATCTAGGTGGGTGCCCTGCAAATGATATTAGTCTCATCTTTAATATCTTCGTGAGGGCGGTAATGAGTCATCACTGCAGTATTTGGAAGTTGCGAGAGGTGATGCTGCGAAGCTGTGGGGCTGAATTGGTGAGCGCGCTGGCGGTGAGGTTCTGGGAACGAATCACAGATGTCATTAGAGAGTGAGTGGGGGTCTGTGTGGGTGGTTAATGGGACCGATGGATGTTGCAGGCAAAGCTTTAAAAGAGTGCATCTCTATCATTTTAAATGGCTTCTTCATAGTGCGATTTCTCATTCCGCTGTGTTAAGACATTTTGCCGTATTTTTATCTTTGAGTGTTCCCTTAAATGTGTTAAGAAACAAAAGTATAGCGAAGCACTCCACAAGTACAACATCTTTTCAATACTTAAGAAGGTGTTAAAGGGCTGTCGTTGAGTATGTTGGAGAATATTGACAGCTTAAAAATTGGGTGGTTCCAGTTACATTTCCTGTCCTTTTGATTGTAACAATTTATAGAATCTGACCTTAATGATAGTACTGTATTGAATAGTTAACTAACATTAAAGGGTTGTTTTTTTCCCTTTTTCTGTAACTTCCTTAACTTGCTGTCAATTTTGGTAAACCAATCAGTTGCAATACAATTTGTGTTTACTAATGAATCAAACAACACTTGAATGCATGTAGCTACAGCATGATCATACATTGAGGATTATTCACGGTCCTAAAAGGAGATGTGGTGTTTATCTGTTCGCTAAGATATGCCTGTGGGTTAGCTTTGCTCCAGGCTTGGCCATGAGCATACAGGATGTGACCTAATGGGATCTCCCTGTGGGTCACTCCATTATGAGCACGGTCTACCTGCAGGACAACATGAAATGCCCTCCACTCATCCATTAAGGCAAATAGCTGTACATAATGTTACCTGGATTAGTTTACCAGAACGTATTCAACACTAGGAGGCTGTTAGTAGGCCAGGTCATTACAGAGGGAACACAATTTGAAATGTGTGAGTTTATATGATGTTGCAATAATGTGTATCAGGGTGGGTTGTCTCAGTGCATCCTTAAAGCATATCTAGTCTTTACAAGTGTTCTTCTGCCATTAACTGCAAACTGGATGGAGAAACAGGTCTGTTGGGGTTCTTTGTTCAGTAAAGCATGCATCCTGTGTTGGGACTGTATAAGGAATAGCAATGAACCACTTTATCTCCCATGCGGTGAGAAGTGTCTAAGGACAGACTGGCTACCTCCAACCTGAAAGGCATTATCTGTGCCTCAGTTTTACTTGTCTTCATTTATGCACCCAAGCCTACTGACTTTACATCTCTATGTCCAACTTGAATCTGGTGATTCACCTGGGAGAGCACGGATCACATGGGCTGACTCTTTACCGCAGAAACCTGGGGTCGATTCCTGCTCGAGCCATTTGCTGCATGTCTTCCCCTCTCTCTCTACCCTGCCTTTCCTGTCGATCTCATCCTACTATCAAATAAATTATAATGAAAAATATTCCAAAATATTTATCTTTAAATAAAGGAATTGTTACTTATTAGTAATATCATCTTCAGACTCAGCAATTGATGTATGTAAATGTCCTTTAAATGTGTCTCAGCCAAACCCAAACACTTTTTACAGGTCTCAAGAAGTTTTCAAAGTTGAACAATATGAACTAAACATTCCAATCTGTGTGTTTGTTGCTAAGGTGCTTTTGTTGTGGAACACCGTACACGAGCATATGTGTGTTTGTGAATGTGCATGTGAGTGTTTGGCCTTCAACCAAATGCATTTGACAGTTTTATTTCCTCCATGAAGGTCACAGGTTATTGCGAAAGCTTTAAGACTGCAGCTAATCATGAAATGCAAGAAGACATTCCTCATGTAAATATGTGTCTGTTCAATGACACTTCTCATTCCTCCCATGACCCAGCAGAAATGACTGTTACACCATGGGACAGCGTAGACACACTGATCCCCTCCGTTTCCAAGACAACAGAGTGGCAGGGGCTGCAGATTGACACTTCCTCTCAGTGTTCACTAATCTCCGGGGGAAATGTGTTTTGGCGCTGCTTAATCAAACACCTTTGGAGATTAAGTCAAATACATTATTTCAGATTCAGTCTTGTTGCATTAATTCTGCTTTGGCACCCAGTTCTCCCGGTTATGTGAGCACAGCAAACATATCATTCCAGCAGCGCTTGCAACGCTGAAATATACAGCACCTTAAGAATTACTGCTGAGTTTCTATATTCCTAGTACAGTTTCTGCACCTATGCAGCAGAACACTGACGTGCGGAGACAGAATGACCTCAGTGACCCAGTCTGTTCGCAGTCATCTCCATACAACATCCAGTTTGACCTGGCTCCAAAATGCAACTGACATCGATGTTAGGGGACAGCCCTATAGTAAATTTAATAGTGAATTTAATACTTATCATTATTAAAAAGTTAAAATTAGTATCGTCTTTGTTTTTGCTTTGACTTTTAATTTAGCAAATCCAAAGCTCGTTTGTGTGGTAAAATCCCAGTTAACAAGTCAAATTTGCAGTATTTTTTTGTGTTATTTAAGTTGTTAATGTACAGTAAATTACTGGCTACTAGTTGCATTACTTTTACAGTAAAAAACATACAAATACAGACAAAAACTGTGGCTAGCTAGTTAGCTACCATTATCTTAACTTTTACTAATGCTGTGCCTCCCACATTACCCTGACCCAACCCATAGTTTGAGGGAGAAGCCCCCCGGATTTTAGGATCTCTTCACCCCCCTTGGTTATCTTAAGTTGACATTTTGGTATCAATCAAGGGACTGATTATTTGCTTTCTATTTTAGTGACACTTGGTCTATACTTATGCATTCCATCTAATTGGGTGTGCTCAAGCCTTCGGCGAGCACAAACCATTGTTCGCTGTCATATATAGAGGATCCCTCAATATTTGGACTACATAGACAATGTTGGTGTAAAAATGTTTGTCTTGGTCCTGATTGAGTTGCTTGTATTCGCACGAACGTTCCGTTGGTTTTGGACAAGAACATTCAGGTGTTGGACAAGTAAAAAAGATGTCTAACTTGCCCGAAGGACAAGTGGCCCAAAAAATGAATGTCTTACTTTTCAAATATAAATCATGTCAGATGATGTGAAAATCTTTGCTCTACTCATGTGTGCTTTTACTTGTGACTTTACATATCAAATGATATTCACACAAGCACTTTGCTGTTTAATATGGAGAAATCACAATTGATAGAAATGTCACTGTTTTATTCAAAGTCCAATTTAAAAGTGAGGTTAGCCTGGAGGGCCCTCCTATCATGCAGTGGTTTAGAATATCCTCTCTCATTTAATGTTTCAAGACATAACTAGGTCACCTTTATTTAATACCACTTTTAATACCCCCACCCCCCCGCCCTTAAAATAAATACATTAAATAATGTGTTTGGTGATGGTAGAATCACATCTTTCATGCAATGGTCCCTTGAATTACATGTCCTTGCTACAGAATTTAAGATGTGTCTAAAACCTTGGCAAACATAGCTTAACTACAAAAACCACTATCAAACCATAGTACATAATGTACTTTACTTTCATTCAATAAAAACTATTTCATATCTCAAAAATGCTTCAATATTTTTAACTCAGTGCACTTCTGATGGTCACCGTGGTGATTGAAAATCCATAGCTGCACTATGCTTTTCACCTGATCATGTTATCAAGCTTCCATCTTAATGAGAGTTTTAGAAATTGAAAAATGGCAATGTTATGCAAATGGAAGCGAAGCTTATTGTAGTTGGGACCTCGTAACAAATATGTCATCATATTGATCGGAACAAGAGGAAAGCACAAAGTGTAGGAAATTGAATTTTTGTATAGAAAAGATTTCCTGTGATGATTCTTTTCATGTGACTGGATCTACTGCACAGCAGTGGAATGGCAAGCTCTGAGAAGCAACTCATGAAGCATTATATTTCCATGAAGATGTGTAGAACCAGGGGGTGGTGGATTTAATTGTGAACAAGAGGCTGTAGACATTTTTAAACAATTTTGTAGGAAGAAAATTAGATAAGAATTAACGCTCCTAGGAACAAACTGTGATTAATTTCTCAGAGGAATAGAGCTCCAAATTGTTAAACTTTGAAATTTGAATTGTAGATTAGGATCACTCTTTTTTTGCTGAAGATTGTTGTCTGACAGACACCTTCACACTTCATTAACAGCCAAATCAAATGTTGAAAACATCCATTTCAATCCTGCCAAAGACACTGTGAGAGTATCCCTCAACACAAGAAACAGTAACCTATCTGAGACAGTCATTGCTAATTTGATGTGAATCAGAGGCAACATTTAATATAAAAGCGATGTGATCTTTGATCATTAACAGCTGTATCCCGCTGAATATTTAATAAACAATACCTACAAGCCAAGTATAGGTACTTTATAGGCTACACAGATGCTTTTCTTAGACTGGTACATTTCCCAGTGGCAAGTTGAGCTTCATATCCTCATACAGGAGAAATTCATCTTCATTTTTAATCCTGCCTTGCCCATAACCTGCTTTTCTAAATGTAAGGGAGGTGGAGCTTCACATTTTAGAAGGGGATGACACCACCCAAAATCTAGATTAATGACAGGGTTCAACCTGCACTGTCGACAGCTCCAGGACACATCAATCACCCTATGTTAGGCAGGACTAACGACAGCCCAGGAAAACATCTTGATAATGAACTTTATAATGATGGATGGTGTCAAAGAGTCTAATAGAGAAAAGCATGAGATCATGTTTCTTAGCACAGACGTCAGTGAGGTTGCAGAGGGAGGTTAGCCTTGTTTCATACAGTGGGTTCTGCAAGTACCCTTCGTCTCATTCACACCTTTGCCTTGGTGTGTGTGTGCTGTTATTAAACCATGTATTTATTCATTGTTCCAAAGACTGGATATTATGTTTTGGGTCACAGGCCAGGGTTTGGCCTTTCAGTTGTTTAGAAATAGCTATTATATCAACTGAGAATATGCTTGTGCATTTGTACAGTACAGTTCACCAATATTCATCAATATGTAAATTATCCATCTACGTTTAATAGATGCCTAATTAACTATCAACATTACTATCAACCCACTGTATCCCAAACTCTCTCTCTCTCACCAGTAGTTCAGATGAAATGCAGATGACATTCTGTTAATGGGTTTTTGATACTTTTGATAGTTTGAGTATCTACAGATCTACAGGGAAATAAATACAAATAATGTTTTAGCACTATCCTAAATTGAAATGCAAACTTAAATCTTATCTCTGCCACTTACAGCAGTTCAATTGGTTGAAAACGATCTTTGAGAACTGTTACCCCTGATAATTCTTACCCCACTTCACTGTCAACGCTTCATGATAGGGTTTAAAACCCTTCCTTGTGCAAATTTAGCACCTCCACCTTCTGACAGTATTTCCCTTGTGATGATGTGTGCTAATGTAGTTTAAAATGTGCATATGCAGAATATCATCATGACATGTTGTAGTGTTTTTAAAGGCAAGCAAAGTTCAGTCATCTAGACATAACCTGCTGGGAATTGTAAATTAAATCAGGAACTTGCTATTGGCCTTGCTAGTATCAGCAAGCAACTCAAGTGGCTTAATGTCTCTTTTCATTGTTTTTCGACCAACCTTTCCCAGTATGAAAGAGGGGTCAAAATGTACACGCTGAATTCTTTATTTTAATTTACAATTGTTGAGAGGATGAAATTGCTTTTTTGGTTTTTCCATTATTTTTTAAAACAAGGGTTATTTCCATTTTCTATTTCTGCTTAAGAGCAGATGTAAAAGCACAATAACTCACCAAGTGTTAACCCTTCTAATGCTGATCACTAGTCTCCAAGTTTTCTTTTACATTTACTTCCCATCTGGTACTGTTATTTTCAGAATGGTTGTGTTTTCAACCCTAGAAAGTTACTTAGCATCTATCTTTCCCAGACAACCCTGACAGGGTAATTATACCAACAGTTATCCTACAACTGGCTTGAGTATGATGCTACATTAGCTTCTGGTTTAACTGACCTGCGGGCCACTAGTAAATCACCTTCTTATCTGCCTCTCAGTAAGGACTAAAGTGTATGGCTGCACACTAATAGCCGGTGGTCCTCCTGAGTTCTTCTTTATCATCCCATTCCCAGGTATTGAATTAGTGTACTCTGTCAAGACGTCTTCTAGACTATTTCTCATAATAATGGGGATCTTAATCTATCTATAAGTGTGTGAGCTTTTGGGGTGTGTTACATTGTCATGATGACTGCATTGAGTAGCATTTTCTTTTTAAAATCTTCAATTGTTTTTTTGTATGATTTCCCCTTAGCTTCCACATCATTGTAGATTAAAACATTTATTTCAACCTGTGACAGAAATCCGTTGAATGTAGGTCCCAAGTGCAACCTTTTGCAACCTAGAATCAAGCTCAACCTAGAATCAAACTAGAATCTAACTCAACCTAGAATCAAACTTCCTAGGTATAGAACCACCACTGTTACAAAACCACCATCCACCATTAAGGGACTGTCTTAGCCTCTTTACTGCAAAGACGTATCTGCTGTGCAACCGTCAGTATATCTTTCACTTATATTGACATAGCACAGTCTGAGCTGCCATTGTCTGTCAAACAGGATGTTATGTAACTATACCGAGCATGATTCCATTCCGTTACAATTCAGACATTATCTCATCTTTATTCCAGCCTGCTGTGTCGGTACATGCTGCTAATTCAATGATTCAATTATTCATCCCACCTGTGAGGGCAGATGCCCTAGCCACAACAGTGTTATACAATATTAACTTGCACCTTGGCTCTGTGATAATGTTGTGGTAAGCATGTGTGTGTACACTGTGGCCCAACAGAGAACCCCAGCATCTGCCTGAACTCCTCTGCTAACTGTAGAATTCATCTTAAACAACTGCTAAGAACCGGTTTGTTTTAACCATTGATTTCTCTGTGCTGCATGTTGATAGATTTCCCGTTCTTCTACGTTGTGGGAGAGACTCAAGGGAGACTCATGCTAAGCTTGAATCCCTATTCAATGCGGAATTACTTTTCCTATGCCCAAGCAAATTGGTTGTCTATACATCAATAACATCATATAGTGGAGTAGAAAAGTAGTTTTCCAGGACAGAACAGATTGTTCCTGTCTGTGTGGCATCCTCAGCTCCATCTGTGATGAATCCCGATCTGATTCACGTCATGCATAGATAGAAGGCCTAATGGTACCTTGAGAACAAAACATTTTTGAGAATACTGTTTTAGTCATTAGTTTAATGGATTTTTTTCCCACATAGCAGGCCAGTCCTGATTGGCCATGAAGTTGTACAGGGAAAGATGAGAGAAAGAAACCAACTGCTCCAGAGAGACATCAATGTTAGCTACCCATAGGGAGGGAACCAATCTGTCTTTCAGAATGTCTGTTGTCGCCCCTCACTCCCACTCCCCCACTCCCACCTCCACACACAATGCCACATTTAAACTTCTCAGAGATGGCAAGTGACAGTTATGCCCTATCCACTTCCTGTCTTGTTGTTTGGTGTTCTGCAACATATTGCCATGACATCAGTGACAATAATACCCTCAGTATGGCAGGCAGAGAGGCTTGTAACTGTTCTGAGCCACTTCCCATCAGGCAATACTACACAAAGAACATGCAAGAAGCCAACATTTACTTCTCACAGTCTGGATGGCGCATGGGGAGGGAGATGGTCCAGAAAATGTAGCATTTCGAATGACAATACAGATTCATGTACAATATAATTTTTATGATTTTCATGACATGAACCGGTGGCCTGTGTTGACTTCTAACTGCTGGTTTTGGTCTCGACTATGTCAATATTTTATTGCACTGATACTAAATATTCCATAGTTGTTTTCAAATGACCACAACAACCATATCTCCAAGTGATCTCTTCCCTTAACAGAAGCTGTTCAGGGAATGATTTGTTATTGTTTCTCTTGTCCAGCTAGTTGTTCAGGGAATATGCCTTGTTAACTGATGTTGAAAGTGACACTTCCCTTTTCTCAAGCTAGGTTAATTAACTGTTGTTGTCCTACATGGCAGCCCAAATTCACACTATCACATAGCAACCATTAGTAATTATTATTTATCACACCAGGCTGTTGAAGCAGAGTGCTAAACGTCTGTGCCCAGTGAATCTATGCCAGGAAATTACATTTGTAGTCCATCTACACAGCTAAACACTTGCAAAAACCTCATGCAAAATTATGGGAGCAAACGTTTTATTATTATACTTCAGCTGATTATAGAAAAACCTTTTTATTTGGCATTTATGTAATTGTAAGCCACAGTATATTATTATGAGCAAATTGCAGCTAGTAAATTGAATTGTGTTCAATGACTCAAACGTATAATTAATTACATATATTTTGGGAAGGGTATAACGTCTGTCAAATGTTGAGGAGTAAGGAAGCACGAGTAGAAATTGGGGAGGAGGTTTGTGGGCATGGAGGATGCAGAGCAGTGTTTTGGCAGACTTAGGTAGGAGGTCCACTGATGGCGTAGAGAAAAGCTCACCCAGCATGCAGAGGCAATGACACAGTCATTATGAAGATGAATGCAGAGCTGCACCTCAATCGCCAGGTGCCTCAGGAAAAAGAGAACAGAGAGGCTGGCTGTGTGTTTGTGTGTGCATGTGGGTGGGTGGGTGTGTGTCTTGGTGTGTGTAGAAATGTCCTGTGAGAGTACACTTTTCAAAGCAAAACTTAATAATCATCTTGGCAATGCTTTACATTAGGTTACACTAACTGCTATGTCACTACATAGTACCTGTAATAAAAACACTGTAGGGGCATTGCAAGAGTTTATATATCATGGAATGGTATTAAGTGTTGGTAGGTATAGGTTATTACAAAAGTGGAAGAAGGCACAGTTACTGAACTGTAACCAAATAGCAGTGCCTATGTAACTACAAGTTGTTGCTACAGTATGTAGTTACATGGCAGTTGATGTAACTTCAATGTAAAGTGTTACCACGTTGGACAATTTGCAGTATTATTCACGTGATACTGTATATCATATAAGAGAGCAGATGCAAAGATGGAGGATCATGAAAAACTTAATAGCCAGTGTAAATAAAATAAAATAATTCATGCATTTGTTCAAGCACTCTGTTTTGATGAAATCTTAAACAGCTTTTGCTCCGGCAGGTTTATTAGAAGGGCTTGGATGTTTACCCCCAAAGCTCAGTGGGGGAGATGTTAGAGTTTGTGAAGCAGTTCCTCACGGCTAGATGTCTTTGTTCTTCTTTGATTCCATTCAAGCTCTCGCTCAAGGACTCCCAATGACATGTATTTCTGATTTACCACACATTCATCATACCGGTCCAGCAAACATGGAAAACATTCAACACCATTCTCTATCAAGACATACATGGTGTGGACCTGTTACAGAGGAAGATAGGGACTTGACTTTAGGTGCAAAATACATTTAAATTAGAGGAAGACATGGATGTTAAAAAGTCATTCAAGTGGTAGGTGGAGCCTCAGAGTCTCTGAAGGGGGAGACCCTGTGTGGTGTTGTAGCTGATGGTGTTTTTTTGAGTGGTCTGCTCCAACTGTTCCTTTTGGCAGTGCATGTCGATCCTGTTTTGGTCTCAGTGCTGTCAGATCTCAGTCCTTTGTGACCCAGGCCTGATGCTCTGCCCACTGCAATCAGGATAACAACAGGTGGGCCCGTCGCTTAGGTGAGTCTTGATCTGACGGCCAGGCATGAAGACGGCAACACCAACAACACATCTGATAGCAGCATGTCCAGGGAGCAATGCTCGACTCTCTCTCTCTCTCTCTCTCTCTCTCCTCTCTTTCGCTCTCTCTCTACCTCTCTCTCTCTTCTCTCTCTCTCTCTCTACCCCTCTCTCTCTCTCTCTATTTCTCATCAGATGAAATTAAAACAAACACAAATACAACTCAGACTCTGGATCCTTACATAACAAGCACATTTAATACACACCACGTCTTTTACAGTAACTCTCTGAATTGCTCAAGAGAGATTACATATGGCCAATAGTAAACAAACAGTTGTCCTGCTGTACACTGCCAGGTCTTAGAGTGCGTGAACTTTCAAAGTTTCTAAGGGCAAGATGGACTTCTGGAAAGAGACTTGGAGTTAATTAAGTTGTCTGTTGTGAAAAACAGTAAAGTTACGGGTTCAATTCATGTATTATTTCCAATAGAAAATATATATATTCATGTAATATTGCATGTGTAATGTTTGATGGTAACTTGGATAAAACTGCATTTCAGCTTTACACAATTCACCCAATTCCAATAATTTTGATGTGTATGCCTCAAGCAAGTCAGGTGGACTACAAATTTGAATTTAGGGGAAATGTAGCCCATAATGCACAATCCTGTGTCCCTCTCCTTCTTACTAAAACTGCACAACTTCTTTTCCAGCTTCTGTCCATCTGGGAGCCAAGCTGCATGTAAGAGTTGATGAGAAAGTTGGGGCCGACTGGCCAGCCATGACAAAAATAGATTACTCGAGAATGAGAGAGACAGACAGGCTCTCTCTCTGTGTGTCTCAAAGGAGTGTTAAAGTCATGTGGATACAATATGTGAATAATTCAGATATTGGAAAAAATAGAATGTCTTTGATTAAAATATTTGTTTTCTCTTTTCTTTAAAAGGAGGTAGACAAATACCTGCAGTGTACAAGATGATATCATGATGCCAAATGATGGTTGAAGTGAAAACACGGTACCAAGTAATGTATTCAATGCACATTGTCAACCAGTCCATTAGTTTGTCTACCAGGAAAGTCATTATCATTGTTTAGGGGTTTTTTTGCCAGGTTGAAATGAAAATAAGTTGCGAAGTAGTGTAATGTTTACCTTAAAGCCAAAAATTACCATCCATGAACCATCAATTTTCTCTGCATTTTTCCTCCCTCTCTCTTCCAGTATGATGAGTGTGGACTGTCTCCTTAGTCTCATTTACATAAATAAATGCATTATGTTTGGATCCGGGGGGTTGTAGAGGTAATTCATATCTCTAACACAGTTACTCTCCTCCTCACAGAACCTTCAAAGTGAAATATGCAACCAAGGAAGACAAATTAGAGGAGCCACTCTAATGTGTTACATTCTGATGTAGTGGTTAGCTTGGTGATGAACATTTTAGCTGTAAAGGGGAGATCTATGACTGTCAAAGCACAAAAACCCTAACTAGGCATTTCCTTTAAGATCACAATATTTATTTTAAATAATTGATTATGTTTGAACAAAGAAAGTAACACATGCTTTATAGCCTTGCTAAGCACAGTTTAAGGCCAAGAAAGCATTGGTAAAAGGTAAATCTCATTGTTGTGTGAGTTTTGATGCAACTGGAGACCAAGTGTTGTGAATATCGACCACCGAATAATCTGTCAAATGGAGCAACAGACCATACAGACGCATTTCTAGGCTGTTGCCTGTAAGCAACTTCCTCTGGTAACCATGGAAACAAATGTTGAGTATTTGGAAAAGTTTGTGAACTTGTGAAAACATTTGTTGGAGGAATGTGCATACTTTCATGACATTTGACAAGTATTCAAGATGCACATATGTTAGCATTCTTATGGCAATTATGAAGAACTGTATCCACTTCTTACGCCCACGTTATAACACTCTTATATTGTATACAGTATATGCGATGTTCTGATGGAGAAGTAAGTTATCATTTGAATTCTAACCTCTATGTAACTGCACCACTAAAGTTGGAATCTCACAAACTAGTTGAAAATAACTGTAATCAACGTCTCCTTAAGGAGAGTTCATGAGCTAACATTATAGGTACATCATTCATCCTTAAAATGACTGCATCCAGGTACAGAGTAATAGAGAAATACGATCACTGAATGTGTTTTCTAATTGCATTTTCCCTCCATGCACACAGAGCCAGTGAAACACAAGCAGTTTCCTTAGATCTGGTCGTGTTCCGTTAATCTCAATAAAACTTTGAATAATTGCTTTAGCAAATGTGAATAAACGATTTGCTGGATTAGCATTCTGATGGCTTTTTCTGGATGCGTTTGACTTGGAAACAAGCTTGTTTTTTGGAATGGCAGCTGTTCAGCGGGCTATTGATCATCTGCTCTCGCTTCGTCGATCAGCATAGCACATCAACACTGCTGCTGCTTAAAGAATATATGTTATTTGTCAAGTATCAGTTGAAAATGTGGAGGGAAATCAAGTATTCTCATTCCATTCTTGAATTGCTTCCTTGATTTTTGTCATTCAAATTGAACCGGTAATGACACGTGATCAAACATGCTTGTTTTAAACAATCAAGATCACAATATTTACCATTTACAACCTTTGGCTTTAATTGATTTAAAAAACCTTAAATGTTTTATTCAGATGATCACTAAGGTGATATGTTTCCAGTACAGATAGCATGGTTGAATCACAAGCTCTTTGTACCAAGCAGCCGAAATATCAGATTGTTAGTAAGGTATCTAAGGAGTGGCACTCTCATGGCTGAAAGCCTGTTCGCAAATATCTACTGAAGTCAAATCAAGGTTTCCCTGGCTGACTCTGGAAAAAGAAAGGATCCTTGCCCATTCAGAACCGTCGACTGATGCATGGAGTAAATTGGAACAAAAGGCTCAGACACCAGGCTGTTGGGGACTTATCCAAGGTCCTGACAAGTCTCAAGCTTTCCTGTGGTCCTGAAAGGACAGCTCCATTTCATTTGTTGCATTCTGGATAGAAAACCACACTTTTGAGACACAAAAAACAGCTTTGAGGTAAATACGAGTTGAGTGAACTGAATGTGGATAGAAACAGAGTATAGTTAAGGACAGATGGAAAGAGGGTCTGAAAAAGAGTAAAGTGGTAAACAAAAAAAAGGGACAGGGACAAAAGAGGGAGAGGTAGATGGACTGGTGAAGATGTGGAGGGAGACGGATAAAAGGGCCAGAGGCCTCTGTGCACCTCTCACATAGGTGTGTTTGCGTGTGTGTATATAAATGTATGTGAGTGTGAGAATGTGTGTGTGTTTATGTGTGTGTGGGAGCGTGTCCTATGAGAATCGTCCTTCCATTCTCATCCCATAGTATAGCTCCCAGTCCTCTCCTTGCCAATCAAAACTCCATGTTCTCCACCACATTAATTATAGCTGACTGCCTGAATCCCCCCACCAGCTTCACCTAGTATTAATTGAGAGAAAGTCCCCCTTGACTTTATTTAAAACATACATCCTGCAGCACCGCAGGCAAAGACCATGTCGAAGATCAAGTCATTCTTCAACACATACATTCTTTCTGAAATGAGATGAATTTCTGATGCCTACTGTACCAAATGTCCCTTCCAGCTGAAAACCTACTTTGCATGAGTTCTTTCTGCGTCGCCCAGTGTCTTAATAGTCTGTTTCTTCCAGCTATCATTCATTGATGTACCATTCAGAGGGTATTACATTTATTGGCCATGTACAACAACATCATTCACAGCCATTTTCTATTTCTTTATTGTTTGATGGCCTGGAGTTAGAGTGCCAGGGTGTAATATGTTCAACAGATGACTGTATCTTCCAAATGGAGTTTTATGTTGACAGCTTCCATTTGCCTGATGTGTTCTCTCTGCATGGGGCAGGGGGAGAAAAGGGCTCGCCTTTTATGGCTGTTACTGATACCAATACGAACACCGTTGCGGTAGAATGCTACCAGCCTGTGTCACAGCTCCTTCTTGCCCTGCACTGGTTCATTCGGACTGGGAAATCAATATGAATTAAAGCTTTGATTTCCACATGTATCCCCATGTTATTTATCTACCGCATTACGTGTTCCTCTATAAATACCACCTTTCTAAATACTAAACAGCAAATGTATCGTGCTCAATGAAAATCTATGTACAGTATTTTTCCAAAGGCTATGCAGTGTTGTTACTTAAGGACTCCTAGAGGACTGTGCATGGTCCGTGAAATGTATTCATTAAGGCGTTTTATAGTCACTCTCCACTGTAGAGACCTCTTTGCCCTCACCAGTGATGGTTGGAATTTTAAAGAATGACCTTTTGGGATTACCAACAGTACAAGTTGAATTTGGTTATTTCAAGTAGCAGCTAATGAGAACAAAGTATGTGTCGCTACTTGATTAATGAATGTCTCATGATCAGTGAGGTGAGGGATCATGAGGGAGTCCTTTCCTCGTCTCTGTGGGTGAGATGTGTGGGTTGCACCAGTCTGGTAGCGTTCCTGTCCAAGACTACACTTGTAAGAAGACCTTAAGAAAGGGGTGAGCCATGGGTTAGACTGTTGATGAGAACGGCAGCCAGTTTACAGTACGTCTTGGAGGCTGGCAAGGCTATCATCGCCCATTTAACTGTGACTGTCCAATTACATGCACCGTAGAGACTCAAACCTCCATTTTGCCTGTACCATCCCCCTGCCTGTGCCATCCTGCTTTACTTCACTTACCTTAGGTGTACATTAATAGCAAAGTGCACCGCAATACCTACATGTAACTGATGGCTTTATCAACAAGATTTGTATTGCTTAGAGAATAGTTTGTGAAATGTTTAAAGTGATTAAGTGATAATAATATATGCTATGGAACACCATGGACATAATGGAACAACATGGAACAATGTACAATATGAGGGTGAGCAAGCTATTCAGCGGTATGTAGATATTGTATGACAAAAGGACAGTTAAAGGGTAGGTTGGCAAAAAACTGTTCATATTAAAATCGACAACCAACAATTCTCATGTGTTTATCTATACTAGATGATAGAATACATAATCCAATCCATCAAAAATAATATAAAAAAACTATAGTTTTGTTAAAGTGTCAAATACGTTTTTATCCTTGATCATTCAGCAATATTCCTCATTTTCAGTCATCATGTTCATGCCTTTCTAATTTCGTCTTTAGATTCAATGTCATATGGGTTAATTTGGCTATCCAGAAGATTAAACATTTGAGATTGGATTAAACAGGAATGTGTTCAATACAAAATACTTTGCTCATATTTTTTCTTATAGATATCCTAAGAATGTGTGTAGTAGAAAGTACTGTATGTGGATGGACTGTGCAGTAGCAGAGCAGTATTCCCTGCAGGGCTTGACCTCCTAAGTCCACACTGTGTAAGTGTTTAATTAAACAAGGAAGAAAGAACTAGACAGGGGAACTTTACAGTCAAGCGCATGATTAAAATGACTATGATCTTATTCCACAAAAATATCTGACATAATTAAAAAATGGCATGGTTATGTACGGTCGGGTAGACAATGTGACGGTTTTCTGATAATGAAATACAGACATTGCTCCAGGGGTGCAATTCTTAAATGATAGACCAGTCCCCTTCCGTCCGTCTCTGTGCGTGTGTGTGTGTGTGTGTGCAAAGAGAAAGAGAGAGCGAGAGAAAGAGAGGAAATAGAGAGCAAGTTGGGTGAAGGGGAAAGAAAGAGAAAGAGAGTGGTGGGGGTGGGAAGACAAAAAGAGGTATGTGAGATCACTCGTGTTTCTGCTGGCTGAGCATTTGGTTTCATGGTACATTTCTCCCTGTCAGGTTTGTCTCCAGCATATGGAAATGTTATTAAACCTCAGTTCTACGTCCTGATTGATCTGATCAACAAATAAGTCATTATTCAGACACCATCCATCATCTACATGTGGCAGCCAAGAGACCAAAACATCTCTATTTACCACTCGTACAGCCTCCACAGAGTCCATGTTTGGCTTGCAGCATGAGGTACTTCAGAGCAGAAAGGCTGTATACTTCATGTGTGAAGCACGACACTTACTCTGCGGACGTGATCAGCAAGGAGCAGGATGCATTCACGAGGAAAGTCACGTTGCTGACTGCCAGTCTGGCAGAAGGAATGTGTTTTGAAATATATTATAAAGATGGTACTTCTACTTCAACTTTTGATCTTTTATAAATAATATAAAATACAGGACGAAAAGGATGATACAAGGATGAAAAGTCAGAGGTAAACATTCAATATTGTTTCAGTCTGAACCTGACAGCTAACCACATCCACTGAGCAAAGTTGTCAGATATGGGTCTAACAGGTGCTCAGCCTGGTCATGCTGCAGCCCTGTCAGAAGGAGTGTCAAAAGGAGGAGGACAAAGAGAGAGAGTGGTCAGCAGTGGAGACCACTGGAGACGGATCTGGGTCAGAGTGTCACAGAGGAGATGCTGGGGACTCTCTGAAGGGCCACCAAGGGTTCCAGGCAACCCCCTAAGCAGGAGATAACTGGCACATGGAGGGTTCACAGCTGAACCCTGTGTGTCTGGGTCTGTCTTACAGAAAAGAAACCCTTCACCCATCCCTTGTTACCCTTAGCTATCTGTCCCTCTCTTGAGGATGATGTTGTTGTCTTGTCATCTGACATTTCAAGGAATGATAATGACATTTACTGTGAAAAGTGAAATTATTTACATAATTTAAGACTTGGTTATGATGCAGTGACATTTATATTTTTTGTGACTTTCTTAGTAAATAATATAAAACTTTGTAAACACTTGGACTGGTTATCGTATATATAGCATTACATCCATGAAGTTAAAAACGGAACACTGAGTCGACAGTAGGCTGGTACTGTGTGTCCTCATTGTGCTTCATGGGTTCCAGGATTACAATCAGTCACAATCCCTTTTCTTCCATTGATTAGCCTATGTTTTTGTACAACGTTTTCTATTAGGTAACTACCACTACTAACCATTCAAGTTGCTTTTGCACTGAAATAATTAATCTAATCAGCATGTTTAATGAATCAATTATCAATCAGATAAGTTGTAAGATTTGTTTCGTATAGGCTACAGAAAACGTTCACGTCTAAAAAACCTTGTGTCCTATATACGTGTTTTACTTTACTTCCCTAAAAGATGCTTTAATTTCAGACTCTCCTTCCATAAGCTGTCCTTCCCCTTTGGCGTGACTGTCCTCGCCTCCTACTTCCTCTCGTTCTCTGTTTGGCACAGGAGGCCAGGCTGGCTTGCTCTGTGCAGTAATGAGCTCTGGCGTGGCGATGGGAACAGGTGAGCTAACCGAGCTGATTACGGCATGTGCCATGCTGAGAAACACTCTGCAGGCAAAGCCGTTTGAACGCTAGGAAAGAGCCGGAAACACACATGCTGATGGCTGCTTTGTCCTTATTTTAATTGCTGTTTTGCTCAGTTGTGTATTTAACTCCATTTTAGGATTGATCGTGATTGGTCGAGTCACACATGATGTAATGCTTTTGGCCAGCCTTAAGCTTGATTACAAGTCGAGCAGCAGAATTGCTCATCAGCAGGGAAAAAGAGAGACTTAAATAATTTGTCACCACTTACAACGCAATGCAAGTCTGCTGAACTTTTGATGGCGATTTCTCTGCAGAGCTATAATGATCCCCTCAAATTAATGCTGGGGAAATTAGTCTAATTAGAAGAGTGTGCTTTACCCTAATTAAGAACTGAAATGCACCATTGACTATCCAGTGTTTTTCTGAAGTTCATTGGGGGCTAGCGGTGCAAAGCTTGCTTTGCAGGGCTCTAGGCTCGGCTCCAAGTCCTGTGTTGTCCTGTAGCTCCAAATAATATTATTCACAGTTGACTTGGCTGTGCTCACAATGCAATCCCTACTAGATGATGCCAGGATCTATCTCTCTTTCTCTCTCCATGCCTTTGTATGTCTCCAGCTCCCTATTTGAAGGCCTATCCAGTCTGATTTGAAATTGCATGAGAGTTGCCCTTCAGAGTAAAGTGGCTGGGCACCCCTGGTTTTAAGCCAATCTAATCCTTGTAATCATGGATTGTACTTAAAACCCTTTTCCCAGCGGCTGGGGGGTGATAGAGGGGGAAAAGAGAACAGCACAGAATCTTTCAGAAAAAAACCATGTGACCTGAATGGCATGCAATGTAGTGCCTTATTGCTCTACACTTTAAGAGATATGTGTTGTGAGAGTAAAAGTGACAGATAAGGTTTTTTGGCCTCCTCTGCGATATGCATGCAACCTATCTGGAATGACAGGTGCATTTCCCTAAAAGAAAGACCATAATGTTTTCTATTTAGAGCTTGACAGTTGGCCTTCATCATAACACGAGCTTAAGGGGTTCTGAACCCATGTGATTATTGCAGGCCCCTGGTGTGTCTCTTTTCTGGAATTGAATTCCTTTATGGGGAACTGAGGCTGTTAAAGGCATGGTGGAGTGGGCTCTGATGAATCAGCATACTAAGTGAATTTTGCATGTGCCATTTCATTCATTTTATTACCCCCTCCTCTCCCCCTACACACACCACGCACACATATTTCAATAAGAAGAGTAATGTAATATTTTTTCCTAAAAGCCAGACCTATTTCCACTAAATGGGGAAAGTTTATGAATCTGTCGTAGTCATTATGCATAATATTTACTAAATGGACATAGTTGTCGCAATATTTCCAAGAGGATCAAACATTTAGATGACTTTTGATATGTCATTATTTCTTGACCCTATCTGGGCCCACTTCAGGGTAACCCCAATACGTGCTATGTGAGTCATGAGAGGCATACTGTGCCTTGATAAAGAACATACAGTAGGATTTCCCCCCCCACTCTTCTTCAGAGGTCAACAACCAGTTTCATTCTCTAAAACGGTCTAAATTTCCTTTATCATGAACTCAAAATCTGGTAATATTTTGATGAAATGAAAATGTTCCTGTCCTATTAAAAACCAGAGAACAAAGTGCAGGGATTTAGTTCTATGAATTCTGTGTCCTGAGTCAATTTGATTTTTTTAGGAGTGGTTGCCTTTGTTATTTAGGAGGTATTAAATGTACTAGTGTGTCCTGAGCCTGTGGTCCACCTCCCCCGAGTATTCTCTTTCCTTGACGTGTTGGAGAGCATCTGTCATGGAGGTCTCTGGTCGTTAGCTTGTCTGTCAGATCCAGACAGGGCCTCGCTTGTCACTTGTCATTTTTAGCACCATATTCAATCTAGCAGTTTTCTTTAGAGACACTCCGTCTTTGTCATACATGCCAATATTGATTCTGACAAGCCAGACACTTTGGTATTATGTAGCCTCGTGGCATCCCAGTCCTTTTCTTTGTGTGTGAATGTATTGTGGGGAGAAAATGAGAATATAGTGGCTGAGGAAATATGTGAACGATGAACTGTATCTTTCTCAGATTTGAGTACATTACTAACTGGTTAGCTCACGTTGCTAGCCAGGATAGCCTAATTATTTGCTTACAAGGTATTGCATGTCTTGGCACATGATTACGTTTGGAATCTTTTTTCTTTGCATAAGACTATAGGCTGTTAAGGTCTTCAAATAGTCTGCTTTTAAATCAAACCAAGTTTGAAATTGTAAGGCTGGGTGTCAAACCTGCCCCCACCTCTCATATGCTAAAGTCTGGAGTTTCTGGATGGTCTCAACTTGATGGCCCTGACACCCCATTCAAGATCTGGTCTGATTGGTTGTTCTTGTGTATAAAGGGAATTGTAATGCATTGTTCGTTGGATTCTTGATCTCCTGAGACCTTCTC
Source organism: Mallotus villosus (assembly GCA_903064625.1). Classification (NCBI taxonomy): domain Eukaryota; kingdom Metazoa; phylum Chordata; class Actinopteri; order Osmeriformes; family Salangidae; genus Mallotus; species Mallotus villosus. The sequence continues at coordinate 1,102,287 of CAEFZP010003311.1, forward strand.
CTCAGTTCTGCCTTGTCTGTCCTACTCCTTGCTCACTCTTGCTTTCTCCCTGATTTTACAATGATCACGGTAGAGTAGGTAAGATTTAAAGCCTTCATTTGTAACATGTTTGCCTTGTAATTGATTTCATTCATTTGCAATGTTATTAAATGCGTATTCTATTTGACCGTACTTTGACCATTCTTGCTCTGATTTTTAACCCATTAAGTCAAATAACTATACTTTATATTTGTATTGGCATTATTTGGTTCATGCTAATACACTTCAGTTTCCCATCTTCCTTTAAACCATAGGGGAATTCGTTTCGGTTCTTTCGACCATATTTTACCCCCCTACAAAATCCAAGGGTCATTGCACCTTTTCAGTTGAGGCCCCACATTGCTGGAATAGTCTACCTCTCCATTTTAGATCCTTTCCCTCTACTGATGTTTTTGAATCACAATGCATCTTAAGTCCCACCTCTTCTCCCAGCCGATGATACTGTGCAAGAACAACAATGTTTTCCTAGATATGTAAATGTCTGTGTATGTCGCTCTGGATAAGAGCGTCTGGTAAATGACTAAATGTATGTGTCCTTGTGATAAATGTGTCTGACATTGTTTTTAAATGTGCTACAGTATGGAAATCAATTTGACCTGACAAACTATGTTTCAAACATAGTTAGATGTTAAATACTTTGTTAGTAAGTTAACATACTAATGACAACTATGTCACAGATTCAGGTATTTTGGGGATTTGTTTTGCTATTTGTTAATGTTTGATCATTGTCTAAAGTTTTTTTACAATATATAAAGTATTTTATTTTTTACATGATATTCTTAGTGTTTTTGTCTTAGCGCTGTGTTTTTTACCTTATTTATATCTTTGTTTATGTAGATTTTCTTTGTTCACGACCCTTATTGTTTGTGTGTACAAGCATCCCGATTTCCTGGAAAACATTTCCATCCACATCTACTGTGAATTATAAACGTTATTAAGGGTGGTCACCCATGCAGCACAACAAGCCCTGTATGTTGGGAAAATGTAATGCAAAAATAATTGCCGGGCTTGGACTTAACATACCTTTCTTTAGACATTTTATCATTATTTGCATTAATGGCAGAAAGGAAAGTCAATGCTTGTGTGTAGGCGTGATAACAGTGTTGTGTTAATTACTTGGGCCATAACCCCTGTGTGATGAGGTCTATTGGTTCAATTTAAATATATTACGTAACTTGTATAGCCCTGGAGAACCTCAACAACAACATTATCTTATGATGTCATCTGCATGTGCCGCAGGAAGTCATTCCTCACATGATGTCATCTGCATGAGCCGCAGGAAGTAATTCCTCACCTGACCCCAACAAAGGCTAGAGATTTTTGTCTTGTAGAGAGGAATTCCCTCTTTTATTTCACATTTCTCCTTTAACTGTATTTATTTAACACATCAAACTGTCTACCAAACTGTAAATGAAAGTATACTCTTGACACAAACTAACAAGGTCAAGGCTGATTTATAATTTAACAAGAAATTGCTGCCCCATTACTCTCAAGAATTTAAGTAAGAAATTAGGAAATTAAAATATGATAAATAGCAGCAACTTTCTACAGGTTTATTGCTCTTTGGCCTGTTCTTTCAGGTTGAAAAGAAATCTTATGAACCACATCACGCCCAAGTGTGAAATAGGTCTCGCTCTCTAGGTAGCCATCATCCTCTTCCTCTTGTCACTTTCTCTCCCTCCTTCGCTCTCTCTCCATTCAACACATGAAACCTCCTTCACAGACTCAGTGTGTCTCAAATCAACTCCCTCTTTGACAAAACAGATATGCCTCCATTAATTATAAAAAGGCTTAATCTAGCACTAGTACGTCACTGCCCTATCATCATCCTTTAGATGGTCCAATTTTCCGTTGTCCCTGCTCTCCACTGCCCACAGTCAGAAACCGGATCTGGCTGGAATAGTCTCATATTGTCAGGCAGCAGATGGGAGTAGGCTGGCAAGGCTGTTTTTACTGTTATCCTCACCGGGCATAATTCTGTAAAAGGTGCTAATGATGCTTGGGCTTAATGTGTTAGCTCTCCAGCTGACAGCAGGCCTGTTCTGGATGGGGAGCAGAGTGAGAGTGTTTTAGGGATCAGAGTGATGCCCAGATGAAGTACGACGCGGAGCCAGAGGACCTGTTTGTGGTCCATCACACCTGAGAGGCCTGCTGCCAAATATGGAAATAGGTCTGTTTCACAACATGCCGTCCTTCAGGGTTATTCAATAGCATGTGCCACAATAATAACATAGTGTATCCCTACTGAGTTTTCTGGCAATTTTTGTCTTACTCTCTCACGTACACACATACACACATGCACACACACAAATGCTTGGGGAAGGATGATGGATGGCGAGCGTTGCCATGGCAATACAAATGAATTGGGCCTGAGCTTTGGTGGCCCTAATGGTTGGCTGTCAGAGTGGTAATGAAGTCTGAAAAACATCCTGCCTGTTACTGGAGAGGTTTATGTTGCCTGCATAGAATTGTGTCCTGTAGCTGTTTCGGTTTTATCTTTTCTTAATGTCTCTCTTATCACTTTAGTTTCGATTTTTTCACTTTCTCGAAATTATGTGAGAACAAGGACAGAGCCAACTAACAGTACAACTAATTGCATTATTTTTAATTGCAAATTGATGGAAGTGTATGGGAAGAACCAACTGAGTGACGTGAATCCCGCTGGTCACAGTTACATCTAAGGGTAAATGTACATGCAGTACTTGACCTTGAATGCACTGTGTACCTGTAGTGTATCAGAAATACCAGTATTGTAAGTATTGCAACTACGAGTACTCACAGGGATTCAGGTGTAGTTAATGCAATACTCTGAATGCACACAGGCTGGATGTGGATGTGACATGTATTTGTTCACAGATCACACTTCCCTCTCTGTGTGACAGTTTTCTGCTGTTTTCACTGATGAGATCTGGCACTAAAGGTAAATGTAGATGCCAGGACCCCTTCAGGCAGAGCACTTGCTTGCGGTCAATGAGAACTTATACACCATTTATATCCGAGGCAGATGGTCACACAATCATGGACTCTAGGGTGGTAGTCGGGTAGTAGTGAATGTAGAGTGAGTGAGTTTGCGTGTGTTCATATATAAACGATACTGATGCGTCTGAACAAACTTTACTAAGTAAAGAAAATATCCATCTAATTCCATCATGTTTAACATATGTTAAGGTTTTTGAAGTAGTCAGCACCTGTTATTTGTGATTTCTTTTGTGCATGTTTTTATTACAGTAATTGTTTTTATCACAGTAATTGTACGTCCCAGAAGAGGCTCTGGTTCTTAATTTCTTGCTTTGACCGGCGATCTAAAATCAGCCATTATCACGCATTTGTGAGGTTGTGTGTGTAATTCATTAACTATCATGGCAACGGAAAAGCAGAAACACTCATACTGTACCCGCACAGCATGCACTCCCTCCATCTCAGGCACTAATCCATCTGTTTTGCTACACTCTCGGGAAGCCATTAGAGATATTATCAGAAATTACACCCTGATTAAAGAGAGCATGGTTAGCTTCACCCAGAGTTATTGCAAAATTGGTCTCACTACACAGCAGCCAGCCTTTTCAATAGACTACCCTTGTGCCCACCCCAGAAGTGACTGTAGTATCGATTTGCACCATCAGACTAAATCACATTCTCAATTTCCTAATTCAAAGGTCACATTCAGCCGCAAGGTATGAATCTCATCTAATCAGCATTGATGATTCCTATGTGCCTCCATAATCAAGTTATGAGGTTTGGATGACAAATTTGACTCTGCTCTCCGCTTGATCACAGCTGCCGACCCAGAGATGATTCTGTCATTTGTTTCAGCCCCGTGGAGCTGAGGGGAACAGGCGTGTGTGTCCAGATGTGCCTCCAGCCTCTGGTTGTGGTTCGCTAACAGTGTTAATCTATTCATCAACACTTATTTCCTCAATAACTACATTCGTATGTTCCGTGAAATCCCATTCAGAGCCTGGCAAAGGTCACTGGGCCATGAAAGGCCAGAGGGGAGAATCCATGAAGTAGCTGTTGACGTGTCTAATTAGGCGGGAAGGGTCCAGCTCATCCCTGCCTCTTGTGCAATGTTTGCCTTTCACATACTTATCGTCATGGATCCTCATTTAGGCACACAGTCAAATGTGAGCTTCAACAAACCGTGTTGCAAATCTGACTCTGAAAAACTGAAAAGGGATGTGTGAAACAGAGCTGAATCACATTTCTGCCCACCTGCTGTAAGGAAATGATGATATTTATATCTCTCCACCCCCAGGTTGGTCCCACTCACCCTCCACAAGGATGGATCTGGAGGTGTGTAGAATAATGTGTTTGTGCCAACTGGGATTTTAGCAGAGTTGGTCAATTTCAGTAAACCCATAAACAAAGCCCCAGAGTTTGCCTCTTGCATATGAAAGCAGTGTTCAACGCCGTAGTAGCATATGCAGTGTCTGCATGTTCGAACAATAAAAGTGTTTAAATGACAAGCACTACTCTTTATCAATTACAGTATATTACAGACTGGAAAGAGACCCAGAGGTGGGATCTTGGGTACCTCAAAGCTTGTTGTTTTCCAAAAAGTCTGAAAGAATCTCACAGGGAAGTCCATAGGTTTATTTCCCATATTTTTCCTTTTTCATTTATTGTAAAACAGTGCATTGGTTCTGTAATATCTGGTTGTTACCAAGCCTATAAAATTGAGTGATCTGACAACTATGGAGCTTCTCACAGTGAAATCTTTACAGCTATTAGCGGGTTTGGATTGTCTGCATTGACTGTTCTGTGATAATAGATCATACCTGGGTGCACCTCTCATACAGGGCACAGTGTGCAGCCTCCATCTTCAAAAAAGACTTGTTATTAGATAAAACCACAGCTCTGTGCAGAGCAGAATCAAATATAGTTAATCAGAACTGTCTGGAACTCCTCACCCACAGTCAAGAAAGATGACTTGCCTGGGTGCTGAGATTGATATCGATCGTTCTTTTTCATGGGAACGACCAATACCCCTTTGTGCAATTTTAATCCAATACCAAACCCCCTGACTGTGGACAGACTGCTCCCTGAGAGTTGAGGATGCTCCTGTTCTTACCCCGACATCTTTCTATAAACATGCGAATGGACTCCCAGAACTGTAGTCTGTGCACGGTGAAGTGGGAGGTTAAGGTTGTGTGAGGATGGCTGTGTTTCAGAGACAGACATTCAGTAGAGCTGGACAGAGCAAGAGATTCACTATCACCAAGGTTGTTTTTTTTTATCACCAATGGGGCATTAAATAAAAGTCAGAGAGAAATCTCACATTTCGTGGCCTTCAGCAACAGTTGGGTTAGCCCAGGGCTGGCCAACCCTGGTACTCGAGAGCCGCTCCCCTGCATGTTTTAGATGTTTCCCTGCTCCAGCACACCTGTTTCAAATGAATGGGTTGTTATCAAGCTCTGTGGAAGCCGGGTAAGGACCATTCATTTGAATCAGGTGTGCTGGAGCAGGGAAACATCTAAAACATGCAGGGCAGCGGCTCTCGAGTACCAGGGTTGCCTGCCGTTGGGTTAGCCGTACCATAAAAGTGCATCTGACATGGGCTAAACACACCCTACTCTTCTGCTCCCCCATCACCCCCCCTAGGTAGGCTCTGTATGACTGACTGATCTGCTGGAGATATCATCATCAATCAGAGCTGCCTTCTCCAGATCCTGAGAACGTAACACACACATGAAGCCTGTTGATTTCACCACACTTCTTCCTTTTTTTCTTTTTTACCTAACTTACTTAATTTGTATTACCAGGAGGTGAGGGACCATTGCAACTTTCCAATCAGCGAGGACGCCCTGAGGTCTTGCTATAATGATTGTATTACAGGGAAGTCTTATTTGGTGGTATCTGGTGGCACTGTAAGCTGCTCAGACTATTGATTGATTTGGGAGCTGTTCGAAAGCTTTCACTCAAACTAGCTCTGAAAACAGCTCATGTGCGAGGTTACAGTGACATCATCTGCTTCACTATCATAGGGTTTGAAATGATTCGCAAACTCAATCACGGAGATTGAGACCTAATTAAAAGGTGTAACGCTGCGCCAACCAGATTTAGTAAGTGAATGAAATATAAGGTGTTTGTAAGTCTACTTTTGTATGAGTAATCGTCAGACATTACAGAAGGCCTACATCTGCTAATGATGCTTCCTGTGGGCTCTGCAGGTGTCCCTTTATATTCCTATTAGAGGGGTTTCTCTTCTTATATCTGCTGGCTGCTGAAAGAGGGAAATGAATGTGTATTGTTTTCACTTTTGTCAGGTTTATTCATCCTGTGGCGAGACACTCATTAAGACAGTGAACACTAATTAAGGGAGTTAATCTATTTTTGAGAGGGTGCTGACTGGAAGCCTTGGTGATCATTCTTATATTTATCTTATCGTGACAGTGGGAGTATTGAGATAGACTGTCCATTTGTTTAATTTTGTTGTTGTTTTTCGACCAAAGAAAAGTGATGTTTCTTCAATGTGTCCAGTAAAGTGTAAAGGGAAAAAAAGGCATCTAATACTCCCATAAACTTTAAAAGACAGTTCCTGTAGATGGTTTATTCTACAGTTAATCTAATCTAAAGGTTGAGCCATGATAGAATGCCTGATGATTGTGTTGGTTACACTTCCCTTTCCCCCCGCTCTTCTAGTAGTCACATTTCCTCTTACATGTGCTTAGGTGTCAGTCTTTCACATTCTAATGAGTGGATAGCATATCCAGGATTGTCGTTTTATTCAAAATGACCATTTGAGAATGCATTCAACATGTGAACACTGCTGTTGTACACAGTTGTTCACGTTCAGAGCTAAGTGGGTCAAACGCATCAATCCTTCCCCCGCTATCGCGCTCTCTCCCTTTCTTTCTCTCTCATTATCTGACCCTCTGTCTTGAGTAATCAAAGGGTTTGTATCAATTCTCGGTGCCCTTTGATAAATTGTATTCCTGTGATTCATTATTTGATGGTGCAGACCTTATGACTGAATAACAGATGTACTACTTTGGGCCTGTGCTCTCTTCTGTAGCATATCATCACTTCAGAAAATATGTTTTCTTCTTTCCAGTTCCCTTGAACTGATCTGGTCCTTTTCATGTCAGTGCCTTTTGAGTTTGCATCCCTCGGCATGTAGCTCCCTCCCACCACACACGCCCTCTCTTTCTCTCTCTCTCTCTATCTTCTCTCTCTCTCTCTCTCTCTATCTCTCTCTCTCTCTCTCTATCTCTCTCTCTCTCTCTCTCTCTCTCTCTCTCTCTCTCTCTCTCTCTCTCTCTCTCTCTCTCTCTCTCTCTCTCTCTCTCTCTCGTACACGCACACACCACCACTCTGTGATATTTGACACATTACAGGCCTAAGAAAGTGAACGTCGACAAGCCTCTCATCCCGACACGGCAAGTGAAAAATCAGTTGTCCCTAATGACGGTTTTACCACCCTAATCAAGCACTCCAGAACGTGCCTGAAACGTCGCCCCCAAGCTGTCGTATCACATTCAGTTCACGTGGCGTTCATGTGCCGTGTCTAATATTTCTTCATTTAGAAGCATGTTTGCAAATATGTTGATTCATTTATCCTTCAAAGGATAGTGGAAGTACTGAAGGCTGCCTGATTGTACTGTGCATTTCTCTCTCAACCTGCCTGTAAAGAAAGAACACCTGTCGGAGACATCATCATGTATTTTGATTGAAACTCAGTTCCTATCCTTCCATCATTGTTCACTGTTGTCTAATTTGCATTGCTGTGCTGTTTGTGATTAGGCTGTGAATGATAGATGATGTGACTTCAGTGTCATCAGAGTTATTTGTGTTTAGAGTTATTTGTGTTTACTCTAACAGTGATGACCAAAAAAAATATGCTGTTTTGTTTATGAGAATGTTGTTCAAATCTGCCTTTTTGAAGTGTCTGTCTCCGTGACCAGTCAGCCATGTTCAAGCAGAAGGGGTTGTTGAATTAAAAAAGCAATGTGACAAACACATTAAGAATTCTGCTAAAAGCGCAGAAGGCATTGCTTAGCAGGCACCAGTGAAGCAGGGCCGTCTTCTCACTGTGATAAAGTGGACTCCTAGAATACATCTCTATTGTTATGGCTCAAAGAGTTAACATACAGTGGGCCTACATTGCTTGTAACATTAAGACAGGCACAGTCACGTCGTCAACCAGGGGGTATGACAAGATGGAAACACTGTTAGCTAGTTTGAAGAGACTTGCAAAGAACGCTTGGACGATGTTTCTGACGTTTAGGATTCTCAAAACTATTTGAACATTGACCTGAGTTGGTAATTTATACAAAACTGTCATCTACTATGCATTGCAAAGAGTTTCAAGGATTTCCTTAAAGCGGCTGTATTGCATTCCTTTAGCTAACACGTCAGTACCAAAGAGGCCATAACAACATGCTTTAAGTGGTAAGATGACACTACACAAGATCCATTATAAATGTATAAACATTTAGTAAATACATTTCAATCATAATTGTATTTAGTGCGACTCTCACACGTCTCATGATACTTACAGGACATACAGTAAACTAAAGAAATAGTCACGACTTGCCCATATTTAACCAGTGAATAAATTATTCCAATCTAAAAATTTCATTAGCCTGTCGTTGAGGATGAGAAGCACTGAACCATGAAATCATTCAGCTCATACTTTCCTTTTAAAGGTTTTGAATATGCTCTGCTCATGACTTTACTCTGCTTTCTATGACAAGATCAGATTAGTCTTTTGAAATGCAACAGTCTTATGACACAATGTGATCCGTTCAATGATGAAAGCTTTAGGTGGTGCCATTCTCAGCAGAATCTCATTACCGGCTTTAATTAGATATTTTCTGATCTGATTCATCCAGCTTCTTTGCACATAGACATTTGACAAAAAAATAAGAAATCAAAGCCCATGAAGACATTTTCTGCCCCTGTTGTGTGTGCTCAAGTAAAGGATTCTGGTTCTGAAATAGCACTGCAAAACTTTGTAAGGACTTGTCTTAGATTATGACTCATTTCACAGCATCAACAAACGAAAATCGAGAGGTTACTGGAGCTTTGCAAAGTTTTGAAATTGTATCCATGTTCTTTTTGGCACAATAGTCAGTCTTGAGAGCAATGCTGTACCTACCATCTGATTCCTCTTCCCTTTCGACCTTTCTCTCTTCTACATTCACAGTTGAGATTGCATGTGCATTTGTGATGTTCTTTTCTTTCATGATGACAGTATTGTTTCAAATGGATCAAATATGATCATGAATCCTATTCCGACAAAACGACAGCTAAAGAACTGCTCTTTATCTCACTAAACATCCATCAGTACTTTGTCTTGTCCTCACTGTGTATCAGCCTTCAGTACAAGTGGCCTTTGACTCTATGCACAAAGACAGACTTTTCTCACTCTCCATTTGTCTCTCTCTCACCCTCCACCCCTCTCTTTCTCTCTCTCTCTCTCTCTCTCTCTCTCTCTCTCTCTCTCTCTCTCTCTCTCTCTCTCTCTCTCTCTCTCTCTCTCTCTTTGTCTCTTTCTTTCCCAGTGCAATGTCACCCCTGTCCCCGCCTGTCGGTGTGATCTTGGCGGGAGTTGAACAGGTCTCGATGTGTCCCTCTGGTCCAACGGTCCAACCAGCTGTTCCAATCAGCTCGATTATCCAGTGGAGGGATCTCAGGGGCACTGAGGGGGATAGGGCACCTCTACATCCACTTTACAACCGCTGTTTCCAATCTTCAATCCTTCTGTATCTGTGTCTGTTCTTCTATTCTTCACACACGACTCCACTCTTCCTCCGTGTCATGTGACCCCCTGCCATGTGACCTCTGTCTTATTATCTCTCCCTCTATACTTTGTCTGTCATCTGCAGTACAAGACCTTCGTTTTTTTGTGGAAAGCTAGTGATGATGTCACGGCCGGGTGCGTTACCATAGTCATAGCAATTGAACTAAGTCTGTTGGAATGCGAGTTCAACAGGCTTTACTTTCTAAACATAATGTAAAATATCAACACCGGTAATTACATTTTAATCCCTTGTGTGAAAAATCTGTTTTTGTGTCTGTGTTCCTTCTCTCCCCAATAGGGTCGATTAAGAAAATCTATTTTGTTTTCAGGATTCATGTAAACTGCTCAATCGAATGAGGTTCCTTTAACAGATGTTACTTTAGTCATTTCCGACTTGTGTCCCTGTAGAGTCGTCCCTCTCCGTTGCTGCTGAGGTCCCATGAGCTCTCTGTAAATGGGATTCAAAAGCAGCTGTCCCTTTGTGTCAATAATCAGTTGATGTCAATGAACAAAACATGAAATGCAAAGATTTATTTCACCACTTGATGCACTAGGAAACAAAGCATTTTGTATCAAATCATAAACAGCATGGGCAGATGGATTGTGTAAAACAAAGTGCTATGAACTTAATGAACCAAATCAACCCTACCTTTATACCCAGTCTTACTGCACTGTTTCAGTTTTGAATCCTCAACCTAACGTGTGCATTGTTTTTATAAACTTAATTTCAACCAACTTCTTTAATTTGACTGTTCCATGTTACTGTAATGTCATGGTCAGATTATATTTATTTTTTAAATGACAGTGCTTCAAGGTTTCAACTCAAATGCAGAGACAGAGGTGACGTAAGAGACAAAACAGCAGAAGTCTCTCCACCTCATTGACTCTGGCTCTCCAACCAAAATGTCACGTTATTGACCCTAGAGGCTCACGTTGGGATCAGACAGGCTGCACTGGGGGGGGAAAAAACATTGCTCATTCTGCCCGTCAAAGTAGTTCAAGGGTGCTTCACATTTTTAACCACATTTCAATTCTGTAACCTTTTGTTTGAGTGGTCGCAGATTGGATCTGTTGCTAGAAGAGATTGCTTCCTGAATGGGAAATGTGTGCCCATGTCAAAGGCAGGGGGTACCTCTGGCTTGGCTTTCATGGGGGGCTCCCCCGAGGTCAACATCATTGACCCTCAGCATACCAGGGGCTGACCTTCAAATAAACATTTGTATCCACCCTAAACACAAGATGAAGAGGTCTGTCTCAAATGCACAACAGAATGTTTGATCCATCCGTAGACTTTGTCATTCTGATTGAAGGAAAATGCAAAGATCATACCGTAGGCTTGGTACAGTACAAGAGGCCTTGGCACTTTCCACATGTTTATTTTGTGGCTTCAAAAACCCTGTCATGGCTGTAATACTCCTCGATGTTGTAGATCAAGAGTTTGAAGGTAGTAACTAAAATATCGAACTTTCCTTTGTACGGTATGCTCATGAAATGGCACGCAGGTCCCTCTCCTATGCAAGACTATTACAACCCAAAAATAACATGATCACTAGTTCTTATTTTTCCACAGTGAGCTTCGTCACTCCACCCCTGTGAGTCTTAAACACTTTTGTTTGTCAGCATCGCATTTCAGCCAAGCATGCAGGCCCTGATTCCTGGGTTGGTCATGATACAACCTCAATCACTGAGCAACGTGTCAGATCTTTCCCAGGATCAGGACTCAGTGGTGCATGGTGGCAGTGTGGGTAGTACTGAGCGACGTACACCTTTCACAACTATGACAGAAACTATAAGAGAGGTATGACACACACAGAGATACAGTGCATGTGCAAATATGTGGTGGAGTAAAGGGTAATGTGGGAAAGGGTTAACGTAGGATTCTTAGAACACTGAAATAAATGAACACAATGGGGAGGGCGGCAGCCAGGCAGTGCTTGTGGAAAATGAGATAGTGACAGGCGATGGTTCTTTCTTCTCTCCGAGGGGATTGGCTTCCCTCTGACCCTACAAACCGTGCTGATCCAGTAATTAATACTGGATGGCCAGTCAGTGAGAGGTCTCCTCTCAGAGAGAGAGCTGTGTGGCCAGGGAAAGGTTCTCTTGACAAAGAGCAAATCTGACAGTAATTAAGTGCGCCACGCTGTCGAAGATAGGCCCTGCAAGTTAGCAAATTTAATCGCATAATGACGCTAACGTGGTTCTGTACAGGGCATTGATATGAAGGGGCATTGAGAGCACTGGCAGCATTATTTTCTCTTCTCCTCACTCTCATCTATTCCAAATCCATTTGTTTAAATAGCTATTTATCGTTACCAACGTAATCTAAATGTTTGTTGGGATTATCTTTCTTTTTTTTAAATGTTGTGGTAGTATTTTAGTATATTAGGTAATCCGTTTTTTCTATAAAGCAAAAGCAGTTCAGAAAGAACTGCTAAGAGCATTCAAGATGAACCCCTGTTGTCTTGCCAAGTTACAGGATGATCCAGGAGATCGAAAATACTGTTCATGCTGCGTAGCACAGGGCTTTGAATGCATTGAATCACAGTAAACTCAAACTTTCATTATTGATTGTTTTGTCCATAAAAAGGCAAGCAGACCTTTTTAATCCCCAAGGCCAGTTTCCATCTACACTACTTTAGTTATTCTTTAGTTCAAGTATTGAGTTGAACGAATATTTTTTTTTCTATCATTTCACTTGCAAATTGATAAATAACTGTGGAATTGCGGATTTCTTTCATAGAGCATCTATTCACCATATGTTCATATTTTTGGGTCAGTGCTGACAAATCCTATGAGCTACCGGTAAATGTAACTTTTTGGAAGAATTCAAGTGAGTGCTGAGTTGATTAATAAATAAGCCACCTGTCTGTCATTAAGATGTCCACCTGCTAGTGGTGTTTAATGATTATGAGATGGAATTAGCCTCAAGAGGTGACTGATAATGTATGCAGAACATACATGTCCTTTTATGCCACGGCCATTTTGTGTAAGTGTCTGGTTTCAGCGTGTCACTCTTTGTGAATGGGACAATGTGACAGGACTTACGTAGTCGATCTCTCCATTTCTGGCATTTACAGTAGATTTGTCAGTAGATTCATTTTGTAAATCAGTTGATAAGATCTACAATGTTTGTAAATAAGTTGCTGCATTATCTTCTCATGGAGTGACCCACAGTAAGTTTGTTCTTTATACATAACACAACGTATAGCGTTAATATGTTTATATACATAGACACACATTATACACTGTCACAGTCCCTTACTATTGTCATTGAAACCAACTAAACTCGTCTTTGCATCACCAGTCAAGCAGTCACACTCAATTCTGATATCAGCAGGCTATGATAACGTAAACACTGAAAAGTAATAATCGTACTTTTCTCAATACATTGGACCACATGAACCATATCCCGCAATCATGAACCCCACACTATGAACAATCAGAGCCTATTCTATCTCTATTGTCTTCTTTTCAGCTTGATAAACCTATTAAATTGTTGTCTCTTCGTTTCTGTCAGCTGAAAGCCAGAGTTTGCTTTATAGAATTCAATGCACACATCAAAAGTGTTGGAGTTGGCTGGAAAGTCTCAAATGTACCAATACTGCCACCCTTAGGCCCACATATTCATCAAAATGATACAGAGAGCGTGGAGTAAAATAAACAGTTCTTTCTATTTTCTTCCCATCTACTTATAGTATTATCCACATGTACAGCTGGGGGGTTCATGAGTGGTGTCTGTCAGCACGCCACACAGCACCCACAGCACGCCACACACTCACCATACACCGTACGCATACGCAAGGATGCTGTTGTTCTCTGGTCCTTCCGGTCTGCATCATGACTTGCATCAGCTTGGTGGATTTTATGACCAAGTGGAAAAAGGGAATGGACAACAATAATGTTCAATATCAAAATCATTTTATAGCATGCCAGGTATCATCATGTCCAAAATGTTTGTTAGTAATGTATTGTTTAAGAATTGAGTTGCATTTTGGATCTCAATACTTTTCCAATGTAGATCCTCTAAAGCTCCCAGAATAGTCAGAAGCATGCAGTCTGCCTCTTTCCCAAGTCCAACAAGAAGCCTTATGTTCAAACTCTCTGTTTGCTCCTTCAACCATCTGCCAAGCTTAAACACTGGCATCAGGTGAAGTGGGTCATCGCACAAGTGGATGGTTTTTGTTGAAGGATGAAAGACAGTGTTGTTCTTTTACACGCCAGCCTCGTCCACAGGTGTGTGTGGTTGTGTTAGTCCAGCGGTGTGTTAGTCCAGCGCTGTGCTCAAATGGAACCTCCTCCTCCCACCCAAGATTAGACGCGGTCACAAAGAAATAATTACAAATATTGATCCTGTGTACAGTGCAAGGAAGCCATCTCGGACGCTAGAGATAGAGTTCAGCCTTCTGGTCTTGAATTGGCTTCTGGGGCTGGCGGAGTGAATTACACTGTTGGACTGCCTAATACCATGGTTTTCAGCTCCTCGACTGGGGCCGACCCAGTCTTCGCTCTTCGAGGTGGAGGCAGACAGCCTGCCAGGGAGGAAGTGGTGTATGACCTCTGATAAAAATGAAAGGGTATTCTCTCTTTAACTCAGCGTGTGTGTGTGTGTATCTGTGTTTGTGGAATCTCAAATGAATCCTACTTCCTGTTGTGCCTTTGTCATGTATCATAGCTGTAGGCTGGGAGAGGAAGCTGGAACATCTCCACAGTTCTCGCTTTACGGTCGGAATGATAATACTTGCACTACTACATCTGTTGTGGCCAATACAGATGCTGTTTGTATATGTTCAAAGACACCAGAACTGCATTGGCATTCAGTCTTTCAAAAGACATATTGTTACACAGAGCACATTCATTGATTAGTTACTCTGTCATGAAGACTCTCTTGCATTCCCCATTCTATTGTTGCTGTACTGATATATTGATATTCACATGTTGACTTATCTTATCACTGAACTTTAAACACGCATCTTGTCATTGTGTGTATTCTCATTGTGAAAAGAAAACTTTTAGCTGTCTTATCAATTCATTCCAAGTGACACTTGTAACGCTTGAAAATTGAGGTGGTGGAGGTGGGGTTGAGAGGAACAGATGTGTTGCTGTGCTTGTCTTTGATGCAGAGGTGCTTTCTGAAACGGGGGAACACGGGAGAGTAACAAAGTGGGTTCTCGTGAAACAATCTGTATCTGTCTGTCTCATTTCTCGTCTCTCCTTACTGTCCGTCTTTTCTATTCCACAATTGTCCAGGATCTCTCTCCCCCCTCTGACCCTGTCCTTCTGCATTCTTCACTCTTGCCCCCCCCAGGAGAGATTCAGCTCATTTGTGGCGTTCTAGTATTTTTTGTGTAGCAAACTGAGGTCCTGTCTGCATTGTATTGTCGTATTTGATCCAGTAACAAGAGTATTGCATCTAGATTTCACACATGTTCAAATAATAGTATTATTAGTGTATTCACTCCTACATCATTTGCTGATGATGTAGCAAATGAGATCTTTGAGGAAAACCGTTTGAGATCCGTTCCCAGCTCTGTTTGTGAATCATGCAGCCAGATAAATGTGTCTTTTGATGTTTCAAATGTCATTTTAAAGAAGACATGGTGAAGTTATACATAATAATGTTGGTCTATCCGCTCTTGAATCCAAAAGACCTGTGCTGGAGACCTTTGTCTGAGAACTGGTGGTTGTTTGTCTGAGAGCTGGTGGTGGCTTGCTTGGTTGGATTGGAAGCTGACAAGTCCATCTGTATTTCACATTTATCCTTGGTCGTGTTCATGCATCTGATTACTTTACCAGCACCGAAGCACCTTGTCATTTAGCTTGGGCAATTACCCATCGCTCATTTCATGTGATTAATACCCAGTGGCCGCTAACAAAACACCCCACCTCTCACACACACACACACATACACACACACAACCCCACCTTGAAATTACTGTTGGCCCTAAAATGAGTCACCCTCTCCCCATTATCTCTGCAGTCGTTCAGCCCCATCCAGGTCGGGGGTGGCGGACATTTTTCACAGCCTAGCTGACACCTTAGTGACAGGCTGACTGAAATGGCTGTTATCACAGCCAGCCACATCACAGCTGGGTAAAACATCCCAGCACACTCGCTGCAGACATTTTACTCCGGGAAAAATATTAGAAATCGAAATGTTATAGTCAAGTGGTAAAACACGCTATATGCAGCCATGCTCCGGTCTACATTGAGTGTCCCAGCATGCACTGAGTCTTCATGTACATGTCAGTAGCTACAGTACAACGCTGGAAGATGCAACAGTGGCCTTGTTTTTGTTCTCTGTTGTGGTCTCCAGTATAACTGCCTGGTTCTACTTCTATTGTCTGTCCTCCTCACACACACACACACACACACACACTCACACAACCGTCTCCACACAGGCGAACACACACACACACTCACACAACCGTCTCCACACAGGCGAACACACACACACACACTCACACAACCGTCTCCACACAGGCGAACACACACACACACAGGCACACAGGGTATTATATCCAACTCAACCTGGTTATTAGCACTCTATCTCTCAGACACACAAACACACATTTCTCTGCGCACGCACACACACACACACAGCCAGCCAAACACACACAATGACAGCTCTTAAAGGATCTCTCGGCCTGTATCAGCCCTCGCTATCTTAATAACCTAACGCTTCCTATTTTCCCAATGACACCCACTCCCATTATTCCTCAGTAAATGTGTTCACAGGGGAGGGCTTAGTGATGAAAGCTATCAGATGAAAACAATCTCCCGCTATCTCTCTCACTCTCTCTCTCTTGTTGTTATCAGCATAAAATTATATAAAGATATTAATAATGGAACAGTGTCGGGATGAGGAGGTTTGACTTTGTTTATTCTCTCTCTCTGTTTCTCCCTCTCTCTCTCTCTCTCTCTCTCTCTTTCTCCCTCTCTCTCTCTCTCTCTCTCTCTCTGTCTCTCTGTCTCTCTCTCTCTCTCTCTCTCTCTGCCTCTCTCTCTCTGTCTCTGTCTCTTTCTTTCTTCTGTCTTTGTGCTCAGACACTGTGACGTGTTTGTTCGGATGAACCTGACATCTGAAGAAAAAAAACATTAGCCAAAGATTAGTTTTTGAGGTGATTTTCACTATTCTCTATTATGTCTTTTATCCTGCCGTATTTGTAATTACTTTTGAGCACTGTGTTTCTGCCCGTGTAATTGCTCACTGCATCACTGCTCTCTGGAAGCTTACTGAGGATACAGGTCATACATTAAACTGTCTCTTCCCAGTTAACACAAAGTTAAACCTTGTCTGGGCCCATCCAGGGAAAATTGATGTAATTTGTCCCCAGCATAGTGTGTAGTTGTTCAGCAAGTGCCCTTGGAAGGATAATAGAGAGCCGTGGAATAATGCTCTGATAATTACCTGCAAGGATAATGTACCCAAGAGGTGCTACCAAGCTGGAGCAGTGATACTAAAGGTACAGTAGATACTTAAGATGAAGAATGAGTAAACTGACTTGTTGGAGTAAGCTAGCTATGGGCCTACAGAAGCGTTTCCTGGTCACTCCACTTGCAGTCTACTGTACATGTTCTATGAGTATAGCTGCTGGCTCTGCTAAGCAAAGCTATGATATCCACAGGAGTTGTCAAAAGTGCTCGCTCTTACATTACAGCATATTTTAGTCCACAAAAACAACCCCTCCACTGTTAATCATGTGATATCACGGTGGTCACATGATGGTTTGACTGTGAGGCAAGGACCAGGACTCAGGAACCCTCACCACTACAGTTCGTCATCAGGTTGAATCTGTGGCCTTCCTGTTGAACTGAGTGAGGTTCCATTACTTCCTGATCTTAATGTGGCAATGGAGTAGAGATCGACCTGTACAAATGCCTGGCCAATGATACTCACAGCTCATCTCTGTTTTCAACTGATGCTTAGCTATTGACGTCTTTTGGTGTAAAAATAGAGCAGCCCACACTCGATAGTCACAATCATATTCAGAGTCAACATCACCGAGGGGGATTTTTGTCTGTTTTTCGAGAGATGATAACGAGATAAGAGGGGGCTGTGATTTTGTCATTTGTCTTTGTCACTCATGCCCAACAGCAACTGTAAATGGGTGTTTTTTTTTCTGTCAACTCGCAAGATTTGTCAACGCCTCTCCGCTTTTCAACCCAGCAGCTCTTCTGGTCCAGTGTAATCGCTGTTAACAAGTTAGATGACTCTTTTCCTTTTGTTGTTTTTTGGGCGTAGTAGTCACTCTCATCTTCTTCCAGGCCTGACAGAGGCAGGAGCTCGTGTGTCTCTCTCTCTGCGTGACAGGAAACACTCTGGCTCTGTTTCCTGACGGATAGGTAAACATTTAACACAGCCATGTTGTCAGGCAACCTCCTCTCCCTGTTGTACGGCTCCTGGAACTCATCTCTCCGTTAGAGAGCGGGATGATTTGAGGCACGCGTCGTCTCCCCCCTCTGTATGCACGCGTCGTCTGCCGCCAGCTAGTAAACAGGCTTTGAGATCTCCTGAAGACACTGTCATAAAAAGGCTTTGTTGTTTCAGCGAAGTGCTTAATTCAAAGAAGCACAGCTACTATAGAGCTGTAACATTTTATTGTGTTTGTGTGTGTACATCTGTGTGTTTGTGTGTGTCCTTTCACTCACTACATGAATGCTACTGTGCTGCAGACAGTGTTCTGACAGACTCTGACACTTTATGGTCTGATAACCATCCAAAAGACAAGGACATTTCACACAGGCAGTTTTTGTTTTTGTATTTGAATGAGTTTTGTTATTTTGTATAGTCCCAACTCGTAAATTGCTTCCAGGCCAAATTCATGTTTCAAATACCATTAGTGCTTCAAAACATCGATCTCCTGTTTGTTGTTTGTCCTCTCCTCTCTCTTCTCTCCCCCTAGCCTGGCACCACCACCAGACCACCAATTCTCAAATGTGTCGTAGTCTGGAAGCTCAGTTCATTTTTGATTTCCAAATGGTGTTCTAAACAGGTGCAGAACAAAAGTGCCTCTGGATAGAACAAAACCGAGCAACAAAACATCATCTTGGTTGTTGACGAAAATGGCTCAACACTACAGTCATTGTATTCAACCCTCCCCATATCAGATACCAGAGGTGGTGACTGGCCAGCCACTTCACATGCTGGAGGGAGATGTGTTCGTAAGGGAAGGTGGCCTGATCCATCTCCCAGAGCAACAGAACGTCAGCCTGCAGATCCGTCTGGTTCCGTCTGGCTACTCTCCCCATGCCCTCAGACGTTGATCTAGTTGATAACTGAATGTGGGATAGCACAGTCCTTGTTGTGTTAGGCAGACTTACAGGTCAGTGGTTGTTAAGAAACTTATATCTCGTACTTATATCCTCTAACCAGACACAAAAGAGTGAGATGTGTCCGGGCGGAAAACAAAGCCATGCCTGGGTTAATGTCGACAGTAGCTGGGTTCATGTCGAACGCTGGCTGAGTTCTGGCTTCAGTTCTGTATCATGGCTCATCATCTCCTCCTAGAGGAAAAGGGAGGATCTGCTTCAAACTATTTTCCTTAAACCCCATCTGATTCCCATCTTTGAGAACCCTTCAATATTACTCAAAGTCATGCTGAGACTCACCATGACAAATGCTCTGCCACTGATAAAGGTTGGTTTTGACTGATTAAAGTGATATTTTGCAAGCCCCTCTAGGCCCAGTGGTAGACTAAGAGCAGGGTCAGGCTCTTTGCTTCTTGCAAATCTTTGTTCTCCATCCATGTGTCTGTGTTGTGTTATCATACTGTACATGTTGTGTTATCGTACTGTACGTGTTGTGTTATCATACTGTACATGTTGTGTTATCATACTCTACGTTGAGGTGCAGCACAAACCCAAAACGTCTCAGACCTAGAAATGTTTGGTGCAGTTTTGGATAGAACAAGACACAGAAATTAGGAGACATTGTTAGAAATTTGATGTAAATCCTTAAGAAGGCAGGCAAGGCTTAACTGCATCCAATATATTGTCTGAAAAATCTCTCTCATCGTGGCAAAGATAGCAGAGCTAGACAATGATCTTTGATTCCAATCCAGCATGTCTTAAATAGTTACCCTCAGCAGCATGTCTTAAATAGTTACCTTCAGCTGGGCGTCTGCTGCTGTGGCCCAGTATGAGACAGCATTAATTGACTCTTTTACTTTCACTCTGCAGTATGAGTAAGGAAAGGAATTCACCCCCATACTGGGGGGAATAAGACAAAGTGTACATCACTTGTATTTAATCATGTCTGGGGCTTGGGAGGGATAGAAATGGGATCGTTTTCTAACTCATCTAAATATCAGTATGCAAGTATGAATCTCTACACTTGCATTCATTGAATGTATCCCCCCCCCTAAAACATTACTTTACAAATGTAAATAAAACTGTAGAATGTCAGATAAGATAGAGAAGTCAGTGTTCGCCACGCCACTTTTCTTTCCAAAACTGATATTGGGAACTCAGTTGGACCAAAGATCTGCTCTTATGGAGAAGCGTAGGAGTGTAGGAAGACTAAGAGAGTGGTGAACTGTCAGGTTAGGAAGACTAAGAAAGTGGTGAACTGTCAGGTTAGGAAGACTAAGAGAGTGGTGAACTGTCAGGTTAGGAAGCATTGTACTCTACCATCTTCTAACTGTTGAGTTGTTTATATATTCACAACATGCCTTCTAACACGATGCAGTAGCATTCACCTGGTTTCTGTCCTTATTTCACCATGAAAATATCTTTCCAGGAACATTGACACTGCAAACTACAAAGGTTGGAAACGGAATGAATACACAATCAATTCTAATTTTGGGACTCTGCAACACCTAATTGAAACACTCCAACAATAGATAATGTATAAATCAGATCAAACCACACTCAGCCCAGCATAAACTATAACAACTTATTGAATATGACGTAATAGCAATTGATATTGATTGGATATGACACTTGCAGCTCTCTGATGCTGACACCAGAGGCCTCACTCTCACAGTGTGCGCCAGCCCCAGCCCCAGCCCCAGCCCCAGCCCCAGCCCCAGCCCCAGCCCCAGCCCCAGCCCCAGCCCCAGCCCCAGCCTAGCCCCAGCCCCAGCCCCAGCCCGGTGCTCTGCCCCCTCTCTGCAGGATGACAGATGGAATCAGACAGAAGAGAGGCCCTGGGGATCTCCACAGTAAACTCACTGTGGCTGGGTATTTCTGACAACAGGTAGCATGTCAGGACAGAGCACCTCTGAGAAGGCAGTGTAAACTCCATCATCATGGGGATTTTCTTTTACTGAAAAATGATTTAGTAGGTTTTGTGTTTGATTCTTTTTAAATTCCATACATGCACGTTGTGAAGAATGACACTAGCATAAATGTTTATGAGACTTTCTCTCTTACTCTCTCTCTGTCCTTCACTATTTCTCCTGGTGACAGAATGACTGAGTGAACCCTGGCCAGCCAGGAGCCGTAGCCCTGCTACTTTGTGCTCTCTCTCCTTCCTGCTTTGTCAAGAGCAATTAGCATAATCCTCCTGCATGACTGTCCTAACCTCTGCTAAGAGTGAGAATCGGAGAGCAACAGGTGGTTGTGAAGGGTCCGTTCTTCTAGTGCAGCTCTGATAGGTGATTTCCCTCCTCCCCCTCTCTCATCACTTTCTTTCTCTCTATCTATCTCTCCCTCTCTCACACACACCCACACACATACACAGCCCTTTTTTTTTACAACACCGCTTCTGACGCACACAGTTGCTCTCCTTGTGGATCTTTTGGACTGCCCCCGCCCCCCCCACCCCCCCCTGACCTGGACTTCTTTGGAGGACAGTTACATTACCGTTTTGGATAGAACAAGACACAGAAATTAGGAGACATTGTTAGAAATTTGATGTAAATCCTTAAGAAGGCAGGCAAGGCTTAACTGCATCCAATATATTGTCTGAAAAATCTCTCTCATCGTGGCAAAGATAGCAGAGCTAGACAATGATCTTTGATTCCAATCCAGCATGTCTTAAATAGTTACCCTCAGCAGCATGTCTTAAATAGTTACCTTCAGCTGGGCGTCTGCTGCTGTGGCCCAGTATGAGACAGCATTAATTGACTCTTTTACTTTCACTCTGCAGTATGAGTAAGGAAAGGAATTCACCCCCATACTGGGGGGAATAAGACAAAGTGTACATCACTTGTATTTAATCATGTCTGGGGCTTGGGAGGGATAGAAATGGGATCGTTTTCTAACTCATCTAAATATCAGTATGCAAGTATGAATCTCTACACTTGCATTCATTGAATGTATCCCCCCCCCCTAAAACATTACTTTACAAATGTAAATAAAACTGTAGAATGTCAGATAAGATAGAGAAGTCAGTGTTCGCCACGCCACTTTTCTTTCCAAAACTGATATTGGGAACTCAGTTGGACCAAAGATCTGCTCTTATGGAGAAGCGTAGGAGTGTAGGAAGACTAAGAGAGTGGTGAACTGTCAGGTTAGGAAGACTAAGAAAGTGGTGAACTGTCAGGTTAGGAAGACTAAGAGAGTGGTGAACTGTCAGGTTAGGAAGCATTGTACTCTACCATCTTCTAACTGTTGAGTTGTTTATATATTCACAACATGCCTTCTAACACGATGCAGTAGCATTCACCTGGTTTCTGTCCTTATTTCACCATGAAAATATCTTTCCAGGAACATTGACACTGCAAACTACAAAGGTTGGAAACGGAATGAATACACAATCAATTCTAATTTTGGGACTCTGCAACACCTAATTGAAACACTCCAACAATAGATAATGTATAAATCAGATCAAACCACACTCAGCCCAGCATAAACTATAACAACTTATTGAATATGACGTAATAGCAATTGATATTGATTGGATATGACACTTGCAGCTCTCTGATGCTGACACCAGAGGCCTCACTCTCACAGTGTGCGCCAGCCCCAGCCCCAGCCCCAGCCCCAGCCCCAGCCCCAGCCCCAGCCCCAGCCCCAGCCCCAGCCCCAGCCCCAGCCCCAGCCTAGCCCCAGCCCCAGCCCCAGCCCGGTGCTCTGCCCCCTCTCTGCAGGATGACAGATGGAATCAGACAGAAGAGAGGCCCTGGGGATCTCCACAGTAAACTCACTGTGGCTGGGTATTTCTGACAACAGGTAGCATGTCAGGACAGAGCACCTCTGAGAAGGCAGTGTAAACTCCATCATCATGGGGATTTTCTTTTACTGAAAAATGATTTAGTAGGTTTTGTGTTTGATTCTTTTTAAATTCCATACATGCACGTTGTGAAGAATGACACTAGCATAAATGTTTATGAGACTTTCTCTCTTACTCTCTCTCTGTCCTTCACTATTTCTCCTGGTGACAGAATGACTGAGTGAACCCTGGCCAGCCAGGAGCCGTAGCCCTGCTACTTTGTGCTCTCTCTCCTTCCTGCTTTGTCAAGAGCAATTAGCATAATCCTCCTGCATGACTGTCCTAACCTCTGCTAAGAGTGAGAATCGGAGAGCAACAGGTGGTTGTGAAGGGTCCGTTCTTCTAGTGCAGCTCTGATAGGTGATTTCCCTCCTCCCCCTCTCTCATCACTTTCTTTCTCTCTATCTATCTCTCCCTCTCTCACACACACCCACACACATACACAGCCCTTTTTTTTTGACAACACCGCTTCTGACGCACACAGTTGCTCTCCTTGTGGATCTTTTGGACTGCCCCCGCCCCCCCCACCCCCCCTGACCTGGACTTCTTTGGAGGACAGTTACATTACCCCTCGTTTGTTGTCAGGGTGCCAGCGGGGGAACTGAGCGAGGAAGCTCCTCTCTCTCTGTCCCCTCTCGGGAGCGGGCTCTGCTCGGACGGGGAGAGTGTGGCTCTCAAGGTGTGGAAGGAGGGAAGAGAGGGAGAACTGGAGTGTAAGAGCCATCCAAGCAGCAGCTGACTGGACATACAGACTAGGCGGACCAGGTAGCCCAGAAGCATGGGGGCATCTTATGGAAAGAAAGTAAGTGAAATCGCTGTCTCCTTTGTTTGAGGGGTGCAAGGTCTATACATTTGACCCAAAGTTTGTATGTGTACAGTAAATCTACTCTTACATACTCCTTTCCATGAATAGACACTTGAAAGTGATTTTGATTCATCTCTGCCTGTACGTGATATCAAGGCTTCAAACTATTTGCCTTCTACTCTTTCTTTAATGTTCATCATTATTTTGTCCTTTCTTAGAGTGACTTTCCATAATGCCAGAGTGGAAGGAATGCGTACAGAATGTAAATTCCACAACCATCCCAGGGTTTCTTATTAACCAGGAGAAACAATTGCAGGTTGCTTGAGTAACCAGAGCGTATTTGACAGAGAGGGTGCTTTGCTGGAGGCCGCACTTACAAATATTTGAGCAATGGGGCAGGACTCAGCGCCTGCTAGCAGGGTGTGGACTGGGTGTGTCTCTGCGAGGTCTGCGTTAACTGACAGCTGACAGCTGTGTTCCCAGAGGATGACCGGAGGATTCTGTGTCCCCTTTTCACCTGGTAGGGATGTGACACGTACAGGGCTCTGACGGATGGGTGTGTGTCTTATTCACGTGGTGCTTGTTCTATGGATCTTGCTTGTAACTTACAGCCTTTCCAGTCAAACAGGTGTGAATGAGACATGATAAATGGGTGATAAATATAGTATAGCTCGCTACCCAATCGCTAATTTATTATATGCAAAAGCTCTCTTGATGTCACGATTAGCTTATGCCTCATTCTTCTTTGGCTTTTCGTTTGAACATTTGCATAATATAACTGGCGGTGATACATGAACTGATCTCTTAATGGTCCAAACGTCCAAGGAGCTGTGAGGGTTGGGCAGAGAGCCGCTCTGGGCTCTCTGTTAGAGAGCTGGAAATGTCACCACACCACCAGGCTGGAATTTCATCTGTGCCAGTTTCCGGGCCCACATTGGCACTGTTTGAATGCGTAGTCTGGACCTCACAGCGCTGGTACCAACCCTACCAGCACAACACTCTCTTTGAGCCTCACAGAGACGCAGTACGCGGGGTGGAGGAAGAAAGTATTTGGCTGTGGCTTACCCTTTCCTTGTTTTTCTGGGATGAGGGGGTGCGAGGGTGGTGAGGGTGGTCCATATCTTTGGCATCTTAGGGACTTGATCATTCTAACTCTTGCCAGTTATTACACAGATTGTCAGGTGCTCTGATTTATTATGACACCTATTGTCATGGTTTCATACATTGTCATACTGTGTGATACAGACGCTAAGTCAGAAGGTATGGTTAATTCTTAACCCTTTGGTTTTGACCTCTCCCTTCATGTATATGGTCAGGTCAGGCTCTCATTTACAGACTTGCTTGGATTCCTGGAATTCAACCCAACCACATCAACCTCTTTAAAAACCACAAGCCTGATGATAATACCACAGGGAACGGACTGATGTAACACCAGGGTATTTGATTTAGCTGTGCCAGTTGTGAGAAAACAACATAAAATCGCAGCACTGTTAAAGCTCTTAGTCTCCTCTCCATACGGATGTGGGTTTGTTAGTTTGACTGCGAATTGCAATCTGGGACATCACAGTGAGTTAAGGCCATCTTGTGCCAGAGACCCACTGAGGGAGATTAAGGCAATCAGAGAAAATCCTCTGACCAAATTACCAACCCAACAGTCTAAAAATATCCTCCTACCTCTTCGAAAGAAGTTAACTAGCAAGTGCCCGGCTGTGTGAAATGAATTTATAACACAGACATTTTCATTGTTGATAGGTGTTTTTATTCATATCAGATGTATAGTGTGTAACTTAGAACCAATGCAATTAATGTTAACACTTTATATTAATGTAATTAACTAATTAAAGTAACTACACGGCAATACTCGTAGTAAAAACATTGTATGTACATAATAATTGTCTATGTTATTAAATATATAAATCAAATGTTAGCGGTATAGGTTACGAACGTAAAAGAAGGGACGGTATGGGGGAGGAGTTTAAGGGGTGAGTGGATGTTGCAGAGGGGCGGTTGAAGGTTGTGTTACCTAAACAAGGTGAGGGGCTTCTCCCTGAGGTGTGAGGAGACAGGAAAGGGTCGACGGCATCTCAGATGCAACTTGTCCTCCCACTGTTACTACACCTTCATTAAACAGGAGGAATTTTAAATCACTCTGAGTGAGCTAGAGACAATGGTGTGTGTGTGTGTGTGGGGGTAGGGGTGTCAATGTGTGCATGTGAGAGAGAGAAACAAAGAGAGAGAGAGAGAGAGAGAGAGAGAGAGAGACAGTGGGTTAATTGATACATTCCTTTGTATGGATATCTAGAATCTAAAATGTGCAGTTGTCAAAGATAATCACCTGTCTTCCCACTATCTGTCTTCCTCTTAGCCTTGGGATCGTATCTCTGTTACCACTGCACTCTCGGCTCAAACGGAGAGCATTGACCTTTCAACCATTTACTCTCTGAGACCTGTCTCTGACCAGAAATGATAGTAATTTAGTTTGATACAAATCATAAAGGATACATTCACAATACGTGTCAGTGAGAGAAAGAACAGGCAAAACCACACATTGTTGCTCATGTCTCCCTATCGGTGCTGATTGTTCTGGAATGTTTGCGCTGGATCTGTTCTTATCTTTTGTGTTCATGAGATTCATGCAGGGAGCTGTCCTGTGGCACCTTCTGACTGCTAGTTTTCCTCAAGACCCAGACAGGGTTCATCTCTATCAGCACCAGCACAAACACTGCTATTATGGTTTACGTTAATTACGTGGGGAGATGGTTTGTGAAAAGCCTCTAAAGAAAGGAAATACAAATGACCACCACAACCCAAACTTTGTCTGAATACACTTTAATCTACTAGAAGTCTTACTACTAAAATCTTATTACTAGAAGTAAAGACTCATTTTGTGAGCCCTTTCTCTGTCCTTGTCATCCCTGCCCTGCCCCTGCCCCTGCCCTCCCCTCTCCTGGCACCGGCCCTGGCCCTGACCTGCCCCTGCTCCTGCTCCTGCCCCTGCCCCTGCCCCTGCCCCTGCCCCTGCCCCTGCCCCTGCCCCTCCCCTCTCCTGGCCCTGACCTGCCCCTGCCCCTGCCCCTCCCCTCTCCTGGCCCTGACCTGCCCCTGCCCTGTCTCTGCCCCTCCCCTCTCCTGGCCCTGACCTGCCCCTGCCCCTGCCCCTGCCCTCCCCTCTCCTGGCACCGGCCCTGCCCCTGCTCCTGCCCCTGCCCCTGCCCCTGCCCCTGCCCCTGCCCCTCCCCTCTCCTGGCCCTGACCTGCCCCTGCCCCTGCCCCTGCCCCTGCCCCTGCCCCTCCCCTCTCCTGGCCCTGACCTGCCCCTGCCCTGTCTCTGCCCCTCCCCTCTCCTGGCCCTGACCTGCCCCTGCCCCTGCCCCTGCCCCTGCCCCTCCCCTCTCCTGGCCCTGACCTGCCCCTGCCCTGTCTCTGCCCCTGCCCCTGCCCCTCCCCTCCCCTCTCCTGGCCCTGACCTGCCCCTGCCCTGTCTCTGCCCCTGTCTTGGCCATGGCAGTGACTCAACCAGACATCTTCAAGATCAGATGGTGTTGCTTTGTATTTACTTCCAAGGAAGTGTCCATAAAAGGCTATTCTGCTCCATTCCACCGAAAGCCCATCGACAATATCTACTGTTAAAACCCTTTTAAATATGTGTCTGTGGATAGCTGGATGTAAGTAGTTCCATTTCCATCAGAGGAGCTGTGAGTAACTGTCATGTGCTTTAGTTAACCACTTAAGGCCATGCATATTTTTATACACAGGTAACACATGTATTTTTGCAACATATGTTCAGAGTAAGAGTACTTGACCTAAAGTTTCCAAACAACAGCTTAGCTTTTCCCAGTAAGTGTCTCACCTCAGTCCGGTCAACAATTTGCAGTCAACGTACCATCTCTGTCCACTAGATGGGAGCATCGGTTGAGTTAAAACTCATGGGTCTGAGTAATTAACCACTCAATATGTTCTTTCTTGGTCGAACACGACGTGATGTGTCTGTGTGTGTGTGTGTGTGTGTGTGACTGATTTTGCATGTGCTTTAATGGTGGTAAAGGAAGACTTTGTAGTTTACAAGGCCCCCCCCCGGTCTGAAAGCCTGTAAACATCGTGTCCTGTCTGAGAGCGTGTTTTCCATCCTCCAGGGAAGCTTGGGAAAAGAACCTAGAACGTTATTAGTCAAGACCTGTGCAGAGTCTGTCTGTCTAGGATCACAGGTTAGGGTCAGTTTAAATAATCTGACATTCAACCAACACAAGGTTGAACAGTAAAAGCTGACTACAGATTGGTTCATTGCTCTAATTTCCTCCACACTTATAAGGAGCTATAGACCGGAATGAACCTTTGCTGCTTCAGGTGTCTAATGGGTGCGTCTAACACTCCAAAGAGGTTGTTTTCCCTGTCATCTGTAATGGTGTGGCCATTAGAGCTGTTCACAAGCCCATGGCTTCTACTGCTCTTTCATCTCGTCAGGACACCAGGAAGCTTAATGACCTCTCTGACTCAGTAGAACGTTGAATAACCAAATCTCTCACGCAGGGAGAACAGCGTACAATGAACATCGATCATTTCACAGAGTTCTGTGAAATAAAGGCGATGATTCAGTTTATGAAAAGTGAATTCCTCTCAGTTTTTTCGCTACCGAGAGGAAAATCAGCTCTTTAAAAGTGGCTACAATAGAAGCATATTGTTGACTGTTGGCACGTGAACCATATGCAAACATGATAGTTTGATTTAGTACAAGAAATAGTGGAGAATTACCAAATCCTCCAGACAACCTCCCGTGCCCCCTGCAGTGACCAGCTAACTTGAGGCCCAGAACGTCTGAGATCCCATCATCAGATCACCAGACCAGATAGATAGATAGATATAGATATAGATATAGATAGATGATATACTATATCTATATCTATCTATCTATCTATCTATCTATATATCTATCTGGTCTGGTGATCTGATGATGGGATCTCAGATCACCAGACCAGATAGATAGATAGATATATACTTTATTATCTACACCAGGTACAGAGATATAACAAGCAAACCTTTTTGTCTCTCTGCTTATTATGGGGTGTACTGTACCATCGCGTGTCTGACCTGGACACAAGCAGTTTTTCAGCTTGATTAATAAAAAATGAGGGAAATCAAAAACAGGCACCAAGTAGAGGGGTCAGATGACCACTAGTGGTAAAGAAATACTGGGGCTTGATTGGCTGAAGTTGATAAACAGTAAGAAGCTGGGAACCTGGTTAGAGAACTTAAACAGTCTACAGATCCCCTCTGCGGAATCAGAATTAAGTTGAGAAGAGTACATTTCTGAAACACTGAACAATACAAATCCTCCTGATCTGACCTGAGATCTGAGATGCAGCAATACAGAGATTGTTTTTACTATTCAAATACAAATTCTGCATTCGTCTTATTCATGCTGTACCTTCTGTTGTGTTGTGATCAAGCGAATGGTTAATGGGTGGGTGGGGTAGGGGGGGGGACGCGCTTAGACGGGGTAGCTGTAAACAGAGAGACTTTTCTTCCACTTAAGCTCATTTAAATCTTGACTCTGCTTTTATTATCCAAGACTTACATCCTCTTAGTGAGCAACTTCAATCATAATACTGCTTAGAGTCGTATTGTTGTATTTCCAAGCACGTTAAGAAAGGCATGCTAAAAGCTGTCACTTTCTGTAAGAAATATGAACGGAAATTCAGTACATTCAAAGCAATTCTGCATTTTCAATATTGCAGTGTAATCTTTTCATTTCAGCATTGCCTTGAAATTTAAAATATGCATGTATGGGGAAAAAACACTGATCTCAACTAGACAAAGGAGATACAGTATGTGGTAAAGGTTTTATGGTGTAGTAGAATGTGTGAGATCATGTATTATTCATTTTTCTGGGTCATTTACAGAACATTTTTGCATCTGGAAGATCAGTACATGAGGAACATCATGTCTTCACAGAGACAGAGACACATTTAACAGAAATATATCATTCATCACAAGCCCTCATAAACCCAGCCATTCAACCCAATCACACAATCACACTCAAATACACATACTCACGCACCAACAAACACAAATACAGTACACACACACACACAGAGCACCACCCTCCACACCCAGATGGACCTCCCCCCCAGCCCCCCCCCCTCTCAAGGGTTTTGAGGGGGGAGGGAGGTGGAGGGGAGGGGAGAGGAGTGCTACTCCAGACAGTGAGGGCCTTGTTACCACCCCAAGCCTGAGAGGGCCTCTCCTAGCAACAGTAGACAACCACACAATATCCATTCACCCATCCGAGAGGGTGCCCAAAAACCTCTTCTTTGAGTGGAGCTCAGCCCAGTGAAGGCTACGGGGCTGCAAGGCTCCAGTATGGAACCCAGCCCTCTGGGGGCCAAGCACAGAGGACCAGGAGGGTCAGGGAGAGGGGGGACCGGGGGGGAGGGGGGACCGGGGGGGAGGGGCCTTGTTTAAGGGACGGATGGGGGGACAAAGGTCTTTACGGAGGTATGTTCGCCAGAGTGAAAGGATGAGGCACAGAAGAAGAAGAAGAGGACGAGTGTTTAATGTCTGCTGTCACTGTGGGGCTGCAGGCCGGTAATATCCAGTTAAACCAATGAGGACGCTCAAACCTCATCACAAGCATGATGGGCGGATGTGAGCTGAAGGAACGATGGCTGTCACTGTCACAACTAATATATCTCTCTCTCTCTCCCCACCCTCTCTCTCTCCCCCCCTCTCCCCTTCTTCTATCCTCTCCCACTCTCTCCTATCTCTCTCTACCCCCCCCCCTTCACACCCCGTCTGTCCTCCACACAGAAGGCCTACACTATCGACCAGCAGCAACAACGCCAGGCGCAGCAGAGTGTGAAAAATGGAAGGCACGTGAATGGCACAGGTAGGTCTGTCCCTCTCAGGTTACTGTGCCAGTGCCCAGCCAGCCCCGCTGGGAAGCAGAGCGCAGCACCTCTGAATGATAGCCTTGTGTTATCGCCTCCTCCTCGTGTACGTGCAGGTGTAATGGACCTGTTCCATATCCATACTCCATGACCCAGACTGGCAGGACCTCTTGTGCGTGACATTTCACTGATGAGCAGTCTGATAAACACAAGTTCGATACCATCGACCTCGAAACGTAAACACATGATAACCTGTAACAGGTTGGAGATAGGCAATGACAGAGGCAGGAAAGGGTGTTTACAGAAGGACACAGACTTTGAGTGGTCTACTGGTCGAGTATTATGTACAGAAGCTCTGTGTGCACAGGCAGAGCCTGGGTACAGTGTTACTCAGGGAGTATGAGAACTAGCACTCGGATGACTTGTGGTTAATATCAGTATTAGACCAGGGAGCTTAAGCCCTGTGCTAATCCCACCAGCCCGAGCCCACCGGGATCAGAGAGAGGGGAAATGGGGGGGGGAGAGAGGATGAGGGTGAAGAGGGAGATGAGGGGGGGGGGTGGCACAGAGAGAGGGGACAGAGAAAGTGTGTGTGAGCGAGGTAAAGCGTGGGAGTGCAGAACAGAGTGAGAAGGGAGAGAGAAAGAGCAGTTTGAAGGGAGAGCGAGAGCAGAAAAGAGGCAGCAACATTATCTGAGAGAGGGAGGGAGGGAGGGAGGGAGGGAGAAGGAGGGGAGGGTGGAGAGAAAGAGAGAGAGGGAGGGAGGGGAGAAGAAGAGTGCGAGGCAGCCACACAGAGGGAGGAGGGGCAGGGCAGGGAACTGCCCAGGGGTGGTCATGTGACTGTTCACACGGGCCAGGGCAGGGAGAGGGAGGCATGTTTAAAGGACTGCTGCTGCTCTGCCTCTGACCGGCCTCTGCACAGAGACGCGTTGGCTCTCTGAGACGAGACCCACGCACACCCCGGGATACACACACGTGCGTGCGCTCAGATGGCACAGAGGGTCACCCAGAGCCTGTACCCGCCTGGCCACACAGGGAGGCCCAGGGACGCGATGGTCAAGTCAGGTAAGAAGAGAGGAGTCATGCAGGCTGGACTCTGACTCCACAAGACCTCCAGGGGTAGGACAGAAGTTCATTCTGAAATACTGCACTCAGGTTGTTTGTCATGTGGCAGTGTGTGACATTATATTTGTGGTACTGTAGCTCCGGCTGAATCTTTTGTGTTTGCGACATTGACGAAAAATGGAAGGGAGTGTGTGGGCGCTTGAAAATATTAGGATGTCATCATGTCACCGTAATTCTTTGTCATTTTGCACTGAGTGCTTCTGTGTTGATGTCTGTTTCATAAAAGCAAACTGACAAGATTCAAAGGAACGGACAGTTGACATAGCCGTCTGCCCTCCTGAAACTGTAAAACAACTCTAAAGTGGTGTCTGACAAGCTCTTGCATAATCACTTGTTTCCTTTAACATAAAACATAAAGCTGAAGGAGACATTTAACAAAATGTTGTTTCCACCAATGCTATCACCACAGTGTGTTTGTTTTAAGAACCACCTAGGATGGGATCGGGTCAAATAAACTGTGCCATCGTTCATGTTTGAACAGTTATCAGAGGGTGTGTGTGTGTGTGTGTATGGGTGTGTGTGTGTGTGTGTGTGTGTGTGTGCCAGTGGGTGTGGGTGTGGGTGTATGTTTGAGAGCCCTAAATTTGAACAGCAGCAATGAACAACTCTACTTTAACATACACAGTGTTCTTGAACACACTCGTAATGCAAACCGTCCAGAAATGTCTCTGCAGTTTCATTTTCATCAAAGTTTTCCCCTTCAAATTGTGTATCAATTCACTATACATCCAATGTACTATATAGTGTTACACGTGCATGTTGTCATGCAATATTGTACCATGTTCTGTGGTTATAGTCTCCCCCGGTTCTGAGAGCTTTTGATTGGCCTCAGTGGAAGTTCTATTCTCACAGCTCGTGTTGTGTTTTGCTGCTCATAGAAAGTTGGACCTCCGAGCCTTTTTAATGATAATGACTAGATGCCACCTCAGTCTGAATTTCAAGGCGCATCATCAATCTGCATTCACAGTGTATTATGGGAAACATGCCTCCCCCCACTCAGCCCCCTTGAGAACCTGGTCGTTCTAGGCATCCTAGGGTCTAAGCTGACGTTACCAAGGCGACAGCCAGTGTTTCGTTTGTATACAAGCTGAGACCTCTTTCACCCTGGGGGTTTTTTCACCCCCAAGATGCATAGCGTCATGAGACGAGACAGGAATGAAATCACGTCACGCAGTTGCCATGGCGTTATTGGCAACTGCATCATTAGGGTAGGGATGTAGCTCAGCACAGTAGACTATGACTATACTGAAGTCAAGTTAGTGGTGTTTTGCTCTTAATCTTTATATGTGTCCTCATACAGTGGTATTCAATAGTGTGTAGTGAAAAGGTTGTGCTAACAGATTCTAAGAGTGACTGAGTAATGGGATTATGTTCATCCAGCTCCTACACTGAGCATAAATTAGAACCCTTCCACCAGACACACCAGTAAAAATGTAATTTCTCCAGTTCCCAGGTTATAAGAGAAGGCATCACAAAGCCCTGGCCAGATGTAATTCAATGACTATCACAGAGACATAAGGAACTTCCTATGGAATGATGGAGCAATTAGATAGCTTGCTTGTTCTAGATATCAAATCAATCCAACCACAATATAGACCCAAGACTGTCTGTGTCTGGCTGTCTGGCTATGTGACTCGGCATGTGAGCTTTATCTTTAGAGGCTGTCCAGTTTGCTTTCATAGAGCTTAGGCAAACGTTAAATATGGAGGATTATGGACTTGATTGAAATCATAAATGATGTCACTGGCCTAAAACATTGACAGACACTCTCTTGTGCCTTGATGCTCTCTGTGAGTCCACACCTCTGTCTGTTTGTGCTGTAGACCTAGCACCCTCTTGAGTCCACACCTCTGTCTGTTTGTGCTGTAGACCTAGCACCCTCTTTGAGTCCACACCTCTGTCTGTTTGTGCTGTAGACCTAGCACCCTCTTTCGCTGTAGGCCTATTCGTGTTCTTCCTATTTTTGTTCTGTGTCCACTCCTGTGTGTCCAATTGATTCTCTTTCATTCATTGGTCAGTGATATGGTTGTTCTAATCCTCAAGCCAGGCTGGGTCTCCTGGCTTGGCTGCCTGTCGGTTTCGCTCAGGCTGAAACTCTGAGGCTCCTACAGGACATTCCTGCTTTTCAGTCACTTATGAGTGGCTGTTCCACACTAACGTGTTTTATGAGCTAGAAACGCACAACTAATTAACTAGTTACACAAACACAACGTAGCATTGTATTCTGCTGTGCTCTTATTCAGAAAGACATCAGGGAGCAGACTTCCTGGCTAACCTGACTACTAACAAGCTAACATTTGATCATCTGTGTTTACAAGGGCAACATCAGATGTGTCCATCTAGTTGCATCATATATACTGTATAGACCGTATAGACAGTCTACAATCATTTATTTTTTCAGTCCCAGAGTCCACTACTCTCCTTTTAAATCCATCATCAACATCCTCTCAGAGCACTGATTGGGAAGTGCTGAGACAAGACAAGCAGAGCTCATTTAATTTTTCTGAAATATTAAGTAGCGGAGATGGGTCTGGTTTCACTTGAGAAAAGAGAGTCATTGTTGCGTGCTGGCCTGCTTGCGTATGACACCTGATCTCTCTGTCCAGAAACACTCTGACTGGGATCAGGTGCCTGATAATCTGGATCCTCTAGGAAGAGACAAACTGAAATGAAATACAGTCGAAAGAAACTACAGTCATATCTGTAGGAACGGAGACCGCCCCGAGATACAACATCTCTCCCGTTTACGTACATCATCTATTTCATGTTCCAAAAGCAGAACTTATTCAGTTCTGCTGGCCAATAGTTCCACGTAGAACACTGAGGAGTGGTCACGCCACTGAGCCCCATTCACGTCCTAAATGTCACTCAAGTTTAACCTTTACAGAGTGGCTAATGATTTACTTGGTTAGTCAAGATTCAATGAGCCTGGCATTCCCTATGGGTTTAGATATTGTATGTTTGCTTTACATTGAAGTGGTATGGTGTAACACAGACTGGAAGAGTACAAGAAAGAAAGAGGGAGAGAGAGAGAGAGGGGGGCGGAGAGCAAGACAGGGAAATGGGACATGGAATCAGTCTGTGGAATCACCTGCAGTTCCTCAGCTGGGGTCTGGTTAATGAATGTGACTGAGCAGGAATGTGTTTCTCCTCTCAAGCTGATCCAGATGTCCCGTGGCAGGACGGAGGCTTGGGATGCTTGTTAAACTGCACCTCCGTCAGACTCTTCTGGGGGGAGATGTGGTTGACATTCACACAGTCTTCTTATGACACGGATCATGTGAATCGTCTCTGAGACAAAATTCATAAAAATCGAATCCGCCCCGAGCTCTTTCCTTTGAAAACTCCTCCCCTCTTTGTTTCGTTTGTTGCTCTCTCTATTTGGATGTTTGTGTAACATCCCTCTCCCCCTCTCCCCCTCTCCCCCTCTCCCCCTCTCCCCCTCTCCCCCTCTCCCCCTCTCCCCCTCTCCCCCCTCTCCCCTCTCCCCTTCTCCCCCTTCTCCCCCTCTCCCCCTCTCCCCCTCTCTCTCCTGTGTGCTCCAGCGTCGGCCTATGCAGAGCTGCAGTGGGAGCAGACGCCTCCCGATGGCAGCCAGACGCACCGTCAGGCCCATCCCCAGAGGGAGCCGCCCCCTGCCTCCAGCTACGTGCCCCAGCCAGATTACACGGAGGATGAGGATGATCTCATCAAACCCAAAAAGCTTGTTAATCCAGTGAAATCCTCCAAAAGCCACCAGGACCTCCATCGAGAACTGCTCCTGAGTCACAAACGGTACAAACATTCCCCCACATCATCTCATTATGGGTCTTTGTTTACAAACAAGCAAACAGCTTTTCAAAGAGTTATGATAACCTTTGTGTGGGTGTGTGCGTGCCTGTGTGTGGTAAGTGTGTGTGTGTGTGTGTGTATATATAAGCAGGAGAAAGGACTAATCTGAGCAATCTGTTATATGTAATTCTCTTTCAGTTGTCAGTTGATTTTGTAACAGACGTTTTTTAAATTGTAGTGACAACGTCAAGATTATGTAATATTTGTGAATACAGTACAGTGAGGAATTTGTATAAATGAAATACATAATAACAAATAAAGTATATAATACTTTAAACATAAAGAATATCAGGACAACAGACCATAATACAATACAGTCTTATGTTACTTCATTACCCTTCCAGAAAATTGCACAAAATATCTACACAAAGTATACACAAAATGAACAACAGTCTCGACCTATTTACTGTATTTTAAGGTCTGAGTAAAAAGCAGCATAAATCCTGCCATGATGAGTGGACGCTGTGTTGATGAAGCAAAGGTCTCAAAACGTAGGAAACAGGATGTTTGACCAATGCCAGATTTAGAAATGAGAGATAGTGGTAGAAAGCCCCATGGGATTTGAAATGGTTGCAGAATTTAGCAACAGTTTAAGCAACATCATTTAGCGAGTTCAAACACACGACAGTACCATAGCAGTACAGTACAATTTTGCTAGACAGCTTTAACCTTGCACTGGTTGGTACAGATTAATGGTTGGTAATGATTAATATTTGATAAAGACTCTCCCCATAACTCATATCAAGGTTACAGTGTAAAGTCAGGATAAAGAGAACCCTAAATACTAAAGATCTTCTAGCTCTCTTTGACAGTTTGTTCTCCCAGTTTTGAGAACACCAACAGCTAGTAAACGGACGTGGGCTTGATAGGCCCCAGTTGTTGCAAGGTATCATCCCAGCACACTACCAGCCTGTATCACTGTGTGTTGGAAACCGGTCAAATCCCCAAACAGGAGCTCTCGAGCTCACCATGAAGGGAGAGTGGGGACTCCATCCTTTCAGAGTGGGCAACAGAGACCCTTTTATCCCCCTTCAGTCCTGCTGACTCACTGCCAAGGAATGGTAGGACTCCAGAACAGCAGCCTGTGAACAACTAGAAAGCTTTTAAATCAGAACGATGGAAAACATGATTTGGTTAGGTGAACAGGTAGATGGATGCCCGTTTAGCAGTCCCAGACCAATTGGTCTGGGTTCATAACTCTTGTACTGTAATCACCGTGATGAAGACCTGTTAGAAATATGAACTCACGCATTCTGCAGCCTCTCTCCTGTAATCGGAGACTTATTGAATATGTCCACATCCCACATTCTGTAGAAGAATGAGGGAGGAGAAGTCGAACGACCTGGTGTACTGTAGTGTGTGAAGGCTTAGATCATGGATAACTGCTTTCATCCACATCACAACTTTCCCCCTGGGCATTCCCTTGGTGCACTTTCATTTACCACCGTTCATCATAAATATAAAACGCACCTAATCGATGGCATGTTTGCCCATGATCAGATGTTTTATTGTCTCTTGGATGTGTGTACCGACACACACACACACACTTACACACACACACAAACGTCCATTAGGCAGATAATCGGAGGTAAACTGGCAGGGTTCCATGCCTGCAATTAAGCATTTATCTGCAGGGTTGGCAGTGGCACCGGAACCGAGAGGGACATGGCTGTACGAGTCAATGCCCAGAGGAGGATAACTGTGCTGGAGAGAGAGGAGGAGGAGGGGGGGAGGAGGAGGGGGGGTGGGGGTAACAGTGCTAAGGAGATAAGCCTCAACACAGTGATGGGAGTGCAAGAATTAGGTCATCAACAACTGAACACAATCTCCCAGATTGAGTAGTCTGTTGCTCTCTTTCTCTCTGTCGCTCTCTGTCTCTCTCTCTCTCTCTCTTGTTCTTTCTCTCATTCTCTCTCCCTCTGTGTCTTCCACTCTGTCTTCTCTCCTTTCAAAATGCTGTTCCTGACTCTTTCTCTGCCTCTTTCCTGATAAGGCTTCTTAAGCCATTGAGTGGCACTGATGCCTGAAATCTGAGGGGGAGATAGAAAGGAAATCTAGTAAAAAAAAAGAAAGAAACAGAAAAAACACAAGCAACATCTAGGGAGAAAAAACCAAGATGGGGTTCAAATGTCCTCCCAGCTAACAATGCTCTCCGGCAACAGAAGAAACACGAGTCTTTCTATGGATTTCTTTAAGTGAGGAGTCAGTGGTCCCAGGGTCTCTCATTGACATAAGTAGGTTCAGATATCACCTCCTCTCACAATGCTATTCTTGTTCTCAGCCATGGGTAGCAAGACACCCTCTATGGATTACTTTTGCATTCACTTCTGTAGCAGTAGATTTTATATTCTGTATTGGTACTGTTTTCCCACATACTGCATCATGAAAAAACTGTGTGTGTGTGTGTGTGTGTTTGTGTGTGTTTGTGTGTGTGTGTGTGTGTGTGTGTGTGTGTGTGTTAGGATGCTGAAGGAGGCAGAATCCTAATTGACTCTGTGTTTGTTTGTCATGTTTTTTCCTCTCTATGGAGTTGTGTCATGGACATGGACTAAATTAAACCAAACATTAATTACACCTCCCCCGGTGTACAAACAAAATTCACCTCACAAAATACTGTGACTGCACTTCTTTTCAGAGTGAGTCATTAAATTAAGAGTCACACATGGGTGAAAGTAGTATGAGAAAGAAAGAATGAGATAAAATAATACAGAATAAATAGCTCTGGGTTTGTTTTGAGGTGCCACAGGCACAACACAAAGAAGTACACCTTTAAAACTATTTTCACCACACTGACATGCAAGCGAAGGACGGAATGGGCCTGGAAACCCAGGCCAGTCGATAAACGTAAATCGCCATTTGAATAAGTCATGCCAATATATTTTAGTGTGTCTCACACTAGTACTTGTGTCATACTGTTCATTGATTTTATATCCTTGTTGTTTGTCACCCGGACAAAAACACAGCTGAATACGGCAAGATTGCCCCCTGCTGGAGAGTCAGCAATAGTGACAAAAACGCAAAATGCTTTTCTGAAATATTCTGTGCTTTTTTCTCTCTATTTTTCTC
This sequence comes from Mallotus villosus, assembly GCA_903064625.1. Taxonomy (NCBI): domain Eukaryota; kingdom Metazoa; phylum Chordata; class Actinopteri; order Osmeriformes; family Salangidae; genus Mallotus; species Mallotus villosus. Next base: position 1,140,941 of record CAEFZP010003311.1, read on the forward strand.
ATGTTTTACTAAATGTTCTCTCTTTCATGTTGTCCTGAATGTGGGCTGCTTCTTCTGCTGGCAGAGGTGGGGTGAGTGTGGAGGCCAAACCCGAGCTGCAGCGCGTGCTGGAGGCCAGGAAGAGGGAGCAGATGATCAAACAGAGAAAAGTGGAGGATGAAGCCAGGAAGAAGGTCTCTCCTCTGGAACAGGAGCTCCAAAAGAGGCACAAAAAACTGGAAGAGGTATGAGATATCAGTCCATCTGGGCGCCAGGCAGTCAACGGCTGTTGATACATTGTTTAAATATGTCTTTTTAGCCAGAGTATATCAGTTTAGCGAGAAGGCTTGTCTTGTCTCAAGGCAAAAGACTGAACCGTCTTCTGTTTCATGTTCAGCTGGATAAGGAGCAGGAGAAGCTGGAGGAAGGGACGGGGAGAGCGCCGGAATTTGTCAAGGTCAAGGAGAACTTGAGACGCACGTCATTCCACAGTAAAGGAGAGAAAGAAGTGTAGAGAGCAAACTGACGTGCTGGAGACTGCTGGAGGTCATACACAGACAATGTGAGGACATTCGGGACTGCTCAGAGACTGGCCACTGGGCTGCAGTGAGTGCACAACTCAACACAACCACTGGGCACTCTTCCTCCTGCTCTAAGGACTACCTGACAGTCCGCAGATGCCTTTACGATCACACTGAAAGACTCTATACAGGACTTATGCTCAGCAGTGGTAAGGCCGGATGAGGTTGTGACAGGACAGAGAAGTTGAGGAAGAGGGAAGCTTTTGCCATTCAGTCAAATAAATAGACAGAAAGGGTTTGGTAGATGTCCAATTCAATACCCAAATGATCTCTGTATGTCAGACAGTGTGTGGTGGCTGTACACTGTTAAGCATAATAACCAGGATTCAGTGTGTGAGCTAATGTGAGTGGATCATTATTTTGGGGCATTTTGTGGTGAGATGTTATCTTTGGTCTAAGAGCAGTGAGGCCGGAAGAGCAGGAAAGAGAGAGAAAGAGAGAGAGAGAGAGAGAGAGAGAGAGAGAGAGGAGAGAGAGAGAGAGAAGAGAGAGAGAGAGCTTGCTAATGTGACAAGAACACCCAAGTGTAAATGGGGTGGTTTTTATCTTAGTTAGAGATCAAGTTCTTGGACTAATCCTTAATCATCCTCCCTGCGCTGGTTATTTCAAGTTCACATTCACTGTGTGGCATGGACAAACCACATCTGCCCTTCAGGAGCTAATGTTAGATTGAGCGTATTTATGTGTGTAAAAGAAGTCAGTATTATATACATGTTTGTATCTTATGCTTAACAGTTAGGTCTACAGCTCAGGGCTGCAATGACTGTCAAGCTAATGTGTTCGATGAGACCAAACTAAAGCTGGTGTTCAGAGCCAGTATATCACAATTCAGTTAATCATTTGACGATATTACTTTCCAATTCCAACTGTTTATTATTGTCAAGAATCATGTTCTCATAAACAGACTACTCAAGTACACATAAATGCTGTAACCTAATGTGAACATTATTTTCACACTTTACACATTTTACACTACAAGGGTAATGGTTGTCTTATACTAATCTACTTTACGAAATGATACATCTGGTATATGAGTTTGAACTGTTGTTGGAGGATGTGTTGTCCCTTTAAGTGCCTTCCTATTACAAGCCATCAGAATGAATTGTTACAAACCAAGGACAACAAAATCCCACTATTGTAAATAAAATCTTCAGAAATCTGCATCTGTAGCACAATATAAGACATGTTGCTGTGGCTGTGTGTGTCTCTCAGAGACATTAATCACAAAACGCTGGCTCTACTTACCTATATCTATTGTTATACACACTAATGCAATGAGCTGAAATGTTTTTTTATTTCAGTTCAAAATGATTGAATGGCACTTTAGAAATGCTTATGAAGTGATTTCATAAGAAAATATAAGAAAATCCTCCTGATACAAACTTGTTTTGGGGATAAGAGGTTGTCAAATATTTGCCTTTAATGAGTCCAAAAGCCACTTAAGATTGTTTATACTGATTTAAAACATTGAGACATTGAGACTTTCAGCTGCTTTCTGGGCTCATTTGGTGGTGTTGGATCACAAACACAAAAAACGAAAATAATATTAAGTGATTTGGGTTATCTATATGGCTTTTACAATGACACAATGATTGTTTTGATTAACATAGGTTTATATGTATGTTTGTATGTATAGAAGTTGTATATCACATTACAATTAAAACAACAGTGAATACAGAACTGAAGTTGGGTTGTGTCTTTCCAAGAAACTAAATAAATACCTAACACTACATTTGACTACTATGTGCTTTCATTTGGTCTGGCAACATCTTCCTTCTCAATTAATAAATGATGTTCATGAGATCGATGAGGAGCTCGTCCCCGTGTCTCCTTGAAGCACAGTGGCTAAAGGTTCTAGAAACATCCATCCATCAGCACGCACCAGTGAGTTTGCCACGGCATATCAAGTTAAAGCCTCTCTATTGGATCCATTTAGGCAGAGCCAGGAAGGAATCTCCAGTGCCAAACAACCACAAAGAACATAGGGGTCTCAATGTGCCACTTCCACTGGAATGTTACAAACCAGAGAGAGTAACACTCAGCAGCAGGTAGCCTGCTGGAGATGTGGTCAGTTGACACCAGGGCAGGTAAACACACACTGAAGCTTGGAGTACAGAGAGTTGGAGCTAATCTCATAACCTCTTCATGACCTCTGACAAAACCTCCGGCAAGTTTAATCGTATACAGTCTATTATTCAACGGTATTCCACTATGTGTTCTGCTTTTGAAAATGTTCCAAAGCATACAGTCTAGGGGGGTGGCTGTGGGCCATTTAACAGAGAGATAAAGACATGATGACTGTGAAATATAGAGATCAGTATTGGCCTGTTCCAAATTCAGACAGAGGAGACTAAAGTAGAGGTATGTGCCAAGTGTGGCAGGGCGGTGGTAGACACATCGCTCATTGCCCTCACTAACTTATTTGGCCCCTTAATTATGGGAGCAGGGAAACACTACACCCTGGCCTGCATCACAGGCACTTTATCCTCAAATCACTGGATCACTTCTCTAGTTGGCCTCCTCTCCAAAAATCTTCAGGATCCAATTTGTTGTGCTCCGGTAAACAGGACCCAAATAGTTAGTGTAGCCTTTAGTCAGCCTGAACTAAATAGTTGGCAAACTGAATGTCGACATGAAGTTAATCTTCATAAAAACATCCACAAGGTGTGCGTATGCCTCCTGGCTCCTGCAGCTGTGGCTCCTGATGTGTGCCCCTCTAACAGTATCGGATATACTTTATCTATGATCCAAGCATCTATAGTATCTACATCTGACGATACTGGCCTCGTCTAACTATTTACTTGGTTTATCTATGTGTCTCCCGAGTGTTAAACTGTTTGCATGACTGAGTGGGACATCTGCTTGTCGGTTTGTCTGGTGGCAGCATGATTGTGATTTCATCTTCGTCCTGTCCTATTCTTACAGTTTATTTGACATGAATACTAAGCTGTTCATGCCTCATCTACCAGGGGAATGGAGGACACAGCTAGGTAATTAGAGCTCCGTCCTTGGCCAAATTCCATCTGTAAAGAGTAGATTGCACACATACTCACACACACACATACACACACACTCGCTGCATTGACAATGTTAGAGATGGCAAGAGGGGCGTGGTGTTTTTCTAAGGTAGCATACAAAGTGCTAGGGCTTTTAGGGGCACAACACTGGTGTGCATGAGAAGGGATGGGACTGCGTGTGGACATGACTGTGACACTGCTGGCTGCGCTGTTCATGATGACCTACATCTGTGAGGCAGGTAAGTCATTCCTGTTTACCCTGCACCTCTCACCCTCCAGACAGGAGGCCACAGGAGCGACGGGGGGACCTATCAGCTGTCCCCTTATCAGTAATACGCGTTTCGAGCTCACGTCACGCCACACTGCTTCCATGTTTCGCAGCCCTGCTGAGGAAATCGACAGCGGTCGCCTTCCTCCGACCACCCAGAGAGAAGCGGTCTGCAGAGTGCTTCCACGCAGACTGCAGCATGGAGGACAGTGAGGCGGAGGAGCTGCTGGAGGCCAACTCTGACTACGTAAGTTCCCCCTGGCACACACAGCGCTGTGGAGCCACGTCCGAGGGACGCAGCCAGGATCCAGCCGCAGCTGGAGCCTCATCCTTCTGGAGAGATACTTTTATTCAGATCTCAACGTCAAGTCGGGAAAAAACACATATTGTGATATCTGAGCACAAGTATTTTTCCTATAAGAAAATGATGTGACATAGAACACCAATGTGTAGGCCTGTTTCCATAAGCAGTATGTGTGAATTGTGCATGCAACCAACAACTAAACTAAATGTTTTTACTTTAATTTGTTAGTCATAGTTTGAGAAACTTTAACAAATATAGGCAAAGACAGGACATCTGTGTCATCCTGCAATTCCTCTGCTATAAACAAAAAAGTATGTAACGTAATATTTTAAGCTATGCAGGCAGCACCAGAGTCCTGACATATGAGTATAGTGCCCTCAGACAATGCCAGGTCAGGACATCAACATGGACTTTGTTACTTTGTGCATCTGTTCAAAAGATCACATTACTGACCTTAGAATGCGACTGACTGGTCAAAGGGACGCGGTTATACGGTGCCATAGGGATACGGAGTATTATCACTCCACTTATGAAACTCTTTGATTTTTTTTGTGGTCATCTACAGGAGGAGAGTTCCCAGGTGCAGCTGAATGGAGTTGCGATGGTAGGAGGAAATGTCTTTTCCAGGCAGTAATACCAGGCAATCCTAGTCCGTGTGGAATGCTGAAATGTGTTTTCTGTGTGTTGCCACCAGAGCCCTGGCGAGACTGTGCTGGAGGAAGGTTCAGGGATGTAGCCGTGGCGACACGGCATTATCATGATACATCAAGTCTTCGGTTCTGAAGAAGCCGGATGTGTGTGAAAAGGATGGGTCATGTAAAATACAGATATTAAGACTCAAGACAAAATAATTAACTTTGATCTTCATCTCGTGTGTCACTGAGACATACTTTTTAATGGGTCTTCTGAGAATGGAAGGTATTTTGAAATGGCATTCTATTTGTTTTTCTCTACTCTTTCAAAAGACTTAGATTTATTAAGTTGTTTGTGTCTACTTCCTTCTCTAACCTAAAGGTCCATGCGTCACTGGTTTTAGATTCAAGTTTACGTCTGCTTCCATGCATACATGCATGCATGCACTTTGGTGCTTTGAAAGAATGGTGCTAAACACCTTTTACATCCATTGTCAAATGTATCACTTCACAACCATTAAAGTAATCACATAGGTACATTACTTCATAAGCCATGCTATTGCACTAAAAATGTCTTATATTTTATAACATTTTGCAATGCGTCTAACAAAACATTAACAGTGATGCTAAATCTAATATATTTCTCGAATCACTAATTATAGCAAGGTAACCCTTTTGTACAAGTTTAATAAAATAAAAAACATTTAAAAAATCTGTGACTTGATTTTTTCTTTACTTGGCTGCCCCCTTATGGTGTCATTTTACACAGCACTCAGAACGTCAAGATGTTGAAAATCCAACATCTTAGATTCATGTGTTGCAAAAATGGTCTTAGTTTGGGATGAAACATTTACACAACTGCAGTCAACTGTATCCCATTATAGTATATATTGCAAGAAAAGTTCTTCTAATTTGTTCGTTTAAATAATGCATCAGGCTAAATGCTTATTCTAACCAAGGGGTAAGACTTCTTTTTTATTTTTTTTATTGCTGTGCAATGTTCGAAATGTATAGGTATGGGAGCTTGTCAGCTATACCGTGGGAGAGGAAATGCTCTAGTAATCTGGGAGATGGAAGAAGTCCAGAAAAGGGACCCAAGGAGCTGGGAGAGAGAGGGGAGAGAGACAGCAGGCTGAATGAAAAGCACACATTGCACACATTCTCAACAGTAAAAAAACTGCTGCGATGTCGAATGAAATCGCTCACAGTTCATATCTGCGATGAGAGAGAGAGAGAGAGAGAGAGTCCTGTGGTTCTGATGGGAGAATGCGGGACGGAATTAATTGGCATGCCATGTGGTTGTTGGTGTTATGGTGCAGCACGTAGACAGCTGCTGTTTCACAAATAATAGGTATAGCCAACTGTGGAGAGAGGCTGCAGAGTAGTCCTTTAATCAATTCGCTATCCACTAGGGGGCATTAAAGGTTTACTAATCCTACTGAAGCAATAATCAATTTTAATTTGAACCGTCCCCTCCGCACCTTCTCCACCTGTAGACCTACTTTTGTGTTCATAGACCTGGCTTTTTAATGGCTATTAGCAGTTGCTAGGAATCCCGGGCCCCGTGATCAAATATATGTCCGGGCTCACCCCCACCTGCCACCCCCCATGATGAGTGTGCTGATGTTTACGCTGTGCATGTTTCATAGCGTAGCTATGTCAGAGCCCATACTTCTTTACTTTAACTTGAGTGAAAATTGAAAAGCGTAGTCAATAGCCTACTCTTTTACCAGAGTGTTTTTAAACATGATTATCTGTACTGCTATCTAATTACTGTAATTATGCTGTTATTACACTGTGATTACACAGTTGTAATGGTGTTATTATGCTGTTATTACAATATAATTACACTTTGACTAAACTGTTTTTACACTGTTATTACATTGTTATTACACTGTTATTACATTGTTATTACACTGTTATTACACAATTTTTACATTGTTATTACATTGTTATTACACTGTTATTACACTGTTATTACATTGTTATTACATTGTTATTACACCGTTATTACACTGTTGTTACACTGTTGTTACACTATTGTTATATGGTTGTTACACCGTTTTTATGTTGTTATTACACTGTTGTTATTTTTAGTATCAGTACTTTTCTTTTCTGAAAACGTTTTACTTTCACAAATATCTGTACTTTCTACTACAATCTTTTTTTTTACTTATCGGTATTTGGTGGCATGAGCAATATTATTATTGTCATTGCACTCCTTTTTTCATTTCCTGGCTATCACGCACAACCATGGATGACACAAGTACACACATCCTTCACTTAAATTATTACACTGTTGTTGTACTGTGGTTACTGTCATTATGCTGTTATTACACTGTGATTACACAGTTGTTATGGTGTTATTATGCTGTTATTACAACATAATTACATTGTGACTAAACTGTTATTACACTGTTATTACATTGTTATTACACTGTTATTACACTGTTGTTATTACACTGTTTTTACAGTGTTGTTATTACACTGTTGTTACACTGTTGTTATATGGTTGTTACACCGTTTTTATGTTGTTATTACACTGTTGTTATTTTCTAGTATCAGTACTTCATTATTTATTTTTCTGAAAACGTTTTACTTTCACAAATATCTGTACTTTCTTCTACCATATCGGTATTTGGTGGTATGAGCAATATTATTATTGTCATTGCACCCCTTTTTTCATTTCCTGGCTATCACGCACAACCAGAGATGACAAAAGTACACACATCCTTCACTTAAGTTGAAGTACCAATACTCATGTTTAAAAAGACTGGTAAAAGTTGAAGTACTTTTCACGCAAGTTAAAGCAATAGTGAAGTACTGATACCAGAAAAAAAAATCATTGCCCATCTCTGCAACGGTGTAACAAAAGTGTAATCACAGTGTAATGATAGTGTATTAAGTGTAACAAAATTGTAATAACAACATCATAAATGTGTAACAACAGTGTAACAACAGTTTAATAACAACATTAAAACCGTGTGATAACAGTATAACAACAGTGTAATAACCGTGTGACAACACAATAACAGTGCAATGCTTGTGTTTTTCTTTTTAATATAATCATTACAGGTAGATTTATTTGCTCCCAAAATATCTGTATATTATATTCTAACCGCCTTAGAAACACTGCTGCTGATGCTTAGAAACACACCTGGATGTAGCGTAATACATGTAGTTGAGATCTTATGCTGAATAGAATATTTATAAATATACGCAAATGAAGTTGCAGTTAAGATTAAAATAATCATATTTCTAATAGTCGGATATGTGTCACACGTGGACAGCCTAGGGGTTCATTGTGTCTGCCCACTGTGACTGAGGGGTCCAGGAGAGCGCGTAATATTAGAGCACCGTGTTAGACTGTAGAGCTCAGATGTAGAGGCTGCGAAACACAGCTGAACAAATTTGATGTAACTTAATGAACCCCTGTACTGGTTTAGTTTTCGGTATTTGTCAGTCACATTCCCTAAGGACTCTAATTGTGCTTACTGTCCATATTTTGGTGACGCGCATTTGCGCACAAGCCTATGTCACAGATAGATAAGAATATTTTTATCGTGGTCAACTTTGAGTCGATTTGCGTTTTATAGTGGCTACGTTTGGTAAACACAATCGCTTGCCATGGAATTATTTCGGGCATTATTTCTGGCGACTTTGATAAACGGAGTGTGGGGATGCCAGTTGCCTCACGATTGGAGACCGCAGACAGAGGCTTGCCGCGCAGAGCTCGCGGAGATAATAGTTTTCGCCAAGGTTCTCGCGCTGCATAAGGAGTCGTACAGTGTTTATAACTATCTACCATGGCAGTACGATACGGACCTCTTCTTTTCTGCGGAAATAGAGCTGCAGTGCGACCAGGCGTGGGGAAGCATGCTGGAGGTTCCCGCTGGTTCCAGGTTCAATGTGACCGGATTGGGCTACTTCCCCTGCTACTCGTACAGCGTAACAGAGAACAACTCCTACTACTTTTTCCTCAGGTGAGAAACTGGGACATTCTGGGTTTATTCTTCAGCAATTAAAATAGCAATCAATATCCTATATGATGAAAACAACCGTATTTGAACACTAATGCTCTGTTCATAAAACGTCAAGGGTCACATTGATTGTTGGTCAAAAGAGAGGTCTAAAGAAGCATTTTAAGTTTAAGGAATGTGTATGTGTTTGTGTGTGTGTGTGTGTGTGTGCAAACGCACACAGTCATGTGTGTATCTTTACAGTATATATTTTTCAACCCCGTCAACCACTAACTAACAAAGGCAGAGCTGAATATATATGCAACTCACCCCTTCCCTCCTCAGACACCTGTCTCCCATCTCAGAGGGCTCAGAGGAGTGAGATGAACAGCCACTGACTGGAGCAAGTGGATTAGGGTCCTATGATATTGGATAACTGCAACAATACCCACCCTGCATAGATTCCTAGATACACTGAATTGATTACCACCCAACACCTGTCACAGGCTCTTCCATGCATAGCATACCAGATGGAGAGAAAGACAAGCAACTGAAATCCTTCATTTGATCCCACATCAAGGCAGTATCTGATACCCAACACATCTGTGCTTCTTTTTATGATCATTTCGGACAGCGTGCGTGGTTGCCTGTAGTAGCGTAGCACATTTATATTTTATTAATATGTTTATATCAATATATTGGGATTTTGACCAGACTTGAATATTGGGGGGGATGTCTCCAGGGGTATAATTACGGCCCTGCTTCCAACTATCAACAACACCAAATGGTCCCATTCATTGTTATTCGTAATGTGTGGGACTCCAACCAGAGAGAGGCAATAGGATGAGTAAAGAACACATTCCAGACCATGTCATTATAATAGCTGACTGTTTCCAAGCAGCCCAAGGCTAGAGTTCAGACCATCAGAGCTGTGAGTTTATACTCAGTGTGTTATCACCGCTGCAACAGTGGGAGAGACTCCATTGTTTTCCCAACATAGAGACACCCGAACTGAGTTACAGAAAAGATATGTGACTTGTGCCAACAGGTTTAACTGCAGCTGGCACAACAATGCTCCTCGTGTTTTCAGCACCTATCATGGAGAAGTGTGCAGCTAGATCAAAGGGGGATGTTGAAATGAAAAGTGAAATGTTACGCAACGCCCCATGGAGATCCTATTCCAACAACAATCATTCTTATCCAATGTGTTTATAAAGACACGCAAAATCGTGTTGATCTGATGACTGTGCTTGCGTGATGAGTTATTCTGCACACAAGCAGTTTGGGAAGAATCGGTTCTCCACAGTTCGAGGCTGCGATGATGTAACCGGTGTCTACTGTAGAACAGCCTTAGGCAGGTCCCCTCCTCCTGATCCTCCATCATCATCCTCCGTCTACAAACACGCCAACATTAACCCCAGCTACAGATCCATCATTATAAACAACCTGCCACGGGCCAAGAACAGCCCAATTTAGCTGCTTACAAAGATTAAGCTGGTAATTAAGACTCACATGAAACAGACCGAAACAGTTAAATGTAATGTGATGTTGTTTACGTTCACTCGAGCGAAAGAAGAAAGTTGGTAAACCATTGCCAGGCACTGATGCATGTCATGGCAATTTCCTTTGAGAACGCAGAGAGTGAGGGTGTGTAGATGTTTGTCTGGGTGTAAGTCATTGTCTTAAGCCTTTTAGACCACGTGTTGTAAAGTTCAACTCTACTCGAATCTTTGAACAGAGAACAGTCTACCGTTCCAGCATGTATTGTTCTTAGAGTTCTGCAACACTGAAGGCTCTTAGGCGCTGAATCAGCAACCAAGTGCTGAAAAGTTTCCATCAGGGTCTCCAGTGGGTTCCCATTTCCTGTAATAGTCCCCCTTAACAACAGTGTCTGAAACAGAAACAGCCTCTCCCAATCAATCACAAAAACTGGTGCCCAGGACAGGACGAAGGGAAGTTTAGCGTGGGGGAAAATGCAACGAGGGATCTCCCACAGGACCCAGAATATGGTCTGCTTCAGAGGCCTGTCTGTCTGTGCCACATGCTAGCTAGCACAAAACTCACCACCAGAACGTCTGACTGCTGAGCAGAGTGATGGAAAGGATGATTATTTTTGGTGATTATATGTGTGTGTAAAGCAGATTGAACCACGGTTATAGCTGTGCTGTTTTACGGTTCATGCATTGGTGAAGACTTCAGAGTTTATCTTTTTGCTTTCTTCTTGGCAGATGTAGTTAAGGGGTCATGGCAGCCATTCATTTCTCTCAAGGGTGTCTCCACAAGTTCAGTTCATAAATCTTAGTGCAGTCGAGCTGTACTGGGAGTTTCACAAGCCACCAGACTGTTGGCCGTTTCTGTTAAAGACGGTTTGTTGGTATGGAGCTGTTTATTCTGACAGTTAACATACAAGATTTCTTGGTACATGTAATTGAAATGTCCCTTTTTCGTCTCACAGCCTCGTTCAGCATGTGGGAATGTGTAGACTTGGGTATCACTCAGCAGGCTTTTTTAAACAATTTTTATGCCCAGTGTTTGGCTCAGGTATGTTGCATATCCCAGCGGTTCTCTCCAGTTTACCTCCTTCAATGATTGTTTGGTATGTGGCTTAACCATGAACCAACCAGCCAGCTGGTTCCATTTTGGCAGGGGCAAATCTCACCAGTCAAACCATCACGAGAAATCCAACGAAATAGAAGAAAGGCTGCATGGAAACATTAATTAAAGCAACATGCTCTTGACCAAACAAGGTTACAACGGGAGACAACCAAAGGGGTTTTCTAGAGCGGGGGTGAGAGAGTTTGGAGAATTTGACTTGAGACATGGAAAGGGGTCTGAGAGTGTGGTGTAATCTCTCTAGAGGCCATTAAATGTTACAAACACGGAATAATCCCTAAATACAATCTTACAGATAGTAGGCGGCTTGTGTAAACCATAGTACACCGTACACAGCTGCATTTAAGAGCCAAGTTTAAGTGAATTTGTGGTCGACTGGTACAGAGACAACACACTCTGTACTTTGGGCTAGGCAGGACAGCACAGAGGCAAATGATCCTGAGAGTGTGCACCTCAAGTGGTTCAGACACAATTATGTGTAATGTGAAATGGAATTTGTGGGAGCTGGGAAATAATTAAAACCAGTGGAAACAGGCAATTAAGCCATGGTTACTAGCACATGTTGATGTTATTATGTCATCTGGAAGTATTTGATTGGTTTATATGTTGGGCTTTAGTGCAGCAGGGACTAATTGTCTCATGCTTTGGCCATATATACATCAGGTTGCATGGGATTACACAGATATAGCACAGCTTCTAGTATGCAGCACAATGAAATGGCAGAAACAATGAAAAAGAATGATCCATATTAATAAACTTAGCACACCAACCATACAAGCATGCATTGTACACACAATACACTCACACAGGATTCTTTGTGGGTTCGTGTGAGTGATGTTATGGTCTGCGAGTTAGATGCATGTGAAACCATTTGGCTCAAATTAGGCACAGTTAAACATGAGAGGGTGTTCATCCTTTGAATTCTCTGTCTCTGTCCCCAGCGTTGACCCCCTTGTGTCTCTGCTTATACAAGAGCTGCTGTAGTCCATCAACAGTATCCTTGACCCTCTGCTGTTTGGGGTCAGACAAAACATGTCAACATATGCACAAACACACACACACCAGATATATGCTGACACAGTCTTACAAGCAAACGTCTCACCCTTACGTGTAAACATATAGCCTACATGTGCACTATGTTCCCATCGTCAGTTTTGATGGCCGTTGAAATAATAATCAAGCTTTTGATGTCTCTGAAGGGAGACACAGTGGAGACCAGATGCACATACTGTTGGATTGTGAATATCAGTATAGAATAAAATAAAAATTGTACGTCAGATAAACACGCAGTTTCTTCTAGTTTTCTAAGTTCTTTCCTTTACAATGATGTCACTCAAGTTAGAGAATACTGGGTCTGGTTCCCATTCTCCTGTTTGAGGAAACAATCAATGGAACATCTTTGTTTTCCTTCCTTTAATCACTTTCATTGTGTCTGATGATTGACTTTAAAGTTGTAAGTCCATATTCGCTGCTATTTAGCAACGCAAACATGAGTGTGAGTAAAAGTGTAATTTTCCCGTAAGCTGGCTTTGGAGGCTACCCAAAACTAACATTGTAGAAATTAGGGATGTTTTTACAAAGGTTTTAGAAAGTGAGTTGTTTTCTCTTTTTCTTCCCCCAGTTTAAAGGCAGGAGATGCAGGAATACTATTTGTCTGAGGACAGATACGGTCCTGTAATAATAAATGTGTGAATATCCACTTCTCTCTGTTTCTCTATCTAACTCTCACTTTCTCTATTATGCTTATCTTCTTCTTTCAAGTGTCAGTACGGTAACTGCCATCTCCTTTAATACCTTATTATTTTCTCCAGGATGGATGAGAACTACAGCATCATCCCCCATGGCGTGAACTTTCAGGACCCCATCTTTCCTGACACTCCGGAGAACAACCGCATGTTCGCCAGCCTCTTTCAGTTCTCCAACTGCACGGCTGGCACCCAGGTCCACACATACACCCCAGAGTGGGAGGCCCAGGAGGACAGCCGGGTGAGCCTCAGAACCATCGCTCTTGAGAAAGACAACACGGTGCAAAGAACAGAAGGGAAAGCAAGTCCTATAGGATGTTTATACGATGTTGTATACTGTACAACTGAAGGAGAAGCTTGTAGTGTTTACGTTTTTAAGACAATATCTCAAAGTAGTTCAAGTGGTTTGGATCAAATACACATGGGAGAAGCTTGTAGAGTTTACATTTTAAGACGATATCTAAAAGTAGTTCAAGTGGTTTGGATAAAATACACCAAATATGTACCAAAAACAATTATAATACTTCTTCGCCTATTGAAGAAAAAAAAATCCTCACTGTGCATATCTTCTCAACCGCAACACCATCATCTGTGAGTCTCTGTGTCAGTATGTGCTAGTGGTGTTGTCTTAAAGTTCTGTCCAGTCCCTTTATACAAGAAACATATTTTCCATTGCCATGTTTCTGTGCTATTTCATAGAACTGGTGACTTGCTTCAGTGTTCTCTGTTTTCAATCATGTGCTGACGACACAAAAAAGCTGTCTCTCGGTCTAATTGAAGGAAAAAGAACAAGTTTATGTTTCAAGGTCTAATGACCACCTCCGAACTCAGATCTGTAATCAAGACGTGAAGCCAAGTCAATGAAGTCATTTCTTTGCTATGATTACACTCCTATTAAGTAATAACAGCAAACAATGATTGGGCCCACTGGCTGGACATGGCACAAAGCAGCCATGTGCTGTCATCACGCACACAGAGCAGAATGACTGAAGAGTGACAGACTTTAGTCTTGACATGTGAAATTACTCCACGCGTACCCTACAAATGACTGCAGTTGGTTTGCTTGGTTAATGTAGAGTTCCTCTGATGCCCAGGGGGATTCAGTCAACTGAGACACCCATCTGTTTCCTCTCAAGAAGTTTCAATGCATCCTTCTTCTCATTTGGGAAAATGTCACCCCGGGGCTGGGAATCATAGCTTTGTAAAATTGCCATGTTTCGTCACTGTTAATCTGGAGCTGGGACTATACAGGAATTACAAGGGGCATGCTTTTAAGGCAGTGTCTGCCATCATGTTGGCTTGGCATTACTGGCATTATTATTTTATAATTATTTGGTAATTTTCCAAATGTGATTCTGTATCGCTTTCTGTATCGCTTTTCTTTTGTGCTAAAACCAACCGATGGGACATTCCATCACAGACGGGAGTATAGGAGGTGTTTACTGCATCTGCAGGTAGCGAGTCTGATCTGTCTCAAGATTCAGACATGTTCAAGGGTAGTTAACCAGGTATGTGTCCACAAAGGTGTTTGTTGTGCACAGCCATGACATCCACCAAAACAATGTCAGTCAGATAAAGGGTTAGACAAAGCTTCAACTGAGGGTAGCTTTGGTCTATGTGAAATACACACCCTGTCAAAACACAGGTTTATTTGAACTCAGTCTCTGCTTAGGTTACTTGGAATTCACTGTCTAGCATTACCTTCCTGACCTCTGCACCACTCAGTCCCTTCGGTTGACAGACTGATGTACTAACCAGCGATGGCATACAGCACGCAGCGGCCAGCACTTTTGCCACTTTTCCTTTGTACGGTACATACAGTGCTACAGTACATACGGTAGTGCTATCCCATTACAGTGGATTTACTTCACTGCTTATTACCCGTCCATGTGGAAGTATTAGGATCTGGGGGCAAACCCCATGCTTTAGGGGAGATATAGGTTCAGTGTCATCTGTTGTCAATTTAGAATTGAGTTCTCCTTCTCATGACTTCTCAAGCCTTTTGTTACTGTGTAGCACAGTATCCTGTGTTATGTCTGTTCATGCTGTAAGGACTTGATTTAACTCATGCAATTGTTTTAGTGCTGCAAGTTGGTTTGGAAAGCTATACTCACCCACTGTTACCTGAGACCCACTTTGCATCTGCTGTTAGATCAGGTCTAGGCACAGGCTGCTGTCTAGAAATTGTTTATCAGCTACTTGATTTTTCCATGTCCTTAGTTTCCTCCTTTGCGTGAAGTTTCTTTCGAAATTATTGTTTTTTCCTCTCTTTATTCCTCAGACCACAGGCAAGCTTGCCACTAGAGAAAAACAATCATCTATCCACTTGCGGCTTGCTCAGTCTCAAGCATTGGAATATAGTGAGGGACATATGAGACAGACTTCAGCATTGCTGGTCTGACCATGGAACACCACATTCCAGAAGCCATTAGACCAAGCTTTTGGACGTGTGGTTCCATGGAATTAAAAATCCCGTAGGATATGTTCTTAATTCTGTAAAATGTCTTTAGAAATATATAAATCAGACTGCTAGAATGGTTTCACACCAAAGAAAAGTGTGCTAGTTAGCCGTTTCTGGTACTATTACTGTTAACCTTACAGTGCTGTGATTACCCATTCAATGGACACATCTGTGCAGGTTACTGTACTCTCTTATTAAGATACAATATTATGGCGGTAGTTATGGTTTCATTGGCACCTCAAAGAATTGATAGCTAATCAAAATAAAAAACAATGATCGCTAATTCTTGACGAATGGAATGTGAGAATCGATGGAACGATATACACCAAGCCGGTTACTGTATTAATACTGCATACATATCAAAATATTTAAATGTACATTTACCACTTAAAATGTTCCGCACTTCCTGTGAATTCACTTCCTACTTCCTGTCTTCTCCTTCCAGCTGCTGTGTTCGACTGTGCAGAAGGCCTTGTTTGAGGAGGAAGAGCGAGTGAAGACTCTGTCCCAAAAGGTGCGTTTCCTGGAGAAGGCCAACAACCACCTGCGGGACAAGGTGAAGAACATGAAGCGTCTGCTGCGCCTGGCCAAACGTGAGACCAAAGACCAGGAGACCGTCAGCCTCAAGCAGCTCCACGACCCCCAGCCTCCACAGCCACACCCTCACCAGGACACCACACAGGACCAGAAGAGACCCACTCTCAAAAAGACCCTGACCAAAAAGTTAAAGTGAATCAAAACAGGCCCTTTAAAATCACTTCCTTACCCACCACTGCAAACACACTCCAAACACAAACATGTTGTGTGCGATGACTATCAGAGTGAAGTGCAAGAACGTGATTAAGTTGTTTTTCACATATTTCAGTGTCAGAATTCTACACTTAAGAAATGTTTGGTATCGTGAATTATGCATTGATTGTCCTGACTTTACTCTCTCATCATTTATCCTATCATAATTAACCAGTAATGTGGCAGATAAGCATAAACATCCCAGACGTAATGTTCCGTTCTGTCTCTACCACAGAAGGAGAAGCACGATCATGCCATGAAAATGTTGGTTTGGATCAACTCTTATTTCCAACCACGGCATTCATGCCTCATTCTAACACACCAATCACTAAAATGCTTCCTTTGGATTACGGCACATACTTTCAATCCATCATTTCATGATCTTCACATACACTCAAACTTTCACTACCCTGTCAAACTACCCCATCTTATTTCCTAACCCACTCTACTTTCTCTGTCCTCCTTCACCACTCTGTCTCTTTTCCTCTCACACAACACTTGCAGTAAGATCTTAGCCATCAACAATCTCAACGAGGTAATGTGTTGCCAGGTTTGCCAGCGGGACATTCTCTCACCCTGTAATTTGAACACACCTCTCAATCACAAAACAAGCAGGAGCAAAACACTTTTTCCATTCTGCTGGCAGGGGTTTCCCAGCTGAGGTTAGAGGCCAGTCTTAAGCCAGGTGAAATGCTGCCATGATGCAACATGTTGTTGGGTATCAGAGGGAAAGCCAAGGCAGAAGTAAGCTCTGATGCCCTCAAGGCAGTGCTGTCGGTGCCAGGCCAAGGACCTCACACCACACTGCCAGTGTGACCATCAAACCGCATGGATTACCTTATTTACTAAGAAGTACACATTTGTTTTTAATATTCCAGTATTTTACAAGTGTTTTTTATTACGTTTTACTGAATGAAAATTGAGTTTTTATTTGAAACAGGGTGCTGAGCACTCAGTATTTACAGCCACGAGCCAATGAGATGTGAGGTGGTGCAGTGACATGTTTCTCTGTGTCAGGACTGAGAAGGCCCTTTTACAGTTGGATTTGGCTTATATGTTTATTATGTTGTCTTTACAAAACACATGTCTGGTTTATTTAACCAAGCTTATTCACTTATGATTAATAATGAAAAATAAACTCATTGTTACTAAGTTGTCTGTTTTGTATTTGACATTAACAAGAAGAAAATTACATGATAGTTTTAATGGCATTGTTCAAAAAACATTCTGCACACTTGCGTATTTGTCCACTTTTGGACCTGTTTTAAAGTATGGGAACTATTTGATTTGATTTGATTCGGATCCCCATTAGATGATGCCAAAGACACCAGCTACTCTTCCTGGGGTCCACACAAGAAAACAACGTACCAAACAACAGATAAAAAAGGAACTATGATTCCTCATTGGGTGAGCCCAACCATCTCTGCTTTCTTACACTGAGGTTTGAAACAAATATAGAAAGAGAAAATGAGATCAATCCACAGATTATCACCTTCTAAAGCCAAATGGGTACCAGAGACAGAGTTGATAAACAGCCATGATGCCAGACTCAGCCAGGGAGCCTTCAGCACACATATCAAGGGGAGTTAGTTCCGCATTAAACTGAACTTTAAAAAAACTGTCCCGCTTTGCTCTGTATCTGTAACTTGGAAGGATTTGTGTGCAAAACCATGAGGACCTTTAGAAAAACAATCCACTAAACAAACAGTATGTTGTGGTTTGGTATAAATCAGACTTATTCTGTGTTTAGAACCTGACATACACTGAAGCACCTACGGTTTCACATCAGCTGTACATTTTGCACCTTTTTAATATGGACTCTTCTTTTGGTATATTACAAACTGTTGCATGAAGCCAAACTTCAAAGGAAGAGATGTTTGTTGCTTGGATCCCCAAAAATACGTATCTTCTGGTTTTCCAAACACGCTTTCCTGCACATTATGATTTGTTATGTATTTTTAGATCTTTATTGTGATATAAAAAGCAAATAAATCATGGATTTATATGCATCAAAGTACAAAGGCTAATTATAACTAGTCTGACAAAATGTTGACTTCTTCCTCTGGCTTTTGTTGGAGCAAAGGAGTTGGAGCAAAGGACCATTTCAAATGTGAAATACTATTGGCAGACTGTCGTCTATAAACTTTTCAACACGATTTCCAGTACAGTCCTCAAGCAATCTCCTCCATATGGTGCTGTGTTTCATAAAATAGAAGGAATGAGAGCGGAAAAGAGGGGAAGTGTAGGGGAAAGGCAAACTCCAAGAAAACGACCACCTTTCAAACACATTTTACAGATTGTAATCCTCTTCCAGTTGTGAAAATGGAAAGCGATCCCAAAGACATTACGAGTTAGGGTAAGTGTCAAGGACATTTATGACCTCCGGTTCTGTGTGCGAGCCACCAGTGAGCCTTGGTTGACCTCGAAAATAGAAAAGAAACAATTACAGAATACTCCCCCTCCTCTCCTCCTCTAGTTCCCCTCCCCTTCTCTTTCTGAGAGCACTACATCAGGCGGCTTGGCCTGCAGGAATCTGTCATAGTCCTGTGGATACAGGCCAAAGATGATATACACACGCTGCCTGCTTAACACAAAATCGGCGTACTCTCGCAAGCTGCATAACAGATGTTGGACAATATGGCAGCACAGCGGTGGTCCTCCCCCTGTAGATTGAGGCTAATTATAGACACAGTTTATTTGTCTTGCTTTTTTTGGGGACGCTTGTTTCTGAGTTTCATTGTGAATAACTAAACTGAGTTGAGTTTAACTGTTGATGAATCTCAGTTTATGTGATAATAAACAATAGTTTATTACAACTGTCAGACCTACCTTGGATAGCAAACTCAAAGTAAATACAATCCATAGACTCTTGTTTACGTAAGGGGTTCATTACTGTTGGTACCCACACCGTCATGCCAGGTAATGTATATTTTTCAATCTGTCCATCTCTCTCTTTCTCCCTCTTTCTCCACACCATGTGTGAAGCCGTTACTCTGGGTGAGATGGGCACAGCATCTGAACCCTAGAAGTGGACAATAAGTTTGCTGAGTGGGGATCCATACACTTGTCAATGTCAGTCAATAATTCCAGTGAGTTAGCGCAGTAGTTCACTTGACCTGTGAGACACCATTTGGGAATGAATGCTATCTGGTATGGAGTCCATCTGCTCCTGCTTCTTACTCAGAAAGAGAGCCAATGCTTCCTTTTAAGCACAGGGATCTGAGCTCCTGTATGTTTTTAATTACTCATTCGGCACTGGCAAGCACAAGAGAGCAGCTGGGACTACTTTAACGCGGAGGGTTACATGATGAATGTACTGTTTCATAGGGTAACGCTTGGATTTGTGATAGATCCGTTCCATGAGATCTTATATAAATAGTCTTGGCAGTATTTCATTTTGGACAGAGTTGTATGGCAATAAAATATCACTGTTTTGAATCAGATGTACTTGATGAAATGCAACACTTTGACATGCTCAGCCCAGAGCTGAAGTAAATGGTTTTCTCCTTTTCCCCTCTGAGCTTGGCCAGCTGTGCTCTAGTGGGGAGTGAGGGATTTCGATCACTACCTGTCTATGTCTGGCTCAATAACGGGGAAGGGAGGTGTGTCTTTCTCCTCAGAGACTTGCTGTTCTGCTCAACGTTTACAGGAGACTGTAGATGTACAGATGATGGCTATACCATACACTGTCCTCTCCCACAAGGACGAAGAAAACAACCGAAAGCCCCTTATCATGTGAGATGAGAAGCACATGCAGGTTCTGTGGACTCTGCCACAATGCACAGAATTAGTCTCCATGCCATACACACACACATACATTTTCTATACGGCATCATTCTTTTACAGGTGCACCAAACACACGCGAATGGGCTGGTGTGATACACCGTTAAAACCACCTGCACAAACCAATATACAGATGTCAAACGGACAATCGCTCAACACAGCAAGTGCCCGGTAAGCTGAGTTCAGTCCAGCGGAGGAAGGTGACTCAATGTTTGCTCAAGGCTCATCCCTTCCTTTTGACCTGTCTCGGAGGGGCGTTTGTGAAGGGATCGTGTAGCTTTTTACAACTGACAGTGTCTGTATCTAGAATTTCAGTTGGAGTTGCTGTAAAGAGTTAGCATGCATGATAAGCTAAAGGGCAGATGGGGTGCTACAATTCATTAATGGCAAAGGAAGGCAGGAGAACGTGTTCTGAAGCCAAGTGGGGTGTTTATAGAACGATGAGGGGAGTGTGCAATATTTTCACTGGCTCTGACATCAAGCTGAACAAACAGATGGATGAATGGACATTTTCAGCAGCCAAAGAAATAAAACCGAATTATTTTTGTACTTTTATATTATGTTCTAAAGTCAGCAATATTTTATACCACTGGTACCTTGTCTGTTGGGTTCAAATTGGAATGTATGGATGGAGCTCTCCACTCTGCAGTTCTTTTTGTCTGTCTGTTGATACAACAGTGAAAGAATAGGAAGATGTTCTGAATGTGTCAGGCCAAATATGTATGTGTGAGTGTGACTATTGCCACACAGTCGCATCCTTTGTTATGTTTCTGTATGATTTGAGCTCCTCAGATAGTATAATCATTGCAGTTCCAATGATAGCTTCACTGGCCACAATTATGCAAACAGGGATCAGCAGGCAATTCTTAGATAAGTTCTAACACACTTTGTTAATGACAGAACTAATGAAGGAAGGGTGCCAGGCCACAGGAACGCTGTGTCAGCTCCCAGATGGAGGAGAGGCTGGTGTTCTGTCGGCTCCACATGTGACTGCTCCACAATCAGAGGGTTGTTGGTTTTCATCCCTCCATGTGTGAAAAGGTTGTTAAACTCCCGCTTTGGTGGGTTAGAGTTAGGGTTTAGTCGTTATTCTTTTAGTTCGTTGTTTTTGTTTGTTTCATTTTATTACTTGTGGAATGTTGTTTTGGGGTGTGTCTGTGTGTGTGTGTGTGTGTGTTAGATAGACACACACACACAGACACAGTGAATGTCAGACAGAACGAGATAAAGAGAGAAAGAAAGGGGGAGAGAGAAAGAATGAGAAAGAGTAAACTCTAACATTTGTTGTTATTCTCCCAGAATGCCTGTGTATTTATGAGACCTGAACGCCACATAAATTGTCTGCACAGGACAGTTGGCACCAAAAGCAGGATTGAGATATCTCTCCTCATCCCAGATGGTAAACCATGAGCACCTCACACAGACACGCATACACTCTGGGCCAAACGTTGGGCTGCCTGTCTTGGTTGCCTTTGTCAAGGCTGATCAGTTTGGTTATGGGAAACTCTCCCTCTCCTATTTTACATTTAGTTACATTCAAGACAGTAAGCAGGCACTGTTATGCAAAGTGACCCATGCAGAGCACATGTAAATGAAAGTGAACTGATCCCATTCATTGTCAGTGGAGCTTTTTATAAGTACACTTGACATTTGTAGGCATAGAGCTATGTTGACACTATGATGATCACAATGATGATCTATTTTTGATATCTGATATGCATATTATGCATATGTATATAAAGTAGATACATAGATGTATGCGACTTTTTTGTGTGTGCTGTTCTGCTTTTAGTTCAGTGAATGAGGAAGTGGCTGCCCTGTCTGTGTACATAATGCCCTTGCTAACTCAGACAACCTGTGGGCCAGGAAATCCACTGTCAGCCTGCCAACCTTTTTCATCCATTGTCCAAATGGAACCATTCAAAGGTTGAATTTTAAAAAGGGCTAGACTATTGGTGTGGAAAAACCCCTCATTCATAATTTTCTCTTCGCTTTTCCATCTTTTCAATCTTTCTTTGTCTTTTTTTGCTCACAGACATTTGGCTACGCTGGTCTGTAATAATATCCAGCAGTCGTTAAAGGCAAGGTTATCTAATGTGTTGGCAATGCAAAGAGCTTACATGTTATGAGCCTGGCCCACATGAGATCGACTCTGATGGAACACAGAGCGGAGAGGGAATTTGTTTTCAGCCCTTTCTCTCTGGATTTATTTTGGATGCCACATCTGATGGCTGGGAGCATTGAGGCCAAACATTTTCTTGGGAAGAAAAACGAAACAGAGACAAATTCATTAATGAGCAACATTTTCCATTGGTGAGCAGGCGGTTTCCCGGGTTTCTCTGGTTCCTCTGGGATCCTGGTGTTTCATGTTCTAGACGAGGAATCCCAGGCTCCGGCAGCAGACTGGAATCTGCTGGACCTTGGAGGAGTCTCGGTCTCCCATTCAGCTGGAACAGTATGGTTGTCATGCTCTAGTGATGTAGCTCCAGTGATACAGAATGCTTTCCATGAAATGAAATGCAGTTAAAAAACGGTTTGAATTCTGTTGAAGCGGGTGTTTCCTCTCTCTATCCAGCTGTGACATCAGCAGCTGAGAGTTCTTTCAACCAAAATAGGTTTCTGGTGAGTTGTTTTCCTGGTCAAATGCTTCACATGCAAATGAATGTTGTGGTGAACTTCCGGCAAATATCTCGCAAATTCTTTCGGCAACTCTCCGATTAACAATGTTGAGTATAAGCAAAGGTTCCCAAAAGTTGCCACAGATGTACCATTGTTGCAGAAGCTGAAGAGTTTAAATGGGGAGGGGGGTTTGGGCGGTCAACTTCAGGTCTACTGGATACTGCCACCCCCACCAGCACCACTGTGTAAACTGAGTAAAAACACGAGTCAGAGTATTATGTTCCACTGGGAACACACAGACTAGACAAACACTTCAAGGTGAGGTCAGGATGCAAAGTGACTAGAGGGTGACGAGTCTCTAACCTGGTGACTGCTGCTTTATTGCACACCTCAATCTAAATATGACATATTTATGTGAGTGAGAGCGGTCTGTGAGGTCATGACCTTACAAACATGGCCTCCATGCCCATTAAACAGGCAAGGGGTGGAGCCAGAGAAACTTATTGAAAAATAGAAATTGAGAGAAGTTATTGAAAGCTGGTTGGCACACACAGTCCACATGTGTTGATGGATACAGAGACCCGCTGCTCCCAACAATGACAGGCACATACAATAACATCCTGATGACAGCCGTGTGTGTGTTCGTGTGTGTGTGTTGTGTGTGTGTTCATTTCTCCCAACTCCTTACTTTGACATTAAGATTAAGTGAGATAACCTTGAGTGCAGGTAGCCTTTTGAAACCGCCCAGTAGTGGTTCTCTGGCTTCCCAACCACACTAGGAATGAGCCCACGACTCACTTCCACTGTCACGCGCCACGTTCAGATCACCAGCTCCAATCTACATATTGCCCTTTCCCTCACTTTGTTCTTCATTGTCTCTTTAGCCTTTCTGTCTGGTGCTCCAGGCAATACAACTGTTTCTACCATGTCTGTTCCATATTGAGGGACGCCAGACCATGTGATTCATGTTGAAACCTCCAGCTGTCTCTGCTGACCACAGAGGCTTAACCCAGACAGATATGAAGAGGAACAGTGAGGCGAGGGAGTACGGCTGGTGTGTACCAGAGAACCGCTCTCTGCTATACAGTGTGAGTTATTGCGTGAAGTTAACATGTTCATGCATTTCTGTGCTGTATCCAGGTTCTCAAGCTGTCAGTGGTCATGGAGGAAGGAAGGAGAGGCGACCCAACATACAGCCAGTCATCCTTCGTGAGGAACATTCAGCAGACACACAATGCATAGACAGAGAGGTTTTAATATGTGATCCATTTACAAATCTATTCCAAGTACAAATCATTGGCTTTGATGCTGAGCAACACTCCATAGTTAATATTCAACAACCCATGATGCATTGCATCCATACATAAGTACTTCAGCTCAAATCATTACTATACTTTGTAGTCATAAATATTCACAACTCAACTCTTACAATTCATTCAAAATAGCATGAACAGTATCACAACAAGTTACATTGGTATTCAGTATTTTTCTCTGGGGTTTGGGTATGGTTCAGGATCAATTAAGCACTATCTGCACTCTTTTTGTAAATCAAGCTTTTCAGAGTAAGCCCTTCAAATTAATTTTGCATATCAAAAGTATACCTCTTGAAGTTAGGCTAAAATAACTCTAGGATGTGCAAAGAGCATAGAGTATAACTGTTGGTAGCTTTTTAAAATTCTATGGCTTCTAACTATTAAAGTATTCCTGTGTTCCGCATAGAACAGCAGAATTAAATGACTTGTACAGAATGTAAACAAGTATGTAAACTAAAGGACATCAGTATGCTATGTCGGACTCACTAGAACTGCCTTTGTCTTCATGGTGCTTCATGGTAAATAGGCCTAAATACAAAACTTCCTACCTAGCAACCAGTATAGCAACCAGGACAGTTTCCCGCTAGCACACGTAGCTATCTCAGGAATTTAAGGTCGGCATAGCGACGAACCTGTCCTTGCATTGTGACGTCAGATAGGACCGTTTTTGGCACTAGGACAGTTTTTGGCGTGACAGTTCCATTGCCCCTTCCGTTGCTGTTTCTCTCTCTGAGCGTCCAACATCAATGAAGTTTACCCACAGGGTAGGGGAGATTCATCACGTGTGCAACTCACAACAGTCCATGTTACATACACATGCTTTAAATCAGAAATAAATATATATGTTTTTCACTGCATTTCACTACCCAAATAAACCACAATATCCACCCAATAAGAATACTACAACATACATCAGTCTCAGAAGCATTTTATACATTTAACTCACATTTGAACAGATATCACAACTTGCACGTGTGACTGTGTCCACATGTTTATAGGCAAGGTCTTAGTAGTACCACAACTTGAATGAGAGAACCCTAAGTATGATAGGACGGAGCTGGGAGGGGACTCCTCTCTGACCATGAGGTACAGTATATCTAAGGTTAGTTTGTAATGTCTCTATGAACATCTCCTGTGTATATAGTCTGTTGCTAACCCATGGTTTCCCTCATGTTGACCTACAGTAAATCATACTAACGCTGTCTACAACTTGCCCTTTACAATGGGAAGCCTCTACTTGAAATAATTTAAAGGGAGAAAACAGAAACACAACATGAAATCACATTGTGGAATAGACAATGGCACTGACAAATCAAATCAGATTTTCACCAGGCCCACTAGTCTGCCACTCAAGTTCTTAACATCAATCCAGTCTTGCTGGCTCCTAGCACCTTCATATCAAATGTCATTTAAGAGCACTCGCTGTCTACTGATGCTGGAGATCCTCCAGTGTGAGGGAAGGTACGTTCATGTTTTGTCACTAAAAATATAGTGGCAGTATCACTAGTGGCAGTACTGTGGCTGACTCTGATGATAACTCATCCCGACTGTGATATGTGCTCTAATACTTATTATAATATATATATTATAATCATGGTATGGCAATGAATTGTGGTTAGTTTAGTTGTTACTGGGTCAAACATTTACAACCTTTTGGGGCGGGAGAGTATCTATGACAACACACTTTGTGAGACCCCTAATGAAAAATGACCAGATAGAATCAACTAGAATACTCATACTCACTACTGGATTCATATGGACAAGCATCACCTGTCCAATCACCACGCAGCACAGAAACACCACGGACACTGTGTGATGTTTCAGTTGGTGTGCTTTGAATTCTTGTGCTTTGAAAGTTTAGTTTTATATTCAGTTTGATGACACATAAAACACATCTGTTACTGAAGTTTTCACAGATCTTACATTTCTTGCCAATTTACTGCTGTAAAAAAAGAGCAGCTCTACCAAACCAATTTGTGTCAGAAAACGCACAATTCCACAGGAGCAGAGGAAGGGAAGGTAGGGTCTGCTTAGGGCCTGGAAGGGAAATAGCTCAGATTTTACTCAGGCCCCAGTCTGACCAGAATAAAGTCAAGCCAAACTAGCAGACTCTACTGTGTATATATGGATGTGTGTGTGTGTGAGTGTTAGTGTGTGCAGATCAAATAGAAGTGTCTGTAAAGTGTTAAAATTACATGAATAATATATGTAAAATAAAAGACACAAAAAAATCCTAATTAAATTATAAAGTGAGACAATGGCATGTACATACACATTATTTTAATTATTTTTCTCTCTATACACTTTGAATGGAGAAACAACATGAAATGGGTGAAGGAATGCTCCCAGGAAAAGACAACAGGCAGGCATTAGTCATATTTACACGTTTACATATATCCTGCTAGAAGTTAATGAATTAGTACATTTAAAAAATGTTTTGGTCTAATGTCCTTTTCATTACCTCAGTTAGTTATTATTATACTTCAACCTAAAATGTGTGTGTGTGTGTGTTTTTCTCCCTGAAAGGAGAACAGCTACTCACTGGAGGAGAATGCGGAAACCAAAAATATGCCCTCTATTTATCTAATATGTAGTTGCAACAACACTATATATACAAAAATGTGAGAAAAATAAATGGTTTTCAATGTCGCGTTAAGTGTATAGAGATATAAACATATATTATATTAGCAACCAGAAAATAAATCTTTGATTTTATATTTTAAAGGCACCATAGAGAAGAAATCTCTGTGCAGATTTAGTTAGAAGCATCAAATGGGACGATTCGTGGGAGGATCAAGAAAGCACTGGTTTGTTCAAAGGTTGGGAATCCAAGCCGCATAATTCATGTTAAAGGTAATACTTACCATTACCTAATAAGGTCACATACTGTATATTCAGTATCGACCATGTCCTTTGGCAGTGTTAAGATAAGTTTTGACTTTATACACAAATTGGGTTGAAACTGTTAGCATCTGCCAATATGTACACTTACACACAAATACAGTATGAGTGTAACATAGGCCTACATGTCTGCTTTCTATATATGACGTGTTACATTTTATCGCAAAAACTGATGAAAAAATTAAATAGAAAACAGCATGTATGTGAGTAAAAAAAGAAGAAAAGATGGACGTTCAATTAAAAAGAATGAACGAAAACGAACCAAGTTCTTTCCCACTTTTAAAAAAGACGTAACCCACGACTCAGCCCGGTGTAGCTCCTTTCCCCTCTCATCTTTCTTTCTCCTCTTTTCATCCTCTTTAATCCCATTCTCCACACTCACTCCTCATTAAAGTGCTCTGCACTGTTGGCATCATCATCATCAAGTCTTCCGTTCTCCGACCTCCCTTCCCAAGCAGGATTCTTTACACGGTACCTCCCCCTGGTGGCAGGGGGTCTGGAACAGCTCGGAGCTCCCGGCCAGACTGGGGAGAGCTGGTTCTCCGGTGTCCAGAGGTTTAAATGTCAAAGTCATGGGTGGGTAGTTTGGCCAGATGCTGAGAAAGCTGGGCTGGTCTGGGTTCAGACCAGGCTGGTGGGGTGGAGGCGGTAGGTGCAGTTGGAGAGGGGGTCCCGCTCCACTCCACCTTCTGCACTCTGGGAGCATCCCCCCTCCCCCTGAGTCTCTGAGAGAGAGAGAGAGAGAGAGAGAGACAGAGAGAGACAGAGAGAGACAGAGAGACAGAGAGAAAGACAGAAAGAGTTCAGTATAACATCATACCAAATGAACATCACTTCATCCACACATTTGGTATTGCAGGGGCCATCACAGGCTTGCCCTATGTCACTGTGACGTTCTCCACATACCGGCGTGTTCCGGGTGCTCCTCTGGCAGCAGCTGGGCCCTGCAAGGGCTGGACAGGGTGGTCTGACTGGGCAGGGGGGTCTGGCTGGGCCCATCCTGGCTGGTGCCAAGCTGGAGACGCCTCATGTGCCGCACCACAGCCGTGGCGTTGAAAGGCTTGCTGAGGGCAGAAGGCAGCGACCAACATCACACCAACATCACACCGACATCGCACCGACATCGCACCGACATCGCACCGACATCACACCGACATCACACCGACATCACACCGACATCACACCGACATCACACCGACATCACACCGACATCACACACACCGACATCACACCGACATCACCACTCACACCGACATCACACCGACATCACACCGACATCACACCGACATCACACCGACATCACACCGACATCGCACCAACATCACACAAACATCACTAGAGGCCGGGGCTTGACTCACCCTCCACTTGCTCTTGGCAAAGTTCTTCTTGATCTGTGCACTGACAGACTCATGGATGTTTTTGTCGAGGGCGGTGTCACCGGCAATCCTGAGAGTCAGGAGAGGGATTAGGTCTCTGTGTGTGTGTGTGTGTGTGTGTGTGTGTGTGTGCTAAAGTCTTTAAGATGGTATTCCTCACCACGGGTGCTGCAGGGCCTGGTCACAGGTGTACCGTGTGAGTGGGTCTTTTTCCATCAGGTTCTTGATAAAGTCTCGAGCTACAGTGACCATAAGAACACACACAGTCAGAATCCTGAAGCACAAAGAGAGTGGAACTTCCTGTGGTGCCTTTAGCTGGCGATGCTGTGTGAATGTGAACGTATTCTACGTACAATAGGAGTACTGTGGCTTCAAAGATACTAGAGTGAAAGATGAGTCAAATAGAGACAGCTTTTGGCCAGACTACAAACACCCGGCAAGACGCAATGTTCCATGATCTGAAGGGCTCTGATATAAGTAATGATCTGACAGTCCTTTGCGATTGCCTTGTGTATTGGAGGATTATGGCTGCAGAGTATATTATGGCTAATCCCATACACACACTGCCAGATTGGCAGGGGATCAAAGCAAAACCAATCTTTTCGAGGCATTTCCAATTATATGACATGACAGACAAGGAGAATTGATAATGTCTGCTAAAAGCGTATTACTGCACAGTGCTTCAGAAAGCTTTGCTGCAATCCAAGTCTATTTTTGTTCAGGAGAGCTGAACCTAGCTTCTAGAGGGAGGATCACTGTCCTCAGATCAGGTATGAAACTAGGGTCGGATGGAGGGCGATCTAGGTTTGAATGTAGGGGGGGGATCTAGGGTCAGATGTAGGGGGAACTGTAGCAGCTAGAGTACCTGAATCTGAGATGTCGTCCCAGTATGGAGAGTCAAACTCATACTCGGCCTTTAGGATCTGCTCAAAAAGCTTTGCATCGTTTTCATCGTAGAATGGAGGGTAGCCACACAACCTGGGGAAAAAGCAACGCCAATATGTAAAACAATATGATAATCGCTCAATATCAAAATCGACTTCATAATAAAAATGATACATTTAAGTCGGGATGAGGCAGCCTGTGCGCTTGTAGCTTGTGTTACTGTAGCGTGTGTTACTGTAGCGTGTGTGACTATAGCGTGTGTGACTAGCGTGTGTGACTATAGCGTGTGTGACTGTAGCGTGTGTGACTGTAGCGTGTGTGACTGTAGCGTGTGTGACTATAGCGTGTGTGACTATAGCGTGTGTGACTATAGCGTGTGTGACTGTAGCTTGTGTGACTGTAGTGTGTGTGACTGTAGCGTGTGTGACTGTAGCGTGTGTTACTGTAGCTACGGCTTGGAAAACAGACCCAAGCGAACCAAACTCGAGTCCAACCCTGTTACTCACAGTATGTAGGCGATGACTCCGATGGACCAGCAGTCCACAGCCTTGCTGTAAGGCTTCTGAGCCAACACCTCAGGGGCTGCCAGGGGAGACACAGAGACAGTGTGCTCATTACTTCCATGCATGTCAGTGCAATTCAGGCCCACAGCTGATACAACCCTGTGCAAACCATCATCAAAACACGACACACGGTCCATCTCCGAATAAAGGCATTTCTTCTTTGCCCTTCATAAATTCATCTCTTCACAGATGCGGATGATTCTACAGCATGGCGGGTGTTTGGTGTCTATCTTACCCACATAGCCGGGCGTCCCACAGGCTGTGGACATGACGCTGCCAGAGCCCTCGATCTTAGACAGACCAAAGTCACTGATCATAATCTTGGAGTCCTCGTCCATGCTGTTGTACAGCAGGTTCTCAGGCTGAGGAAGGAGAACACAATCAAGCATAGATATATTTAAAACATGCACACAAACATGCACACACACACACACACACACACACACACACACACTGCGTGGAACTTTTAATCAGCAGTCCCATAACGTATTATACTTTTCGCAGTCCAATGAGCAGCCTGTAAACACATTAGCCCGTGAGGAGGAAAAACAATTAATCTAATTTAGATATGCTCTCTTCAAGCCTCCGGGAAAACACTTGATCTAATTTTCCAAACTGCCATGTCACCCCTGACCTCCTGTCATGTGATGTTGTTAACAGACTGGGAAATTGTCTAAACCTGCTTAAAATGGATTTACAACACAGTGCAACATTACATTATAGTACCCATCTCATTCTGTAAGGTTTGGTCCACTCCTACAGCTACTGTATATTATGTAACGTATATCATGATCATGATGTATGAACGTTGAGCTTCGACCCTTGAACCCGGAATGACCTTGAGGTCGCGGTGGACGATGCCCATGTCATGGAGGTACTTGACAGCGTCCAGAATCTGCTGGATGAGTTTACTGGCGTCCCTCTCCGTGTAGAAGCCCTTCTCCACAATCCGGTCAAACAGCTCTCCTCCAGACACCCTGGCAACAGACACACAGACAGACATGTCACCCCTGCACAGGGCCCTTAACACCTGGATGTTTGTGGGTGTTCTGCGACCCTGCACTAACAGCGGCGACGTCTGTATCACCACTAGGTGGAGTCATTGCTGTATATCAGATTCTACTCCAACTAGTTCATACATGGTGTTTCCAGGAGCCATGCATTGATATCTATGTTAACGAGAGGCAGAATGTTCACTGCGGCTGAGCCCACATGGTGTGAAGCAGATTCCCATCACCACCAGATAACGTTTCATCATGTCAGAATTCAGCAGATGCTTCTGAACAAAGCCTACCAGGGGGATTTGAACCGGCAACCTCTAAATTGGGAGTCAAGAGGTTCTACCACTGAGCTATACCAGGTTGACAGTCGCTGTCATGTATGCATATAGCCATCACTGTAGATGACAACAAACAAGTACAAGAGAAGATGTGTATCTGATGAATTCATGAAACTGTTATTGTACCCCCAGCTGTTCTCTGGTTAAATCTGACTGGCCTTCAAGCGGTGTTTCTTAAAGTGAACAACACAACACAACCTGACCGCCCACTGTTTTCTAAGGCAACAACAAAAGCTCTATCTCTCTCTCTCAATCTATCTCTCTCTCTCTCTCTCGTAATTTGCTTCTGTCTTCCTCTGTAGTGTGTTACCCTTCCCAACTCTTTTCCTTGTGTCTCTCAGTCTCACGACACTCTCTGACATTTCAGGAGCAGTGGTGGGTGTGGGAGCTGTCAGGCTGCAGGTGTGAGGGCATATTCCCCAGTAGTTGTCATCAGCAGGCTGTGTGTGTGTGTGTGTGTGTGTGTGTGTGTGTGTGTGTAACTGAAACGGAGTGAGAATGTGTGTGCTCCTTGACGTTTCAATGGAACAAACAATACACAGTGGCCCCTAAGCTAAAAGTGTAATTAATAGAGGATGACAGTGCGTGGGAGACGACATAGGTAAGGGAGTGTCACACACGCATGCCTGCAAACACCATTTTCTCTCTCTCTTTCTCTTTGTCCTGGATGTCTGGAACGTTCAGCACAGCTGGTTAGGAGAGAGGGTACTGTAACAATCACAAAAGGCTGACTACTCACAGTTGCATGACAAGGTAGAGGTGTGATTTACTCTCAAAGATATCCTCTAGAGAGACGATGTTGGTATGTTTGATCCTACAAAAGAAAAGAGAGAGAGAGAGACAGAGACAGAGCACAGATAATGCAATTAATAATGTGTTCATTGGGTAATAGGAATTTCCACATCTACAGCAGGAGAATGACCACAGACACTGTACAATAAGTCCTGCAGTGAGAAGACTAATGCAGAGCATTAGAAACAAGGAATACAAAAACCAAGCGTTTGACAATAATCACAGAAATCTCCTCTAAAGTTAGACTTTCTGTCGCTAGCGTTCTCTGAGTCTGTGCAGCGGCACGCAGGTCTCTAATTGGCTGAGCGGCATGTTCCGACGCCCCCCCCTGAGACTGGTTGGCGTGGCGACAGGGGCGAGCAGGTGAGTCAGTGGCTCTGGAGGCGGTCCTCCACCATCAGCCTCGTGATCGCCCACCTGAAGCACTTCACCTCACTCTCAAAGACTGTTTGCACACACACACACACACACTAACACTTGTTGTTTGATCAAATTAAAGACAGGGAGTTTACCACTTACACATGAACAAATGCGCAAGCACAAATGAACACACAGGCAAAAGCTTTCTCTCACACGCCCACACACACACACACAGCACTCCTCCTAACACAGCAGCCACCACGAATGGACCCACACGATTGTGACAGTGTGAGGGATACTCGTGACAACAATAGTCTTCCTGCACCTTCATTCTCTTCTCCTCTACCTTTCCCTGGGTACTCAGTTCAGTTTGGGCCCAGCGTGGGGTTCACATGGGAGAAGGTAAAGGTAACAAGGCTAACACAGGGAGAAGGTAGACAAGGCTAACACAGGGGAGAAGGTAGACAAGGCTAACACAGGGGAGAAGGTAGACAAGGCTAACACAGGGGAGAAGGTAGACAAGGCTAACACAGGGGAGAAGGTAGACAAGGCTAACACAGGGGAGAAGGTGGACAAGGCTAACACAGGGGAGAAGGTAGACAAGGCTAACACAGGGGAGAAGGTAGACAAGGCTAACACAGGGGAGAAGGTAGACAAGGCTAACACAGGGGAGAAGGTAGACAAGGCTAACACAGGGGAGAAGGTAGACAAGGCTAACACAGGGGAGAAGGTAGACAAGGCTAACACAGGGGAGAAGGTAGACAAGGCTAACACAGGGGAGAAGGTAGACAAGGCTAACACAGGGGAGAAGGTGGACAAGGCTAACACAGGGGAGAAGGTGGACAAGGCTAACACAGGGCCAGGCGTCTCCAATTTGACTCTCACAGCTACTCCGCACTGCACCATCACAGGCAGGATAAGACAGGATCATTCCTTATGTAAGGAGGCCGTCATTAACTTTTCATCTAATGATGAGGGAATGCATGAATGAATGAATTCATTAATGAATGACAGCCAGGAAGAATTATGGACCAACGAGGGTGAGAAGCACCTGCCCACGGTGCTGTTTGAGAATGTTATCACCACTAGGTGTATCTCTTCTAGCTGTACAGTTTGAGGGTTTAAAGCCGGTAGTAGTTCAGACTTCCTTCAAAGATCCTTATGCACAGATAACAACTTATTTATAACCTAGACCAAGACTGGTCCTCAACACACGCATAGCCAATATACTGATGATTATGTCTAGCAAATAAACGGTATATTGCTGCTGATATAGACATAAGGCGAGGCTAGCAAGTCTTTACCCGAATCTCTGGGCAGACGGGTAACCAGTGTTCCATGATCCACAGACAGCAGGCAGACAGGCAGATGGGGGAGGGGGAGGGGGAAGGGGGGGAATGTACACTAACGTCACAAACGCTCAGACACACGGCCAAACTGGGACCGGCTGACTGACATCTTTTCTGTTTTACAGTCGGTGGTTGACAGTCGAGACATGTGACTAGGTGAAAGTTTGCAGAGAGACGAGACTAGATCGATGCCTCACATCGCTGGTGATACATCTATCAAAAGCAGCAGTGGTACTAGGATGTTGCTCTTTATATGAAGCTCTGTGATGCCAGTTTGAGTCATTCATTTAAGAATGTTTTCTGATTGGTTAGAAGAACCACGTTTCGTTTTGTCGGATTAGATGGGGAACATATTCAAATGTTACAAATGATTAATGAGTGTGTGTGTTCTTGAAAGTGCATACTGCACGTGTGTAGGTATGTGTGTACATACTTCACAAGTGCCATAATACAAATTACACTTGCTGCAAGTAAAGAAACATGTAATAATTGGCATGAGTCCAACCCCGGGGCGCTGGAGCAGCAGGGTAATGTGGGTAAAAGCTGACAGACTCCATTAGGGATTCGCCACAGTGGATGTCATAGACAGGGGACACACCTAATGAAATGCTCCAGTAGTGGTACAGTAGCTGACTAGTGGCTTTATTCAGCACTGCAGAGGATCAAGTAGGACAGGTTAGCAACGCAGTCAAGAAATTGAAGGGAAGTGAAGAAGAGTTTATTAGGAATGAATCCCACACATCTCAGTGGGAAGTAGTGAAAGTTTCAGTCTCAGACGACTACAAGCACGGGAGAATTTAATCAGAAAAGATGTCAACAATCCTCTTCCTTGGAAAGGACCTTTCACCCGCCTTCTTGTCAGATGAGACTGGGTGACTAAGCATGTCCTGTTTGGAGATGGGGAGGGGTGGGGAGGGGAGCCATAACAAGTGGAGGATAGGAGAATCTCTTTCATGGGTACAGCCAGTGACGTCATGTAACAGCTGGTTTGTGCTTTCATTGAGTGTCAGCCATCTTGCATTGAGTAATTCAGGCATTTGAGAGTCTCACTCCAGACTTATCTCTGCCATCTGGTTTGAGAGAGGCTGTATTTTTCTTCTGGGTGGACTAGTCTGGTTCTGACCTCGTGGGAAGCGATGCAAGGACACCCTAGAAGAGTGCACACACATCTCTTTCTGTCTGTCCCTGGGTTCCTAAAAAAGACTGGGTATAATTTAACATACGTGGAGGCCGTCTAACACCTGCATCTCAGAGGAGTGGATCCTTAAGACACAGACGAACACAAACATACCAAACTAATGAAAGTTTGAGTGACTTTGACACAAGCTCTAAACCAAGCGTTTTTCTATGTTGTTTCTGTTGCTATTTCTGTTTCTCTTCATCCCCCCTTCTGTTTTTCTATGTCTCTCTCTCCCCTTCTCCTTCTCTTTCTGTCCTTGTCCCTCTCTCTCTCTCTGCCCTTATCCCTCTGCGTCTGTTTCTCCCCCTCTCTCTCCCTTTATCCCCCCCTCTCTCTCTCTCTCTCCCTTCATCCCTCTCTCTGTGTCTTTGTCTTTTTCACTATCTCTCTCTCCTCCCTTCTCTCTCCATCCCCCTACACTTACCTCTGGATGGATCTCTGTATATTGGTTAGGCCTCTGTGTCTCCTGTAACCCAGGCAACAAGGGAACTATAAATAGCCACTTTAGTTCAGTCTTTTCCGGCATGGCCAGTAATTCCCCACTTTCAAATAACGGAATTTGAACCACACTGTCATTAGTGGAATTGTTGTAGTTGGCGCCAGTCCATGTCTTTGATATTGACGTAAACGCATCGGGTAAAATCATGTTAATCTCTGAAGAAAGGTCCGAAGGTAATCTGCTCCAGCATGCGTGTGTGTGTGTCAGTTTGTTTGAAAGCATCACTCACTTGTGTAGAACAGCGATCTCATTCTCGATGCTGTTCTCCTTGCCCTCCAGGGCTTTCTTGGGGATGCACTTAATGGCCACCAGCCTCTGGGTCCTCTTCTCCTCTGCTAGGACCACCTCAGAGAACGCCCCCCTGGAACACAAACAGCAGCGCCCGTTAAGACCTCAGACATGAACCATCCATCACACCTTATACACACAACTACTCCTCCCCACAGCATTCATCCCAGGGTGTTTAACAGTAGTTTAAAACCGTTCCATCCATCTGAAAACCCCCAGACTATGCAGAGGCAACAGCACTCCCACACCTTTGGGAAGACAGGAAACATTAAACTCACCCTCACACTACCTTTTCGATCTGCCCTTGAAGGAATTTGAAGACAAGCGTATACACGGTATGTTACAGATGTAATGTAGAGGTTCTAACAGAGTAAAACCAGGATCTGATGGGTGGCAGAGCAAAGCAAACTTCTCAACCTACGTAAACCTGAACCTTTTCAGTCCCAGTCAGAAACAGAAGGATGAGCAACATTTCACATCCTCCCCACAAAAAAGGATCAGCTCCAACAGCCCATATCTCTTATTTACAGTATATCCCTGACCAATCAATACCCAGCTAGCCAGAGGGAACTCAACTAACAGCACATGTCAGAAAGGCATCTTCTGAATGCAGCTTGAGGGTAAAGGAGCTCCCCTCTCTGCCAGATAGCAGCAGAGCCTTAAGCAGCTGAGGGCAGGGTTCAGAGAGACTGCTAAAACATGACAGATAGGCTGCTTGGCACCAGGTCAGGGGTCTGAGGGGAGGAGCTATGTGACTGAGAGGCTGCTTGGCACCAGGGCAGGGTCTGAGGGGAGGAGCTACGTGACTGAGAGCCTGCTTGGCACCAGGGAAGGGTCTGAGGGGAGGAGCTATGTGACTGAGAGACTGATTGGCACCAGGGCAGGGTCTGAGGGGAGGAGCTACGTGACTGAGAGCCTGCTTGGCACCAGGGAAGGGTCTGAGGGGAGGAGCTATGTGACTGAGAGGCTGCTTGGCACCAGGGAAGGGTCTGAGGGGAGGAGCTATGTGACTGAGAGACTGCTTGGCACCAGGGCAGGGTCTGAGGGGAGGAGCTACGTGACTGAGAGCCTGCTTGGCACCAGGGCAGGGTCTGAGGGGAGGAGCTACGTGACTGAGAGCCTGCTTGGCACCAGGGGCAGGGTCTGAGGGGAGGAGCTACGTGACTGAGAGCCTGCTTGGCACCAGGGCAGGGTCTGAGGGGAGGAGCTACGTGACTGAGAGAGCTAAGCCTGAGTGGGAATGATGGAGGACACCCCGCAACACAAAAGACAACTTAAATGTAAAGCAAACACGTGAAAGGTGTCATTTGACCCTTTCCAAATATTGAAATATGAAATAATGACTATTGGAACAACAAAAATGGACACGAGTAACACGGTAACGTCAAAGTCTGTTTGATTTGTTCTCTTAACTCTTCAGACTGGTGCTCCCATCTGGAAGAGGTCGAATCACGTTTGTAAACAGAAGGTACTCTATTTATAACTGGAAAACACAAACACTTAACATTACAGGCCTGTGGTCACACACTGATCCTAAATGACAACAGGACTGCTTGTGCTCATAGGGTCACGTGACATCAGTGGAACGTTTTAACAGACGCTTGTACAGAACCGCTTAAGTTCTACTGAGAAAAACGTCTGAACTGAATCTTTTTATTTAAAAGATGATCCAACTGAACAGTCAATGTGGGCTTACATACAGCTGTGAAGGAATGGGTCACCAGGTCACATTCCTTCTGGAGTCTGGAGCCACGGACATTCCCTATCCACCCCCAAACACACCAACCAAACTGGAGAATGGAGAGGACAGTAAATGGTCTATCCTAATACAAGCTCAGATGATTATCAGGGCAAAATACTGCGCTCCAGCATTTACTCATTAACTGTGGTCGAACCAAACGAAAGAAGAAACATTAGTGCCTACATGCCATAGCTATCTACATCCTCTCACATGATGTCATTAAGTCCCAAATGACTCTGGTAACTGATAAGCTACAGTTCATACGAGAACAAGTTGGACTGCATTTGAATGACCGATCGGGATCTCTCATTGCTTTCACGACGACCAAAACAACAAAAACATGTACAAGGCTTCGTACATAGGTCATCTTCATAACCAACCTAAACTGATCAGGCTGATTAAAAGCGGAACAACCCCATGGAGTTCCACGGTAGTTCTTTAAACAAACAACTCAATCGATATTTCGGAGGAAGATGCCAGCAGGTTTGAAGTTTGTTCTGTAACGTGTGTTTTGGCTGTGACATATCGAGTCGACGCCTGTGTTTACAGAGCTCATGCTAACAGGATGTGCTTATCATCACCACGGGACTGAGGTCCGGGAAGACGAGTCCAGGCTGTCCTTTATGTGGTCTAAACAGCACACACACACACACACACACACAGCGCTCTGGGACTGCTCCTGCCCCTGTCAACACAGTCTACCATGGCAGCATCAGCTGCCCCAAAAGGAAAAAAACGATGTTTACACTCCAAATGAGTTTCCTTTTCAGTTCTATTCGATTTGCTACTTCCCAAAACCAGAACAGCAGCTGTTTCGGTGTCAACCTTCTGGTTAAATATACGTTCCCACCAGAAGGATATTACTGTATTCAATTCTGTCTTCGATATTCTGTATTCTCTTCCTGTCTGCAAAGAATGGTCTCTCAATGAGGCCTTCAGAACGGCACGTATTAGAAGCCAACCCTACCGGTGCGGATCAAGCTCAACAGGTTGAGCTCTCCAGGGGAGAAGACGACGATGGCTAATGGCTATACACTGACTCAGCCGTCACACTGTGTGTAGCGCTGCAGTCCCGGCATCTAAACGCACTCTCCATGATTTCCATTTTAATGAAGACATTTTTTTCACGTCTCCATCGCCCAGAGGTGTGATTCGAATGGTCAATTCGGGGTCTAAGCTTGATGAACGTAGCAAGTGTGCACACACACCAGATAGGCTACGCCTAACAGCTTGTCTGAGGACGACTAAAAATAGGCCTCAGTTTGCACAAAGTTCTGAGAAAGGACAACATCGACATACACAGGATATAGTAATGCAGGGCTTTGGAGCTTATGTATACACATCACACATGCCCCAACAACTTGAAAGGGTGCTTTAAAAGATATGCATCATGTGATACAGACACAGAACATGCAAACTTTGGCTGTATCAGGGAAGTTGTAAAGCTACGGGCTAAAGCTATGAACATGTTATGCAAACTTCAGTTGACCAATAGCTAGCTAGACTGTCTACAGTCCTCACATTTTATGCAAACTCTGGTCAAGGATAAATACAAGCATATTGTTGTTATTCCAGAAATTAACCTTCCTCACCGCTTTAACCTCGTCTACCAATCATGACGTCATCGTGTCACATGTAAACCCACATTTAAAGCCACCTATATAATAGCATGCTTCTCTGAGTGAGTCCCTGGACAAAGTACTGCAGCTGCTAATCTTTCTGCAAACCACCTCTCTCTGTTCTCCAAAACCACGTTCATAAAGATATAGTTCAAATGATAGCAGTATCTGATCTTACTTTAAAAAAAATAAAAAATGTTTCCAAGTATCCAGTGACATACAAATAGTGCATGTAGTAAATCCAGCAGATAATCCAGAATCATAAGTGCCCAGTTCTAACAGGAAATGGTCAGTTTCCTGTTAGTGGTCAGGGCCAGGTAATACTCATACCCACACTGTCACCTAGTAAAAGGGTATTTTCCTCATTTGAGTGATCTATCAATCCATTCAGATCCATATGTGACATTAAGGGAAATATGTTAGAACATTCTCCCTAGCTGCGAACTGTGCTTAAAATAAAGACATGGTGTTGCTTAGCTTCCGTCGCTAACAGCAACCCCCTGCGAGAGTGGTGCTCTCTCTCTCTATTTTAATGACTTTGCTGCACATCAAAGGAATTCAAAGTCTAATGCACACACGCACACACACGCGCGCACACAACCACAGCAAACATCTGCGCACACAAAGTACACACAAAGTACACACATTGGTGCACAGCAAACAAGCTTACTTACACCCTCAAAACCCACACAACACTACAGCTTACACACACTCAGTGACACACACACAGTCAGTAACATACACACACATACAGACACACAGACTAATGACAGCACACTCTCAGTAGAAATAAAGGTCACACGGAGCAGTATCTAGCTAAGATGGGAGCAGAGTATGTCTCTCTGTGAAAGGCTGGGAGCCTAAACTAAAGCTCAACATACACACAAAGATGCACAAGAGCAGGTTTAACCATGTCATATATACACAACACAGTAAAAGAGGATCGTGTGGAATAGAGGCCGACCGATATATCTGCGGGCGGATATTAGGCATTTTCGAAACTATCGGTATCAGCATTTATAATGGCCGATAAATTCATATTAATGTCGGAGACTAAATCAGTTTATTTTGTTACGCGTTTCTGTATTTTTTAAATATTGTT
Organism: Mallotus villosus; assembly: GCA_903064625.1. Lineage (NCBI taxonomy): Eukaryota > Metazoa > Chordata > Actinopteri > Osmeriformes > Salangidae > Mallotus > Mallotus villosus. The sequence goes on from CAEFZP010003311.1 coordinate 1,180,998, forward strand.
TTATATCGGCCGATATCGGAATATGACAAATAATTGTATCATATCGGCCTTAAAAATCCTTTATCGGTCGGGCTCTAGTGTGGAATGATAACATTAGGCTACACACATATCTAAGAGCCCACGGTTGGGCTTTTTTTGGCCTGAAAAACTGAACAATGCACAATATTGTTCTTGCTCCAGCAAGCCATCTGAGCCAAAAGGAGGCCTGGTCAAGCAGGTCGAAGAACAGTGCATGATATCAGACTGAGGAAAGGTCACAGGAACACATGGAGAACCTTCTGGAACACAGATAGGTCACAGGGAGAGGAGCAGGAGTGTCCTTCATACTCAGTTTGCGCCTTTTTTGGAGCATCAAAAAGCTACACGTGGGTTCATTGGAACAATTTGCATGTTATACTACACACCCTTGGCAAATACCAGTGACAGCCTGTTGCATGGTGGGATTGGGAGTTTTTGGTTTCTCTTTCCAGTGTTAATCCCCAGGACTGCTGAGATAGCTCAATAATTTCATTTTAGCTACTGTTGTCTTTGTGTCTAAGCCAGCAACCACAGGGTAAAATATGGTTAAGAACAAACAGGCATGAACAAGCCAAATGAAAGTGTATGTAGAAGATACAGGTTTGTTTACATACCGAAAAAAAAACTGTCGAAAAGGCCAAACAAATATGTCTCTGGTGCTAGATGGGATGTTAGCGGACAGAAGTGTCCTCTATTGTGGAGAGCAGGAGGACACGAGGACGTCAATGTCTAACTGTCTGAGAGAAACATACCTGACCTCTGTTAGCACACACACACCCACCTGCTCACCAGTAACAAGGGCACCGCACGCGGCCCATGAAACAAGCTCCTCTCATTCTACTGCATTCTTCCCTCCCTCTCTCCCTCCCCCCCCACCCTCCCTCCCTCAGCTCCTCTCATCCGTCCATCCCATCATGCTTTGCCAGAGTCATCAAAGAGGTTGGTCTTTCCATCCCCTAATCTCTCTTTCTTCCTCTCCCTCATCTAATCTGTCCATCCTATCCTTCTGTCAGCCTGGCTCAGCCGCCCTCCACCTGTCCTGGGCACACTCTGTCCCTCTCGCTCATCTCTCTAACTCTCCCTCTCTGTCTCACGCACACACCTGCTATTCCTCACACTAAGTACTCTGTCATCCCTACACTAGTTGTATACTGTCCTCATACCACAAAAACTAATCTTACCTAAAGGGATATGACAATATGATCCTTATCTTTTACATTTCCAGTTAAATAACAAGACACATGGATTGTCAGTATGAAAGAAGCCCACTGTTTGCTTTTAGAGTGACTCAGAATTTACAAACTTGAACAACGCAACATATTACACCAAGATCCCATCATGAGAATTAATGTCACAGCAGCTTTTCGGACAAAGAAGCGAGCTAAAAATAAAAGCCGAAAGGTGACCAGTTAGACATAAAAAGAATGATGAGGAGCCTTATTCAGAACTTAAATATTTGCCTCCAGACGTGATACAGGGATTCTGTTACTATTCCACATAATGGGAGAGCTGGAACGGCAGGTCCTCCAGAGGAGGGGTCTGGCCCAGGGGGGTGAGGAGGGGTCAGGCCCAGGGGGGTGAGGAGGGGTCTGGCCCAGGGGGGTGAGGAGGGGTCTGGCCCAGGGGGGTGAAGAGGGGTCTGGCCCAGGGGGGTGAGGAGGGGTCTGGCCCAGGGGGTTGAGGAGGGGTCTGGCCCAGGGAGGGGTGAGGAGGGGTCTGTACATTGAGAGTCAGTAGGGGTGGTATGTAGTGAGATTGTGCCCAGGTTTTGCTGTGATATGACATTACCTACGCCCTTGATATAAATTCCAGATTGTATCACTTGGTACACTGGACTTCCATGACAAGAAGGAAGATTTGTATTGCAGAAGACCCCAGTCACCCACCACGTGTCTGCCAGAGAACACTGCCAAAGGTTGACTATTAAATGGAGTCATATAAACACAGTCAGCATCTTCAGAGCTATGAGTGCTACCAGCGGATACAAAGTTGTTCTCTGTTAGGGTAAGAGAGTGTGTCTGTGTGTGCGTGCCTGTACAGGAACAGTGTACAGGGAAGAAGATAAATGAATAACTGAAAGTTTAGAGAAAAGGAAAGAAGAAAGGCTTACTAAGAAAAGAAGTGAGAGAGGCTTGGTTGCTGAGAACAGATGGAGTTACATAAGTGGAACAAACACCAGGTGTGTGTGTGGACAAGGCACTGTGGGCTGCCCTGGGCCATGATGAGATGCAAGGTTCTGTAAAAAAATGGGTCAGCACAGAGCCAAAAGCTGAGGTGCCCTTTATATACACACACACACATAGATATATATATATATATATATACAACGATAAGATAGACAATGTCATGTACGAAACTATTTAAAAAGACGAAGGAAGTGAGGCCATCTCCCTCCTAACCACAACCAGGCCAGTAATAACCCAACTTTCTCTTCCTCCTTCCTTTGTCTCTTACGACAAGAGGCACCAACGGCCCACATATCAGGCTTCACTTGTTTCAGAGGGCAGTTCCGTGTGCTCCAAACTCAGAGCACACATGGAGACCCAGAGACCCACGCTCCAGACTGATCTGCTGCCGTGTCATCGTTGATGGATGACAGAGGACACCGAAGACTACAGATACTGTGAGACTCACTTCAGTTTCTGATGAGCCCACTGGACACAGTGCTGTGAAAAAAGGAAGTGAGGGAAGGAGGAGGGAGGAAATCGGAAGAGTCTGGGAAAAAAAGACAATCTCAACATATTTGTGATATTTATGGTCCTTTGGGAGTCTGAAGAATTGGCTGTGAGGAAAATAAAGAGATGCAGGCGTCACATGGTCACACTGAGGTGCCTTGAGGTACTTGTGACAATGAATGTCCCAGCTGCACCATCTAATTAGACATGAATGCTCTACTGGAGATTAAAGCTTGTTAAAATGCTATTTTGGCAGCATGGTTTTTTTTTCATCTCAATTGCGCAATACCGGGACGTAAAGGTACTAGATAGCTAGTTTAGTGTTGATAACAAGTTGAACTGACCTTTTTGTCCGACTCAAACGTTTTTGTGTATTTGTGAGAGAGTGCCTGTGAGTGTGATGTTGGGCTTCGTACAGGACAACAGGTCTCTCCCTGAGGACATTCGTGTCACCAAAACAGAGCCAGCATGCAGAAGGTACAGGAAATAACACGGACCCAACAACAACAACACACACACACGCATCCTCATCTTTAAAACTGTCGCACACACAACCTCTCTATTCCTCTCTCTTCCTTAAACATACCGGTTTCATCCCCTTTCAACACTCCTCCTCGTTTTCCTTACTGTGTAGCTCTATCATAACACCTATTACACTCTCTCTCTTTCTCTCTCTCTCTCTCTCCAATCGTTAACCGTCAGCATCACTCTCCCTTTCTGTCTCTATTAAGTGTTAGTCATCTGTAAATCAAATGTGAGGCGCTCACCAACAATCCGGTGTGAATTGCATATGCAAAACAGTGTGAGCAGAAGTGGCTGCTGTTGTTTATCAGCTGTGTATTGTTGGATGGCTTCTCCAGGCTGATTATAATGAGGCAGAGGCACCAGGCAGACTGCATGTCAAACCAGAGACGGGAGGGACATCAAACGCAAGGCAACGGACAAACAAAGGATGGAGCGAGGAAACCAGAGATGGAAGTGGAGAGAAGAGGTAGAGGAAAACGGAAAGAAAAAAGAGAGAGCGAGAGACAGACAGAGACAGAGAGAAAGTCGTCTCTCAGGAAGAGCCTGTCCAGTTCTGCTCAGTAAACCACGGGGCTCTCGGACTTGGCTTGGACTGGTAGCTACTGTTCTCCTCAGTCTGGGTGTGTCGAGACTGTTCCTGTGGGAGCGCAGACGGAGTCCAGGATGATGAAGATAGAGCAGAGGGGTGGGAGAGACTAGACGAAGGGATTTAAGAAGAGAGGAGGAAAGAATAATGGGGGGAATGTGGAGGGAGGGTGAGCAACAGAGGGATGGATGGAGGGTTATGGAGTGGAGGCTACAGCTGGGAAGGTGGAGGGGCTTGAGGAGGGAGCATAGAGGGATAGAAGTGGGGGGGGGGAGAGAGACAGGAGGTAGCGCCAGTATAAAAGGAATAGCGAGGAGAGCAAGAGACAGACAGAGTGAATAATTGAAGGGATAGGACACCTCCCAGTGTTCCCCACGCTGAGGGCCACAGCTGCTCCCGACCTTGCCCAAGTGGAGTAGGGACACCCGCTACACATACTAGAGCCTGAGCGACCTGAGACTCGGAGAGAGTGAACCTGAGAGATAAGGTGCGGAGGATATATACCTTAGGACACGAAGGGAGTAAAAACAAGAACAGAAAAGTTCATAAGAAGCCGTCATTACATAACTCTCTTCGTTCATTGGTTAGAGTGAGCAGGATTAAACATATGAGATGTCTTGCAGCTTCTGTGAGATGGGAGATCCATCACGCAGAGCAGCCCCCCAGCGGGAGGGCTGGCTTGGTGAAAAGGTCCAGCCACGCCGTCTGTTAGAGCACTCCAGCGCAGGCTGGCTCAGACAGCAGACACATGGAAGCACCGACCCTTCAAGAAGTGTGACAAGATGCTGAACTGCCAGAAGTTCTGGTACCACATGATTTGATGATACTGAGTCTAATACAAATGAATAAAAGTCAGTTGGGAGGAGATTCCAAAGCCAAATTTAACCTTCAAACAAAACATTATACAAATTAATTAGGTTACATTAACTCCCATGAAACGAAATAATAGGAACAATATTGCGGTTTATCTGTATGATTTCCTAAACAAGTGAAACCTGGTATGGGGGAGGTTGTGCTTTCCAGGGATAAGTGGATGTCAACATTGATCTTGTTTTGGTACCACAACCTTCAACCGCCCCTTAACAACATCCACTCACCCCTTATACTCCTCCCCCATACCCTGCCTTCTTCTACTTATGTAACACACTTCACCACTAGCACCTTACAACACCATTCAATTACATGTCTCTACAGCAGATTTGACAATTTGTATTGTCACGTAGTTACATGTTGCCTTAATGTACAGTTTGTCCACAAACACATGATGCAAGTTTGGCAAGTAGGTGGAAACATCCAGAGCAGTCCAGCTCTACTCTCACTCTGTTCTATAATCCATACAGAGCAGTCCAGCTCTACTCTCACTCTGTTCTATAACCCATACAGAGCAGTCCAGCTCTACTCTCACTCTGTTCTATAATCCATACAGAGCAGTCCAGCTCTACTCTCACTCTGTTCTATAACCCATACAGAGCAGTCCAGCTCTACTCTCACTCTGTTCTATAACCCATACAGAGCAGTCCAGCTCTACTCTCACTCTGTTCTATAATCCATACAGAGCAGTCCAGCTCTACTCACACACTGCTCTATAATCCACTCAGAACAGTCCAGCTCTACTCACACACTCTGCTCTATAATCCACCCAGAGCAGTCCAGCTCTACTAACACACTCTGCTCTATAATCCACTCAGAACAGTCCAGCTCTACTCGCACACTGCTCTATAACCCATACAGAGCAGTCCAGCTCTACTCACACACTCTGCTCTACCATCCATCCCACACGTTCAGACGCACAGCTCATCAACAGATTTCTTTCCAGTGTCCAGCGTCGGCACACCACTCAAATAAAAGATCCCACACAGACACACGTCACAATCAATCCGGCATCATAGCAGCCAGATAGTGGGAACAAAAGCCACTGGGTCACCATTCCACATTAGCACCAGGGCATTCTGATCCATCGGTTGTATCGATTTCAGATGATTCCATAGCTTCCCCCACATCCCTGTCCTCTGTTCCCTAAGTGCTGGCCTTGCCCCCTCCCTCCCCATACGCCCCTGCCCCTTGTTACACTTCCCCTCTCCATGTTGCAATGCATGCTAGGATTGCAACAAGCACCCGAAGGGCTGTGCTGTGTCAAAATGCTGTGAAGCATTCCTCCCTAGGGGGCTTCTGCCTGTGGCCTAGGCTCTCTGACTGAGCAAAATGTTACTTTACTATTCTATTTAAAAAGTCTAAATATTATTGTGGAAAGGACTCTTGGTGCAGTCAGTGCATAGGCCAGTGCAAGTCCCAGGCTCTGGTAGTAGAGGTCTCTCTGTCGACAGTGTGGGAAAATACCACCCTCATGCTGTGGCTGTGTAGACACAGCCTTGAGGAGAGGACATTCACCAGGCCTCCCACCTCCAGGCACGTGACGCCATTCATAACCCCACTCTTCCCTTCTTCACTAGGAGGACAAGCTGAGTCATAGACATGGATGAGCCACATAGATAACAGAATCCAAACCGACGCATTACACGGGGGGAAATGACAGTGCGGAGGAGAGTGTACAAGAGTGTGCACTTGTCAGCTCCAAACAGGATCAATAAGTGATGCTTTGTTTCGTTTCCCTGGTTCCATCCTTCTGTACGTACAGCACCGCTCTGATTTCGGCAACACAACAAAGAGCCTGGGGAAACTCTGGGGTCCAGAGCCAGAGAGCCAGAGAGCCAGTGTGGAAACACTCACTGATTAGGAGAGGCAGCTGGGGACTCCCGAGCCAGAATGGAGCTGGATTTCATATGAGATAGAGAGAGAGAGAGAGACAGACAGACAGAGAGAGAGAGAGAGAGAGAGAGAGAGAGACGAGAGAGAGAGACAGAGAGAGAGAGAGAGCGAGAGAGAGCGAGAGAGAGAGAGAGAGAGAGAGAGAGAGCGAGAAAGTTCAAACGCAGCGAGGGGTAGGAGCGGATACAGGACTGTGATTACAGAAAGATGGATACATAAGTGAGAGAAAGGCGAACAGAGAGAGAGAGAGAGAGAGGGGATTTTAGTTGATTGCATTGGCGGCATCAGTGTGCATCATTAATCCAGATGTGTTTTAATTACTCACACGACAGCAGCATGGCCTCATCATGGTGACATCCTACATTTCCAAGATACACTGTGGATCATGTACTGTCTAAAAACACATTGAAACCGTATTTTTGAAATCTTCATCGAATTTGTCGAAGTCATTCTCATGGCAACGCACAAGCTAACTGCTTGAACACGCCGGGCTGCAGACCCAGAACTTCTCTCCCCCACAGTCTCTACATGCATGACAGAATACAGCACCAGGTTCGGCAGACACAGAAGCTGAATCTCAATTCTATCTTTTGGCGTTCAGCGACGTGTTCCGTCATCACTATGGATGTGGAATTAATAAATCAAACACAGAGAGACCAGTGTCCTTTTTTTAAAAAGGGAGACTGATCGTCGGGCTATTGTCCTGTGAAGTGGATCGTAGAGAAGGAGGGAAAAGCCAGAAGACGGCACCGAGAGAGGCCACGGTGATCAGAGAACTTGTCCCCAGGCACCAGGCCCCAGGTTGGGGACGGGGGTTCAGGAGGGAGCCTGCTGCTGAAGGGCATGGAGACTACGTAGTGGTGGTGAAGTGGGCTGTGTAGAGAGGGGAAGGATAACCCAACCTAAGTGACATGTGGAACATCTGCATTCCATTGAAACTATGCAGAGAATAACGGGTCCTTTTGCATGATAGTAGGTTGTGGCTTGCAGGTATGTGTTTTGTCTTTGGTGTCATTAGTTTGACCCAACTGTCATGTAATGTCTCGGCTCGTACAAACAATTCACTGAACATCCAGTATTTCAACATTTGAGATCACAACATTTTTGTGTTAAATAGCTAGCTTGCAATTCATTTAGTCAGATATAATTCTTATCTATTGGAGGTTGCCAAACTAGAAGGCGTTTCGCCTGAAATGTGGACATTGGCCCCTATTCACTTTTTATGAGGCTAGAAATCTTTGATTATAAATGTATTATCTCTGCCTATGGCCTCGGCCTACATGCCTGAGAGTATCTTTTTGGGACAATAAACTCACACTAAACTCTCCAACATATGCACACTCAAGCAAAACACAGAAATACACACAAACACATCCCGCATCCTGCTCAATTCACACTGACAAACAGTCAAAGAGATGGATTCCAGGAATCCATGCTATCAGCTGTCAGCAGCCATGTTCTGGAGAGCATATGAGTGGAGAGAGTTAATCTCTCACACAATGCTCACACATTCGCAAGCAGGATTATTAATAGCAAATAAAAACTTTGTTTCCATAGTGACTGTTAGAGTCCATATGGAAAGTGTCTCCTCCTGTTGCCAAGACAACCAGCAGACGGTGAACTCGCAGCTGAGCAATGCGGTGAGACGGTGATCTTTCCAAACAAGTGCCGACGACCAACATATTCCTCAGTTACGCAGAGAGAGAGAGAGAGAGAGAGAGAGAGAGAGAGAGAGCATCAACCCTTATTGTTGAGTGGGATTCTGCTCAAAATGAATGGAGTGAGTATAAAACCTAAATCAGATGAAGATTCAAATGGCCCAAATCACATGAGCACAGCATGTACCTCAAGCCTTCCTGCTCACATGCACCAGATCCTTAGAATGACAAAGCATCAATTGACTACATTATGTAAACAGTGTAGTCCGTGTTACATACATTATAATTCTAGAACCAACAAGGATGTGTGTATCTTGTCCTAATATAGACACTTCAAATACTGTTGGTCTGGAGTGGAGACGCCTTGAACAAACATCCTGTGTAGACCTAGTTAAACATCATGGTTCAATGATTCAGAATCAATCTTCACTTAGGCTCTATTCTACCATGAGTGTTCCCACTTGGGTTCCTACTTAATTTTCCATTTTATGTCTACTACTATGCCAATGTTGAATTGGATTTAGGATTTAGTGGTAATGACAAGTAGTAAAACATTGTGGCCTCTTAAAAAAACGGATAACTATTATTAAGTGGCATTGTAAAACATGTCAAATATGAAATTGTGTGGGCAGACCAGAGATATGGTTATGTACTGAACATCTGTCTCACACTGACAGTTGATTAAAATCGGGTCAAATCATCTTAACACCAAAATCTATTAAGGGAAATGCAACTGTCCTCTGCACAAGCTCACCCACACTAACATCCAGAGATGAGCCAGACTCCTCCCAGCCTCAGTAAGGACAGGGAGAAGCCGCTGAAAGGTTTTGTCCAGGGATTAGCTCATACTTAACTGTAGACGGCCAAACCCCTCACACCCAAACACAGAGCTGTTGATGGAACTAACTTCTCGACTGCAACTGTTGACTTAACTTGAACTTGTTAACATCTGGCTACGGGGCCCTGGTGGGCTAGTGTTTATATGCAGTATGCATAATGATGTGTCCTCCTTGGAATACATTTAAGATCTCTTTCTAGAGAGGAAAGGTTTGACTGACATTGCCTACTGCTAATGCGTTTTGCTCTTTAATTTGTGTTTGGGGAGCTGGTCCCAGAATGTATATGCTAGGGTCTATTCTGTCCTCCTGACATACATTTGTGGCTGCTGTCTCCTTTCTCCCACGCCCCGATCATCAGACAGGGCACCAGAGAGCCTCTCCATGAAGTGCTTCCTAGTGCAGAGGTCGTCTCAAACGTCCTCATGCTGAGTAGCCAAACACTGTCACCAGGGAGTTTTGGAGGCAACAGTGAAGTCTGCAAAACTGAAATGCTAAGTGCAGCACTTTATATTAGTGCTGCATATTAAAGGAGACAATTTTGACACTGTGTTTTATTTTATGCAAGGCTAAAAATATCTAGCAGCCAAGACATCCACAGCCATGTCATCTGAATCATGGGCAGACACAATAGAAAAAAGTGAAAAAGTGTCAAAAAATATTCAGAACAAGTCAATACATACTGAAGTATCTAAAGAAAAGGCTAAATATAGGAAAGTGTAAAAGGTCCCCAGGCTATTTATAATTCAGGTCTATAAAGGAAGGCACATCAAGCAATCACGAAGACAAGCTCTGTTCAACACATTTTCCCTCTGCAGGTTTGAATACATTATCGCCTGTGCCAGCTAAGCAGACATGTATTAAGTAGACATGAAAGCTCCGACACACACACACACACACACACACACACACAGTGTCATTTAAACCACGGGGCAATTTTCCCAATAGGCTAGTAGAGCTGAGCATTACGAATGACCCTGCATGGGCATGTAGCCAAGTCCTCATCTAAGCTTACTCCCAATCTAGTCAGAGCCAAACACTTCTTACAAAGCAGGATATCCCCTTTCCCTTTAAGCTCCAGCAACAACTTTCTACCCACAAACAATGCAGCCATACCAAGATAGGACAATTCCAGAAGATAAAAACATGGAAGCAATTGATGCAAATGTTATGGATGCAAGTACCAAACAGATGCAAATGATCTCCATTTAGTAAATCCACATGAACTGTTATGGCTTTTTTGGGTGCATAGTACTGTAACGTGCAGTATCAGGTCCAAATCTACATCACAGCAACTTCTCCAGTTTTCAAATACATCTTAGAAGGACTTACGTTCCCAGAATCTCTTTGAAGTCGTAGTTCTCCTTCACGTCTGTGGTTTTCTTTTTCCAGGCATGGCCATCGTCACCCAAAGGCATCTTTCTCTTGTGACGGTCTGCTACAATACTAGGAGGGGGAGAGGAGGAGAGAGGGAGAACTATGTTCATTCATACTCATCATTCTAACAGTTGACAGTCTCTGGCAAGAGAGCAGAAGATACAAAGCTGTTACTTTCTGAGAACCAATACCTGAACATTTCTCCCAAAGTAGTCTTCTTTTGACCACTTCCAAATATTTCATTGCTCAGCGTAGAACATGAGTGTGTTATTCTTGGTTCACTCTGTATTGAATATCAATACAATGCAAAACCAGGACAGTGACAGTGAGAGCGTGGATGACAGGTCAAGTCACGGGACAGTTTGTTCCGTGTTTACGCCTGATAACTATCAGAATGTCATCCGGACAATTGCACTCGGCAAACAGAGAAAAAAGGTCTACCGCAGGTCCTAGTTTCCCTTTTTTCCTGTTGAACCATTACCTCACAAATCCCTCTGAGAAACTAGTATAAGCGTGCTCACCAGTCTCAATACGCAACATTAAGGGAAGGTCACACACTGTGTTACGGTTGCAAGGACCCTTGCTACAGTGACTGTCACAATACGACTATTTCTGTAACTTTGAAAAAGTTATCAAAGGTATAATCTATACTATTGACCTACTTCTGGCTTCACACCTACCACATAGTAAATTATCAGAATACACAACGGTAGGTGTGAAGCCAACAAGTAGGTCAGGAATAACTGTAACACCTCATAGACAAAACATCAAATTGATGAGTTGAGAGAGAGGGTACTGCTACAGTATTCTTAAATGACCAAAAACATTGAAGCCGCCCACACAAGGCCTCTGAGACAACTAAAATAGCCCCGTTCATATCAGTCCTACTTACTCCTCTTCTATTCTCAGACACATGATCATCGCTTGCTGTAGCCTGCTTGTCTGCCAGTCTGTCAGTAGGTCTGTCAATGTGTCGCTTGTAACAGTACCATTTCAGTTGTAGATATACAGTATAAGTGCAAGATGACAGCATATCAAATGTTGTATGTTTATCTATAGAATTGTATTCAGCATTTATTTTACCAGGTTAGTCACATTTAAAATGCCTACCTCTTTTTGGAACTGGGGATTGAGGGCAACTACAATTTGTCAAGGTGGCAAATCGAAAGTATGTCTTTTACTGAAAATGGCTCCAGGTTATTGAGGTAAGGTACAGTCAGTAATGGTTCATCTTGCACATGCTGTCACTTCAAAAATGCCTCTGTGAGAAATCGCTTTCACTGTCCTCCAATGCACACCAACATAAAAAGGCTAGCCACCAAGCTGCTAAGATGCAAACAAACATGCACACAAATGTGCACACACACACACACACACACACACCCTTGGTGGTCAGTTCACTGCCCACCCTTTCCTCTAAAGTTGGCTCCATAGGTGTCACCATGGAAACCCACCGGTAGAGGTGTGGTATCTGAGAAAACTAATTGTACTGATGCCCAATATATAATGGCAACTATTTAGCTCAGTGTGCTCAATGAAACACCATTTTAATAGAGACTTTTCCTCTGCAAATATTAAATAGGTAATTTCTGGGTAGTGGGAATAGGAGATACAATAGTAGATTGTGTGTCTAAATGGCAGTGGGATATTGGTTTCATAGTATAGCAGAGATATATTTAAAGACAAAGATAATGGCAACTTGACGGGACTAAAAAACCCTGAATAGTTTATATACATGTACCATGTTGGTCTAGTATAGGTCATTGATACATTGATAGCTATTTCTGCAGTATGTTGCCAAACAAATACAGAAAACATCAATTAATTATTCAGCCTGGTAAAAAAACATTCTGAAACATGTTCTAGCGTACAGCATTTTTAGAAGCACACATGATTTCCCCATAGAAGTAGTCAATAAGCAGGGAGCTTTAAATAAAAGGAACCAAGTTCTACATGAGAAACTGATAGACCTGTATGCAAAGTGGTGTGCTTGAGGGAAGTGCCACTGTTTGAGGAAGTGTTGTCCCATGACTGACAGAGGACTTTTAGATTTCTCATGAAGGCGAAGGACATTTATTTGATAACTGGGCTACAGTGGAATCTTAAAAAAATACAAAGTCAACAGTTGTTTTTACTCATTGTCTCCCTTGGTTTATCTGTGTAAATCTTAGGACGGATGTTATCACCTAGTGTCATTGCATAAAGAGGAAATGATACAAGAGGAAGAGGACATTGCATTGAGACTATTACACAGCAGCTATCCCTTAATGTTGTACTCATGGTGAGCCCTTTCTCATTAACCTAACGAGAAACGTTGTAGAGTTGTAGCACCGGTTTGAAGTTTCCTTGTTGTCATTTAAATAGACAAACCTCCATTGGCGTAAGACATGAAATACACCTTTGGAAATATACAGTAAGTCTTGCTAAATCACCTGGTCCAAGGCAATGCATACTCAATACACATTTGCAATGAGGCCACCGGCTGTAGCTGAACATGATTCGCTTTGTATAACCAGACAACACATTGTGCACTACTAAGACCAACCCATAACAATTATAACTAAGCATTGAACACAAACTACAGGTAGTTTAAAACGAGCAAGGAGTCAAAAACAAGCATAGATGCTTTAACATGGCACAGTGTAGGAATTAAGATGTGCACAGGAGCGAATAGGAGACAGGAGGATAGAGTCTGTGTAAGTAGGAAGGTTTTAAGAGAGGTACATGCAGGTACTGCTTTTGACAGACCTTAGAGAGTGAAACAAACATCTCGGTATGGTTGGTTAGATCATTTCCCTTCAGCGGGACAAGTCAAGATGCCCAACAGCGCACCCGGGAGCAAACAGGATCGAGCAGGATTCAGACAAAACAGGTTGAGGTAAGGTAGCTAACCATAACCACATTCCTAAGGTCTACTTGACATGCAGCATTCACTGTTTGAAAGCATATTGATCAAAACACTGTACTCACTGGTTTCCCATTGCTGTGCTGGGCAGAAGAAACACACACAGAGATGTGAAGTGGATGTCTGATGTTGCGTGAAACTGTGAGCAATACTGTGAGTCCAGAGCTAAAGATCAGGGTTCTTATTTGAGATGAATTCAAGCCACACACATAAATACACACACACACAAACACATATCCATACACCCAGGAAGTTGGGTTGGTTCCAAATTAAACGTGCGTGTCTGCTTGTGTGTGTTTGTGTTTGTGTTTGTGTGGGTGAGCAAGAACATGAGGAAGTACAGTAGTTGAGTTTGCACGTGGGTGTGTGTGTGTGTGTGTGTGTGTGTGTGTGTAACGCAGATCACTCTCTTCCTCATAACATTCCCTCCCCCAAGGTATGACAGAGCTCTTGCTTTCTAATGATACGTGTGCAGTCTGTGCTAGGTATCTACCTACCTAATCTAAGACAATAAAGAAAATAACATGGCAACAACATCATTATCAACGTATTTATTTTGGTATGGTTGATTTGGATCAAATTGCATCCCTTAGGAACTCTATGATGTGAACATAAAGAAAAGATTTCCGATAAATATTTTTTTTATATGCCAGTTTCCTCTTTTGAGAGAAGATCTGCATGCCGGTTGCCTGCCTGTCTGACTGTCCAATCAGCTATCAAACGTTTTCATGAGCACTTTCAGAAAGGCCATGATAACTGTCTGATATAACTTCCATGTTCCTCTCTCCCTCTCATTATGGCAATCTTAATATTGTTCTCTCTCTCCCTTGCCCTCTCTTTTCCCTACTCTCTATTTCTCGGAAGGAGACGACAGCTTATCAATTAATAAGCTCAGTTTGAAAAGGGATTTGCTCAGTGTCATGGACACCGGTGCCCCAGACGAGTGGCATGTGTATGGTGTGTGATTGTTTCTAAGTAGGTGAGAAAACAGAAAACAGACAGAAGGGGAGGATATCTGCAGCTGAAGAGTTTAAAACTCCAGTCAGAAAGGTGAACCTCGAAAAATGACATGCAGAGGACTGTGCCATGGAGCAGAGGACTGTGCCATAGAGCAGAGGACTGTGCCATAGAGCAGAGGACTGTGCCATGGAGCAGAGGACTGTGCCATAGAGCAGAGGACTGTGCCATGGAGCAGAGGACTGTGCCATGAGCAGAGGACTGTGCCATGGAGCAGAGGCGTGGTTGTCTAATATTTGAAAACCATGTTAGAGAATAAACAAAAGAAAACGTCTTTAAACAAAACATTTACATAATATCTTCCAAACATGCAGCTTGTAGGCTACCCAGTTTGCTACTGTAGCCTGACCCATAGCTTAGCCTACTCGTAGTACTTATGCTGTAGTTTTTCTCTTCGAATAGCTCTTTGACTTATTGTCCTCTTACCACTTACTGTTCATCAGTTTCTTTGACATTCGTTGATCAGACAGCCAAATATTAAGAGTGATAGAGAAAGAGCTATCTGAGTTCGTGTTATGGAGTAAAGCCGGATATTTGCTGTTTATTTCGTTTTTTTTAACACAGTTTTGCAGATTCAGTTAGCACACAAAAAAGTTATTCTCGTGTCTTACGTGCCAGTGCATTTCCTCTGATTGGCAAGCAGAACTATTTGGCTTGACCCTATGGATGTTAAATTGATATTTTTTCAGCCGGGAAACATCCAAAACTAAACTGATAGATCATAACACATTTTAGCGTATACATTGTCGGCTAACCCAGAGAAAGATTATGCTCACCTGCAAATGTTACTGTTGTTCAAAGGTCGGCCAACAGCGCTCCTTGTTCTGGTCTGTCTTCACAATCGGACTCCTAGCGCTTGAGGAAAACTGGACTCGACAATACTAGCGTTCCCCTGACGTCAGGGCCAAGGGGTGGAGACGAGGGGCAAGGCTTGTTCTGTTCAACCAATCACCACGGTGTGTTTGGCAAACAGGTAAGGAGTTTCGTTTTGTTGAGGCGGGTGCTCCTAATTTAGTGACCTCGTTTATGTAAAAAAAAGCGATAGGCAACTAACTTGAATATTGTTAGCCTTATTGTAAACTAAATATTTAAATTTGTTACATCAAAACTGCTCTAATTAACGCGTTTGTGTAGGCATTTTAAGTGGTTCAATGGATTCCCCACGTAAACATAGTTAAGTAATTTGTTTATATTGGCCAGCATCACAAATTACATCTACCACAGATCGAGAAACAGTGAGATACTAGAATAACATAATTGGACCAGTTTGCTGAAATAACGTGCCCCATTTGATCTTGGTTTGCATTTAGAATTGTAGATGCCTTGTGCTCCATCTAGTGGCAAGTAGTTATCCCTACAGAGAAGTGACGCAAAGGTTGCGTTAACCCGCCTCTATGAGGGGCAGTTTAGGAAATAATTCAAACTGTCCTTACACAAACACATATGAAACACAATCACAAATGAAACTTTCATACACATTCATACTACTGAAAACTCACATCCACATATGTGAAATGCTCGCATCGACACATTAGAAACGCATTCACATGTGAAATATTCACACACGCATCCATAGTGTATACTGAAAACTTACATACACAGCGAGGTGAAGTTATTTTCATATTTGAAATTCAACATTTGTCTCACATTCGGGTAACACTAGTTTGCAGCATCGCGTTAGGGACCGTGTTTAAACTACCCATACAATTTAGGAAAATTATGACCTTTCTAATATTTTTATGAATATAAAACCTCAAACGGACCCCAGAGTATTGTAACAATGTCTGGTATAAATCCACAGCCTTTACTTTTTCAATTACGTTTCAAACAACATGATATCAAATCACTAATCTCAGATGGGTGAGCAGTTAGGGAATCGGGCTATTATTCAGAAGGTTGCCAGTTCGATTCCCGACATTCTCGTGTCCTTGTGCAAGACACTTGTCCCTGTACCTTCTGTAAATCGCTCTGGATAAGAGTGTCTGCTAAATGACTAAATGTAATATATGAAAATAGTTTAATCTTCGCTAATCTTAATAACGTTTTGAAAATGTATCCTGTGTTTTCCCATCTGAGTTTTTCGGCTATAATTTTTTCGGATTTTTTTGTTTAATCAATGCCGTTTGTTTACTCTAGAGGGGGCTGTGTCTTAATGGTGGACTTTTGTGCAGCGCGTCCCTCCAACCAACGTGGACCATGAGGTGCTTGTTGCTTAGAGACGAAAAGCTAGCTAGCTGGACTGATGATGATTTCCTGTGTTTTGAAAAATCGTCTTGTTGGCTCAGTCTAGTCGAGCACTATTTCTCATTTCGAAAAATGATTACTATCTAACGTATGGGATGCCAACGTCTAGTTATTTGAGCCAAGTAGCTAACCAATTCCAGAATAATTTGTTGTGCCACGATTTTTGAGTGATGAATAATTACTGTTTTCTCAGAGTTGTTGGAAAGGGGAGTTACGGGGAGGTGAATCTGGTGAAACACAAAACAGACCGAAAACAAGTAAGTTATGTCCATCCGCTAGTGCAAGGTTGAATACAAAATATACTGTAAAAGCGGTATTAATTCAGTTGTATTCGAAGAAACTTGAATATGTCTCTCTTGAAAGACAACAATTACGTTATTTTAGCTAGTTAGATGACTGTCGCTATATCTTGACAAGCTAGCTAGACACACTCCAGAGTACTAGGTGGTTGTCGTCTAGACAGAATGTTTGTCACAATGCGTCTAGACAGAATGTTCGTAACTTTAGTTAACTAGTGTAGGTGGGTACTGATAGGAGGTAACCCCACATATTCACGATGTTTTCACAGTATGTCATAAAGAAGCTGAACTTGACCACGTCGTCTAAACGTGAAAGACGCTCTGCGGAGCAAGAGGCGCAGCTCCTATCGCAGCTTCGACATCCCAATATCGTGACATACAGGGAGTCTTGGGAGGGAGAAGATTGCCAACTCTACATTGTCATGGGTTTCTGCGAGGGAGGCGACCTATATCATAGACTGAAGCAGCAGAAGGGTGAACTCCTTCCTGAGAGACAAGTTGTGGAATGGTTTGTCCAGATAGCAATGGCCCTCCAGGTAGGTTATACAAGGCATATAACAGTACAACATTACTGTAATAGTAGTCCCCTGGACCCCTGAAGTAAAAGTTTGAGTTATGATATGTTCATCTATCCCTTTCTAGTATCTACATGAGAAGTGCATTCTCCACCGTGACTTGAAAACCCAGAATATCTTCTTGACCAAAACCAACATCATCAAAGTGGGGGACCTTGGAATTGCCCGGGTTCTAGAAAACCAGAATGATATGGCAAGCACTCTCATAGGAACGCCATATTATATGAGCCCTGAACTTTTCTCCAACAAACCTTACAACCACAAGGTAGTGCCTAATTCTTTGAAACATGCTAATTGTTTATGTTGCCACAATTGTTGACTATAAGGAAAAAAATACCTAACCTTGCTCTGAAAGTATGCAGGGAAATCAGTGTGCATGCCTGTTTTGCTTACTTGATTTCTATTGGATGCATCGATTATTTACTGCTATCTGAATCCTTTTTTATTCCCAGTCTGATGTGTGGGCCCTTGGTTGCTGTGTGTATGAGATGTCCACTCTGAAACATGCCTTCAATGCTAAGGACATGAACTCCCTGGTGTATCGAATTGTAGAGGGAAAGGTCAGTGTTTGAAATACTTGACAATACAACTAATGGGTTAAGTCTTAGATTCCGTTTCATGCAAAACGGAAAATAATTGTCCGATCTTTGTTTCTGTATAAGCAATTTCAAAGTTAACTGATAAAAAAAAGGTTAATAGCTTTGTGATCCATGCTACCTAATCTTCCGCTTGTGTTCAGTTGCCTCAGATGCCCAGTAAGTATGACCACCAGCTGGGAGAGCTGATCAAGAGCATGCTGTGTAGGAGGCCAGATGATAGACCCGGACGTTAAACTCATTCTACGGCAGCCCTACATCAAACACCAGATTGCCATGTTCCTAGCTGCCACCAAAGAGTAAGTGCTTTGGCTCATTCTCTCTTTCAATTCTTGCCCCTTAATGTTGCTTGAACGTTTTATACAATAGTGTTAAATGCTGAATTAAACTGTGGATTAATCTTTTGTATGAATCAGAAAAACGAAGTCAAGAAAGAAAGTGGTGAGTGGCAATAACAGGGCCAGCAGTACAGCGTGTGCAGTGTCATCTCAGCCTAAGTGCCCCCAACATATCCCCCAAGCAGAGCCAAACATCAAAGGGGCACAGGTAAACGTCAAAGATTCAAACTGTAGACGCTTACCATAGGGATCACAAATATATTGCATCATTTTACAAGGTCTGAAATGAAAAGTCTCCACGTTTCTATTCTTAATACACAGCAAGCGGAGTCACAGGAACACAGAGCTCACAGCAGAGTCCTGGAACCCTGCCTGCCTCAGACGCCTCTACCACAGGAACCCCCGCCGCCTGACAACCTCAACATCAGCAGTGCGTCCATGGCAACACTGAGTAACATTGACATTGATATCCATCCACTGTGGCCGGAGGAGAGACCGGCCCTGGGAGACCTGCCCCAGACCTCCGCGTCAAAGGCCCATCGTGATCCACCCCTCCTCAGACCCGCAGGAGGAAAAAGGAGCGGGGAGAAACTGAACACCCCCCGTGGCTCCGCCCCGAAAGTTCCTATCGGGTGTCAGAAATGGGAGAGGAGAAGGGAAGAAGCTGTCCAACAGACCGCCCATGCAGTGTGTTCATGGAGCCCCACAGGCGGCCTCAAAGCCCCCGAACCACGGAGGACGAGAGGAGTCGAACTGTTGATCTGGAGGATAAGGACGATACGATGGAGCTACTTAAGGAGGTGGCTATTGAGAGTCCAGCTCCCGAACTGAAAGAAGTTACTTATGTTTTGAACAGTTTGCCCAAGTGTAATGGGCCTGGAAAAGTCCATGTGGACATTGAGACAGTAGCAGTGAATGCAGATAGTAAAGATGACACTACACATCTACTTAAAGCTGTTCCAGCACCAAACCATTTCTCAGATGTCAGAGTAAGTACATCATAGCGTTGTATAGTGATCACTCAGAGGTGTATTCTGGTATACCTTTGCTGTTGTTTTTGTTATCTTAGCATGAATTGTATCTCTTGCTGTGTTTGTAGGAGAGCCTTGAATCCACAGAAAAGCTGTTAGAATCCCAGCCTCTGGTAGGAATGACTTTCTAAATTCCTCGTAGTAGTATCTTATAGTTTTGTAATTCAGCAGAAAGGTGGATCAACTGTTGATTTCAGATTAAAGGAAAACACAGTAGAGGCTGTTATCCTTTAATCACAGTTGACCTTTTTTCTAGGTACCTGATCATGTAGAACCCCTGTCACCGGTTCCAGAGCAGGACCCATCTGCGATGTTCCCTCACTCCTCTCCTTTGGGACCTTGGGTTTCCCGGGCGCGCAGACAGAAGGACAGGAGTCGAACGTCTGGTGACGAGGACAAAGTAGCTGGCATTTAATCTTCTTCTCTCTATAAAGATCTTCACAGTTTTAGAACTTTCGTTCTTTAACCGCGGTACTCATCCGTAACATTGGACTAAACAGTCGATCACAAGCAGTTAGCTAAACTCAGAGTGTGTTCTGCCTCAGACAGTGTCAGCTCAGAGACCCCTGCCTCCACCTCCGGTCAGCGTGTTAGAGGGGAGGAGGAGGAGCAGGGATTATGCTGAGAAAAACGTCTCCGCACCCTCAGCCCCCACCTCGGTGAGCACCGCCAAGGAAAAACATACCCCACTACCTCAGGTGAGCTCAATGCTGCCACGTAAGACTTAGGTGCCGAACATGGACCACTGTTGTAATGTACTCCTTGGTTTCAGGAACGCCCCATGTCTGCCAGAGAGAGGAGAAGATTAAGGCAGTCGCAAGAAAACCTCAGCCAACCAGGTTAACAGCTCTGCTCTCATCTTTTTAAATATCAACAGGCCTGAATACAACAAACACTCGGTGCATCAATCTCACTTTATACAGCTCTCTCTTTAAAGTGCATATCGATTTTTGTCATTCAACCTGTTCTCTTCCATAGCTGTCCATGCAGTAAGAAGGGCTTCTCATGACGTAGCCTCATCTAACATTAAGCAGCCAGAGAGTCGGAATGTCCCTGTCACGCGCTGCGTGTCTGACCTCACCAGGGAAAACATCAAGGTAACAACTAAATCTATATGTGACTCATCTACATGTGACCATCGATGCAATAAATGCCTCGGAAATGTTTGTCTTCCCCACCCTCAACCCCTCAGACTTCAGCAGCAAAGCCTTTTCACACGGAGCATGTACCATTGAACGTGACCCCATGCACCCAGTACAGACTGAGACTTTATGTCCAAAAGGAACAGGGAACCTATTTTTACGATGTGATAAATGTATGGTGTATGTAAGGTGTGGTATTTTGTGCTGCAGGCACCGTCAGATGAGGATGAATGCAGTTCATCCACAAGCTCCACTGATCGCTCTGAAGGAGACTGCAAAGAAGGGTGAGAACGCAGACACACCCCTACTAAACTAGCTCTTGCTAAGCCATAATATAAGTGGGGGGCTCAGTCAATACGATTGGCATCAGAATGGATACCCAAATAGTTTGGGACATTTATGTTTGTAAATATTCACCTGAACCACTGTGAATATATGTTCTTGTCACAGAAAGAGCGAATCCAATGATATGCAGGATCTGGTTCAGATGATGACGCAGACATTACGAATGGATGTCAGAGAGGCGGTTTGTGAACCCGACGGTTGTAGCATTGGCTCTCGTGCTCTGCCTGAATTCAGACTGAACAGGAGGTACAGAGACACCCTGCTGCTTCATGGGAAAGCCAGAGAGGAGCAAGAGTTCCCCTTCAGCGAAGTGCCAACTGGTCAGTCTGTCACTCACATACTGTATACACCTGGACAGGAAACACATCTACACACTCAAAGTGAAATACTTCCTAAGACGCAGCGTTTTACCTTTGTTACTAAGACACGACAGGGCCAGCAAAGATCCGGAGGGCCATCGAGAAGCTACGGACAGACGTAGTGAAGGGACTTGGGGTGAAACTTCTGCATGTCGTCTTGGACATCATGGAGGAGGAAGACGAGGACAAACGCAAGGTCAGAGTTCTGACCGTCTCCAGATCTAACGCTTGCTTACACATTAAAACACATAGAAACATTGTTATTGCTTTCCAAAATGTGTGGTCAGAAAGTCATCCTTTATTTAAGCACCCTATATACTATTTACACCCCACATACAAATGGTAACCAGACTGAGAGGAGGATGCCAGGATGTTAATGGGTAACACTAATTCAGCACTCGCCTGTGAGAGAAAGGCTTGACTGATCCGCAAAACAGAATCATAATAGTTTACTATGTACAGTATGAATTATATGGCATTCATGTTGTTACAGAAATATGATCTCACACTAAATTGAAGTAAACGCTTGTGGGTCAAAGTGTAGAACTTACAGCACATCTGGAGTAGACAGTAATGGTGTTATTGTCTCTACAGCTACGTCTCCAGGAGGAAATGGGGGAAGATAAATACCAATCCTATGCTGTGATGGTGCGGCAGCTCAAGTTCTTTGAGGATGTCTTTAAGGGCTAGACGGTTCAGCTTTTAGAAACATGCATTAGAAGAATCATGTTATGTTTGTATAGACAATCTTTGCCATTTCAATATTCAGTTCAACATTATTGTAGACATTTTACACATGAACTTTCCATACTATTATGCAATAAATGTGAATTCCGTTACTGTTATATGTGTAGTTACAATATTTAATATTTTATGAAATCGGAACTAATGGTAGAATTGGTAGACTCAAATTCTCAAACAGCACACCAGTGATAATTCAACTTTCAAATATGCAATGTATTGTAGTTGACATTTTGAAGTAAAAAGATTTTATTAAATGCTTTATAATTATAATAAAACTTTGCTGAACAGCTTAAACAATTGCTGTGATCTCATGAAGGTATGAGGCTACACAAAGTACCAGCATATGTTTATTGGACATTCAAACTCATCATACATCTGAACAAAAACTGTTTAAAAAAAAAGTGATCCTTTCAAATGCTTTTAACTATTTTATTTCACCGGCGGTAATTTCCCATTTCAACAGGACAGTTAGGTCCACACAGCCAAGAGCTACTTGTGCTTCTTCTTCTTCAGATTCTCTTGAGGTTTTTCCCTCGTCTCTGTCATGGTTTCAGGTAGGGCTGGCTGCCAAGAGAGAGGTGTTTTTCGGTACATTGGCCATGGTGGCAGAGTCAGCTGTAGCGGTGGAGGATAAAGGAGGGGAATTAATATGTGGTTTTAAATCAACGTCAACATTTAAATATGAACTTTTCTAGGCAATATTATTCTGATTTCGACAATCGATCTCTGGTTGGTCTCTGACGAACGGAGGCAAAGACGTGTAGTGTAGAACATTCACTTAAAAGTGGGTTGAAACTCACCAAACAGGACACAGCAAATCCTCCCAAGACTATGTACACTGTCCATCCAAACTGTTCAATGATGAGGCCATAGATAAATCCAATGACCTGCAATGCAACAGCAATAGTCAGTAGGAATTCAAATGAACCTAATAAGTTAAACATGCATGTTGAAATTGAGGCTAGTTACCGCTGCGACAAGTATTATTCCTTGGAAAATCTGCTCTGCCAATTTCTGGCCTTTATAATCCTGTGAGTTTAAAACGAGAAAAGGCATGATTATTTCAACAAAAGGGCAAACACATGCATTATTGAGATATTAGCGTTAGTTGCAAAGGATACAAAAACATCAGGAGGAAGCAAGCTTATAATGACAGTCTTTGGCATTCGTAGCAGCAGCATCGTCTTAAAATAGTTCTACAAGAATGACGGACTCCACAGTGCAGTGGGCTCTGGTGAATTTACACACATTGTTCGGGTACATTTTACATTTTTTTTATTTGTCTAAATAATGTAGCCACCGCCAGTACAGCCAACAACTACCACTGCACTGTGCTAGCACATATGGCTAGCCAGACTACATATGTTAGCTAAAAGATACCTAGCATATTTCTTCGTCTGAATGTTTTTAAAAGGTATCAATAAATAACGGCAGCCAACTTATATTTGATTCTTACCATATGGGTTGGAATGGAGTTGAACATTGAAAGCATCTTTCTTTATTAAATAAACAGATGGTTGGAACTGGCCTGGATTTTGGCAAATAAACTCAGTTCCCGTTTACAAAATCTACGTATCGTCTGTAAGGACCTCTTCCTGGTGCTTCAATCTCATTACTACTGCACAACAGATGCGCAGTTTTGCCCTACTTTTATTCCCTTTCTTTTTTGGAAACGTCCGATATATTGCAGCGATTGATTCTAATGCCTAGAATTTGTAGAAAACTTTGTGGAGATTTTAAAAATATATTTTTTAACGATTTTATCTTGAATACAGGCACATTCAAAGACATTCTGTGGGCCATTTGAGGTAACGGGACATTCGACTTGTTGATGTTGAGCTGGCATTCAGACTCTGATGTAGAGTAGTTTGGAGGGTGGGTTTGCCGTGCAATTGATCTCACGGGAAAAGTATTATTGAAACACTATTGATGTATCTCTTTTTAAAATGTAGATGCATAACTATTCCAGTTTAAGACTTGCAGTGTGGTTGACGCGCAATATTCTTGCCTCGAATCTTACCACGCTGTTTTCTTACTATCTGGTCAAATTGGTCATTGTTTCTTTTCTTTCTTTTTGTCAGCTTAGTAAGGAGAGCTCATGAGGTCACTAACATGACACTGCGGAGAGGTAAGTACATCGCTGCATGCGTGTAACAATGTAGGAATTTATGAATTACTCCGAGATGCAACGATTATAACGAATGTCCGCTAGTTGTAGAGAGGCGTCTGCAACACAGCTGTATTCGCTGATGTTTTTAATCTTTTTCTTTGTGACTTTATTTCTCAGTGAACGTGGCCCTTCTTGTGCTCTTAGCAGTCGCCTTCCTGATCATCGTGCAAAGAAATCTTCAAAATCTCAATGACTTTTTGAGGAGAGAGAATCCAGGTATAGCCTACATATATGGTGGGAATATTTTGGTACCTCACGATTCGATTCGAAACTTGGGGTCACGAATCGATAAAAAATCAGTTCACAATTATTAGCGATTTTTTATCAACAAAAATATTTTATTACAAAAAATATATATGTATTACAAAACATTTAGAAGTCTGTGAATCTCAAGACTGAATCGCGATTCAAATGTGATTTTCGATTTCCCCACCCCTAATGCATTTTAGGACTTTTCTTCTAGTTGAGAGTGAAAGCCAACATAGTAAGATAATGTAGACTTGGACCATAGTATATTGGACTGTTCACTCCTCCCCAAACGTGTTGATGCTTGATGCTTAACGTTTCCTTGCTGACAGATGCAGTCCCCGGTGTGGTTCTCCCTTTTGAGGCTGAGTTATCCCCAGATCTCAGGCCAGATCCTGGCCGAACTGGGGAGGAGATCCCAGTGGTCATCACTGCAGCCCAGGAGAGAGTGGGTGCTGCTGTGGCAGCCATGAATAGCATCTACCAGAACACCAAGTCAAATGTTGTTTTCTACATTGTGACTATGAACGACACAGTGGATCACCTAAAGTAAGATTCAGATTTTCATGTAGTTTTTGAACATGAACAGTTCAGCAGATGACATAACTTTATGATTCCACTTTTTTTTACCCCATTATCAGGCTGTGGCTGAGCAAAACCTCGCTGAACAGTGCCAAACATAAGGTTATTGTGTTCGATGCCTATATTCATGCTTTAAAGATTCCCGAAGATCCTGAGAGAATTAAATCTCTAAAACCGGTAAGTGATTTCCCACGTCCTCAGTATCACAAATTCCTTTACCATAAGTATTCTTTTAAACACAATGTTGCTGATTATCCTAATTGTTTGGCATCCCCTTTGTTGGTTCTAGTTGACGTTCTCCCGATTTTACATGCCCTACATTGGCACCTGACTCAGAAAAAGCCATTTATTTGGATGACGATGTTATTGTACAAGGTAGGTATTCTAATAATGTATTGCATTTGTTTTCATAACATTTAGTTCCGGCACCATTTCACAAATGATTGTGATTGCTGGTAAGAACATGCTTTGATTCTCTATTCCGGGACATGCAGAGGAATGGATGTTCAGTATTGTTCTGGGGTCTATTTTCCAGGGGATATCAAAGAATTGTTTAACATGAACCTGAAGTCAGGCCATGCAGCTGCCTTCTCAGACGATTGTGATTCTGCATCCTCGAAGGGCATCATCCGAGGGGCCGGAAACCAGGTATGCACAGATGCTTTTAACAAGCACACTTAAGAATATTTTTTTTGTCTATGTCAGTATCAAACACATGACGTGTGGTATATTTTCTTTGTAGTAGGGCAGTGTCTAAAATTATTGTATTTCCCTTAGGTTAACTACCTTGGCTTTTTGGATTTCAAGAAGGAATCCATTAAAAAGCTGGCAATGAAAGCCAATACTTGTTCCTTCAACCCCGGAGTAATCCTAGCTAACCTGACCGAATGGAAGCACCAAAACATCACCAGTCAGCTGGAACACTGGATGGAGCTCAATGCACAGTAAGTCACCGAGGTTGTAACGAAGTGAGAAGTTTTACGTGGAATGTTGGGAACGAGGAAGTCTGATGGCCAGATAGCCTGAGACAATCGCTCTGTATGCATAATCTCATATTAGGATATAAAGATACACAGGGAACTATATTACAAATGACCCTTTAGAAAGAATCACTATGGTTGTTTATTTAGAGACATAGGTAATCAGTGCATTTTCTATTGCCTCCTACCAGTGAGGACCTGTACAGTAAGACGCTGGCAGACAGCATCACTACCCCACCTCTACTCATCGTCTTCTACAAGCACTACTCCCCCATCGACCCCATGTGGCATGTCAGGCATCTTGGTAAGTAGTGTTCGAGCTTATGAAACACCTGTTGTAATGTACAATGTGCATGTTTTATACAACTTTGTATTCTACTTACAGGAGCAACTGGTGCAGGAAACCGCTACTCACCCCCAGTTTGTGAAAGCTGCCAAGCTCCTTCATTGGAACGGACATTATAAACCCTGGGGCAGGACATCTTCATTTTCTGACATATGGGACAAGTGGTATATTCCAGATCCTACTGGGAAATTTCAACCTATCAGGAAACATGAGTAGGCTGGAGCAAGTATCTCGGCAGTAAAGTTGGCCATCCAAACAGGTTCCCAGCAAGCCACCTCTCAGGAACTGAACCTGTATTTTTTGCCTTCATAAAGAAAAGAACACCTTAAATGCTACGTCTGCCTGTTCTTACTCAACTTGATGTTGAGGTTCACTATACCTTTCCAGTTGCACAAAGGCTGAGTCAGTGTCCTCACATCATTACCTCCATTTTGAGTATTTTACTACAAACCACTACTTGATCTGGTAGAAGCTTTTTTGCACATTCATGGGTCAATTTTCAACCTTTAACAATGTTACCTGCCTGTTTGTAAGCTGCAAATGCTGATGTAAATATTTTTAAGGTGTCCTTTGCACAAGACTAAATAAAACCATTTGCAATTTTCTGCTGCTTCAATTATGTATTTGTTGCAAATTTGTTTTACACTTCAGTTTATCCATATAAATGTACTAAATTACCACTGTAATAAAAAGTCATTGTAAGACACAGGACATTTATTTCTGTGTTCAGACTATATACATAATAGAACAATCCATATGAACAAAATACCTCTATCCTACTAAAAGTATAGAAGTACTTTACTAGTAATTTGGTGGGTAAACTGAAAGGTTTTACATTAAGGCCGTTTACCAATAATGAAACAGATGGGGAAAGACTTGACATCGCAAACACAAAACATAATTAATGTTCATTTAAAATCAGTGTTGAAGTCGTATGCGTCACTCGTCTTCACAGATGTGGTGACCGGAGCCAAAAGGAACTTCACCTTCACTGGTTTTTCTGCAGAGGGGATCAACATGGGTGTAAGCATTTTAACACTTATTTTGATCCAGTACGTAGTGGCTCACGTCTGTACGGAAACTTACCAGTCGCTGGCTCTTCTTTCTGTGATGGCTCAATTTCTCCCATCTCCTCAGATATATCTTCGGGCTGTAATTACAGGTTATGATCAAATGGTGTTCTCTAAATATAACACTTATTTGTCAATCAGGTACAGCATTTGGATCAGAGTTGGATTAGAAGTCATCAAAAGTTCTCAGTGTGTTCACTTTTTATCCTCATTTCCATGCTAGTAAACATCTGCAGTATGACACCGACATCCTGTCATTAGAAACATATCATTTAGCTACCAATGTATTGTCACGTCTTTCTTCCATGTCCACTACATCCTCCTTGGGTTCATCTTCGGGCTGTAATTACAGGTTATGATCAAATGGTGTTCTCTGAATATAACTCTTAATTGTCAATCAGGTACAGCATTTGGATCAGAGTTGGATTAGAAGTCTTCAAAAGTTCTCAGTGTGTTCACTTTTTATCCTCATTTCCATGCTAGTAAACATCTGCAGTATGACACCGACATCCTGTCATTAGAAACGTATCATTTAGCTACCAATGTATTGTCACGTCCTTCTTCCATGTCCACTACAGCCTCCTCAGGTTTCCAACCTGCGTTTCTCAGCAGGTTTTCCACAGGAATGTCCGTCTCTGTCAGGATACCTGCAGTGGGGCCTTTGCAGGTGAATCCAATGCTGCTTGCCTTGTTGGGAAACTTCACACCTGGCACAGGAGATAAGTCTGTCACTACACTTGAGCATAATTGACTGACTCGTCCACTTGTTAGATTTGAGAGTACATTTAATTAATTGACTATGTCAGGTTTCAAAGTAGTAAACAATCATACTCCTCATAGTCTCCTCGTTGCCCTTCCTCAGCATGTTAAGATCCCAACCCTTCTGCATCTCAGTCACTATGGCATCGGAGAGGTATGGGGGGAGGATGGCCTTGTCATTGGGTTTGCTGTAGTAGCTCAGCTTCGCTCTACGAACACAGATGAGGGCAATGAAAGTTATGGATAGGGGCTTTTACATGGGCGATGGTGTTAAGATTATTTAGGAATTTGGCACAGCATTTGGATCAGAGTTGGATTAGAAGTCTTCATTTTTTAACTCGAGACTTGCGTTATTATCCTCATTTCCAAGCTGACAAATGGACTGACGTGTTTAAGGCAGATCGCTGAGACGGCACTCACCCCGTCCAATCACTCAGGAAGGTCACGGCAGCCTCCTGTGTGTTTGGAACACCGCCCTTCAGCAGATAACCACGCTTCTTGGCGAAGAGAGTTAAAAACTCCAAGGAATTTCTGAAGTCTGGGACGTTGTACTGGAGCATAATCTGAAAGAAATATCAAAAAGGAATTTGCTAAAGAGCTTTAGTAAACCCCAGAGCAGCAGGCAGTATGAAGATCTAACTACTTGCTGACAGTTTACACACACAGGGAACCATCTCACCTGCTCTTTGTTGCATTGTTTTAACAAGGTCCTGACAGCTTCCAGAATATCCTCCTCCTTGTCCTCCACCTGGAGGCTTCTCAATGCCATGGACGCAGGCGGGTTGGAAGGAGCCGCCACTATCCCCGGGCTGTCAACCATCTTTATGTTTTTGGCTATGTGCACCTCTTGCATACTGCTGTAGAGACATGATGTGTAACAATAGTATTATATAAAGGGTAAAATGGGTTTCAGACAGAAATTCCAACCTTAGGTAATAAAGCTCAGTGTTGGATTGAAATGAAACTCCACGGTCTTGTCAGATCATCAACTTCATCATGATTGCTTTCTCTCCTTCTTGCACAATAAGGAACATGATACAAGCACAGAAATGCTCTTAGTACCAAACAGGAACATATGATACCAGTATGACCAGTCAACATCACAAACAACTTGAACTCACTTTGTGATTCCCCTCTCGAATCCAACGTTACAAGCCCGCATTCCTTTCAGGCTGTTAATAAGACTGCTTTTTCCAACATTAGGGGAATCCTGCAGAAGCAAAGCACACAGCAAAATTAAGTCAAATCTTGATATGAATTACATTTTAACACAGACAAACATGTTCATGAGGAGCATACAGCACTGATCATTGGCTGTGGGTTGAAAGTGGATCATTTCGATCAGTTAGAATGAAGAGAAACACGTGTGCACATGCACAAACCCTTACCAACTACGCCTACTTTCAGCGTGGTTTCATTCTCTCTGCCTCTTGCGTATTCTCCTAGCAAATGGAGAAGACAGCTGCTGCCGAAACAAGCTACTCCCTTGGTGTGGTCCACTACTCCGTTTGCTGTTGCCATTCGGCTCTTCTTCTCTTGCTGAGAATACAGAAAAAAGGATTTAAATCGTGATTCGGATGGATACACAAATGTGAATAATTTTTTTGTTTAAAAAAACTGAATTTGTTTTTAATCGATTCGAACCATGCATTTCTATAAATACATTGTAATACACAACTACAGCACAGTCAATAGAGATAAGCCAAGGACATTTAAACACCTGATGTACTTACCACCGTTTTGTCTCGAAGCTGTGTGGATGCCTTGAATAGCACAGTAGGAAACTCAAGCTGTAGACACTGCAGCCACTTCTGAACATTTTCTTTGGGTACAAGATCTGAGGATTGGGAAATTACATCACTTAACACCAAGATATCCTAACAAACCTACCTGGCAAAATCAAGTGAACCTTTATGGATTTATGAAATACAAGCTTGTGTTATTTACCTATTTTGTTTAACAGGAATATAAGTTTCTTGTTTCCTTCCCTCTGAAGCACGGCCTCCTCAAGTTGAGGGCACCGGCAACCCAGGGGATCTCTTGCATCCAAGATTTCAACTATGACATCAGATGCGTCAATCACCTAGAGAAAGCAACATACATTTCACAATAAGGTTTGTGTGATAAATTCAAACACAGCAAGGTACAGTTATGATTTAAACATGGCAGGTTTGCACAAGGTGAAGAGTAAATGTAAGTATCATGCCTGTCGAGGAGGCTTCCTTACCTTATTTAATTCTGAACGCAGATACTTCTTTGTGGGTGTGACAAAACTCTGATCAGGCATCTTTTTCCCAATCGTTTCCTGAATATGAAATGAGTAAATACATAACATTGGCATTGGACTACAAGAAAATGTTGAATTACATTAGAAAATAACGTACTAAATAACATAATGTACATGTTTACCTTCCGCAATCTTTTGACTTTGGCAGCTTTATCAACTCCTGTCTCTCTTTCCTTCTTTCTCTTTTTAGCTCGGTCTTGTTTGACAACTTTCTTTTTTTCCTTGTCTGCTTCAAGCTGTTACAGGAAAGCCACAGGACAATTTAGTTAGTGTGGTCACAATGCGGACAACACAAACACACATGAGAAAATATAATGGTCTGGTAAAACGTGTTGGATGCGTTCTGTTACAGAACTAAGATATGATGTTGAATTCACCTTTAACCTTCTCAGTTCTGCCTCTCTCAGAACTTCTTCTTTGAATGGGGCGATGTTGGGGACTCCTGGATCCTTCTTCGGTCGATTGCTTACGCCTTTCTTTTTAGCATCTTTTTTCAGTTTTCTGTTATGCTCCCGAACCTAATTGGAACGAGTGGGCACATTTCAGTTTACCATAAAACAGCTATTTTAGCAACGTAGACGCACTTATTGAATAGTAGCGTAGCCTATTAAATATTCTAAGGTGCCGAGTTTTCGGCACAAACGTCAGAACTTGACGCAATGGTTTTAATCTCCATTGGTTATTTATGCTGTACTGGCTGTGAGATGCCGCATGCTCGATATGCTAGCTACGCAAAAAGTGGAAATAATGTTCAAAAGCTACGTGCTTACCTTTTTCTGTATTTTGTAACGTTTAGAGCAAGAAACACGTTTACTCGCTCTCTTTAACTCTGAAAAACATGAAATGTCAAATTAAGAACGCAGCAAAGCAATAACGCCATTACACATGGCTAACGAGAGACGTGGTAGCTCGCTCTGTCACTGCAGTCACATTTTATTTGCTGCATATTAAAGAACAAATATATATTTAGCTACTGATACCTAGTCATAAATACTTATATTGTTATAGTATATAAACTGAGTTAGCAATGTAACACGAAAAAGCACCAAACGAATTATCTGAACAACTTACTTGGACGTTTCATGTTGCTGTTTGGACTCGTTGGGCTAGCTGAGCTGCAGTTGATTTGCACGTGGACTCATGCAGGAAGTGAACTCACAGCCTCTTCTTCACGTTATTCAATTTCCGTAATTCAACGTGTCTACAACTATGGGAGTTGGAATATCCCAACAGCGCTCCTGCGGTGAGAGTTGGATACTACAGCTACACATAATCTTCGTACACATAATCACCTACACGACATCTATTTATTGAAATATTGAATCAATGGAATTAAATAGCATCTATAAAATCACGCCCCCCAATCAATAAATACCACAGGTGACATTTTAACCTGTGTTTTACAAAATAATACTTTAGAGTCAGTAAAGAGCGAGCAGGCTATATAGATAATTAATAGGGAATGTTCTAAATTATTCTCAGAAGAATACACACATCAGCATTCTGCACAGAGGGACGCTCTGTGTGCAGAGCGCATGTTGTAATTGCACTTCCTTAGCGTTGTTATGATGTCTCGATTATTGCTTACTGCCTGGAACACCGCCCATTCCAAAGCCAACAAGTAAAACAACACACAATGTTCTTCTTTTCGTTTGTCATTGTGCTCCAATTCCTTCCAAACAATCGTGTCGTGTGACTCGTGCCAGTCAGGTCACATTCTTCATTGTTTATGACCTCCTTCTACACACGTAAAAATGAATAGGCATGATGACTTACTAGTTGGGTGTGCCACGAATCGTGGCACATCCTTTGTTATCTCACATATATATTTATTATTATTATTTATTTTAGCCCCCCTAATCCTCGGTCAATATTTGGACTACATAGACAAACTACGTGTCAAAAGTTTCGTCTTGCTAGCGATTGATATGCTATTACTTTTATGTACGTTCCGTTGCACAGTTTAGGACCATACAACGTTTTTGTGGCATAAAGTTGATTTTGTCGGCAAAGGGTAGACTACTCAGTTATAATAGCCTACGTCACATTGTCGGCACATGTTAGCAACGACGCATTAGATACAACGTGCATAGAGACTGTTGCAGCACAGCAAGGAGGGTATCGTGCCGCCCCCCTAAGCATCCGTCAATATTTGGATTACTTAGAAAACGTCATGTCAAAAGTTGGTAGCCATTGAGTTGCTTGTCTTTTTATTTACCTGGCTAACTTGCTAGCCACAGTCACTGACGCTACTAACGTCACGAAACACGCGTGACTACCTCTAGCAGAACATTAGTTTAGCAGCTTGTTAACTTGGGAGATAGCTAGAGCTAGGCTAACTATAGCTTTAACGCTACTGCAAGGCAGCTGCAGAAACGCCACAAGCAAAAGGCCAGGGTAATAACTATTTACTATGATGCATCTGTTTTCAATCGTTAAAATAAACATTACTCACAAATACATTTTCGTTGTACGATTTATTATGACATTAGATTACAAGTAAACGATTTGTTGGTGAAATAATCATTACCTGTGATTTCAAACCAGTACTGCAACGCTGTAGCCTACGCGAGACACTGTGTAGCTAACAAAAACATCCACAGCTGTTTACAGTAGGAAGTCAAACGGCGACAGAACATGTTCGGCACTCCCTTAAATTAAAAGTATTTCAATAGGTGAAACTGTCTGACTACTAACCCGAACTTCATTGACACAGCCTAAATTTGTCAATCTGTTCATGAAAGCAATATTTAATTTCAGCCTAAACCGTACAACGGAATGTTCAACCAACGATCGCCACCAAGACGAACACTGTAGTAGCTCTACAATTTACCTGGGCTTCTCCACAAAGGGCTATATCGCATTTTGCGTCGTTACTGACAATGATCGCTATTGAGCTTTTTATGCATGAGCGATTTTCCACTGAATAAATGTCAAGTTTATTTACGTTTCTGGGGGCATGTCATAAGTTAGCAGACATAGAGCTACTGTTTGAATCGCGATTCCATCTGAAATATTTCCAGTGATAACGTTGTTAGGCTACAGTAGCTTCTTTCCAAGGGTGTTCTTAATGAATTATTATGCAATAGCCTAGAATAGACTATGAGTAGGCTAAATGCTTGACAATATCACTAGAAGGGAAAAACTTAAAGGGACGGACAAGCAGGCACACCCTCACAATTTCCCCAGAAATTGTATGCTCTCTAGTTTTCCTAATATGATGGCCCAACATTTCATATCCAACATAGAGTAAAAATGTAAAAAAATAAGTTAGTTCCAGCCATAATTTTAAATGAACGTTTTAATTACAAATTGAATTTGGCAATGATAATCAGTCATGAACGACGATATTGGGATCTAATTTGAGATTATTTTGCAAAATAAGAATCGTCTAGACTCAAGAAACATAATTTTGGCTCAGTGCCACAAGTTTTGTGCACCATGCAGTCTCTCTCTCTCTCTCTCTCTCTCTCTCTCTCTCTCCTCTCTCTCTCTCCCTCCCTTTCTCTCTCTCTCCTCTCTCTCTCTCTCTCTCTCTCTGTCTCTCTCTCTCTCCTCTCTCCACTCTGCCCCCTCCCTTTATATCTCTCTCTCTCCTCTCTCTCATCCTTCCCCTGATAGCTTTATGACGAGAGCTTTACTATGTTGACAGTTTGTTAATCCATAGATATATAGGCAGGCCTTTATATATATATATGGTTAAACCTGTACACACAAGATGACGTTTTGAAAAAATAAATGAAATCAAAACTGAGAGATAGAGTAGCCTAAATAAATAACAAATACAACAGTATGAAAAAGGACCAGGCAAGGTGGGTCACCACAGACCTCAAAAACTGGAATTAAAAGCAGTCATCGTCAGTTCTGGTAAACAAGCAGTTTCTATTATCTTATAGGCAAAATAGCTTGGAAATATGGGTATACAGAAACATATTCCCCTTTCATTTCTGCAATGGAAAATCCTTGGGATTGGACAGTTAGATTAAAATGTGTGTCAAAAACTGCCACTGGCAGGCCATATGGTAGGCTAATTATCAAATATTCTGTTAATGTTGTATGAACAGAGCAAATAAATTAACCAAATCGCGCAACTGGCAATACGCAATCAATACTTTAGTTTCGACGAATATATTCGGATGTCTAGTGTATTTGACACTAAACAACCTAAAACTGCCCCACGTTGCCCCACGCTGTAGAGAATTGGGGATTTCTGGTCAGATTCTTGACAAAATATTTTTTGAATAATACATTGTCAATTATTTTGGGCATGGTGCGTATGATAGGAGAGTTGTAGTCGTCTACTGTATCTTCGTGAAATAGAACAGTTTAAATACTGGATTAGGGCAGCAGTAATCCGATGGTTACAAATGTGCATGCGCAAAAACGAGGCGCATGTGTTTAGCAATTTGCTGAGGGTAATAAACGAATTGATGAAGGTTCATCACTGTCCAGATAGCATCCAACGCTTAACAACCACGAGGAGCTAAGCACCAACAGAGGTAAAGTTCGATCGATATATTTCAAGATCAATGTAAATGTTATTACAACTCTCGCCATTACAACTCTCGCCATGACCGTGATTGTTATGACACCGGCCATACTTGGATGTTCAAACACCGGCAAAACAAGAGCAACGACTATTCTTATGGTGACGTTTTTATGATATGAATTATTATTTAGAAATTGAAGCCTTGTTTGTAAACTTTTGGTGTACAGGCCTAGGTATATAATTAGGCACGTCGATGATCTACTCAAAACAAAAGCGCAAGTATTTAAATAGGCTATGGGAGTTTCGTATCCTGGAAGGCAAACTGTGACCCAATTTGAGAGGTATGCGCTCATTAAGATTCAAGTCATTTAATGGGGGGTTCGAAGAGGGGCCAAGAAAGTTTAGGAACCTAACATAAAATGTGTATAGATGTTCTGAAACAGAATCCCTTTAAAAAAGGTTATTTCAAAACAACAAAACAAACAAAACACTGAAACACCCTAGCACTGTTTGTTCTTAATTCAGTTGAAAGTACGTAAAGGAAAAATAACAAGGCCACAACAAGACAAGTGTGACACATAATAGGTACATTCCTTTGGCATTATGATTATGTCTGGATTCATAACGCAAAAGCAATAGATAAGCTTTAGCTTGTTCGGGATTAAACTAGTCATCTTGCCCCACATTTTAATATAATCTTATGAATCCTGGCTTCGACTAACACATATTAATCTCTTGTTTTTCAAATTCGATATTTCAATGACAGGACGTTACGTTACAGTGCTGAATTCAGATATATAATTAAGGTATTATTAATTTGTTAATAATGGTGCGAATTAAGTTTAGTAACAAAGCATTGTTCATAAGTGAAAGTGATTTATAGACACTTGATACCTTATGATCTCTTGTGGGTGGTGCCTGACGACATGTGACTTATTTTACAGCACTTCACCTAAAAGTGGGAACGGACTGAATCAAGACTCATGGGCTGCAACTGACGTCATCTAATCTGAGTGTATGAAGACCCTAGGATGTGGACATGTGCTCATACATCGCCAGTCGGTGCCATAGAA
The DNA here is from genome assembly GCA_903064625.1 of Mallotus villosus. Taxonomy (NCBI): domain Eukaryota; kingdom Metazoa; phylum Chordata; class Actinopteri; order Osmeriformes; family Salangidae; genus Mallotus; species Mallotus villosus. The sequence goes on from CAEFZP010003311.1 coordinate 1,217,036, forward strand.
CTACGTGTAACTTTAAAGTTAGGCAGTGAGTGGCCAAATGCCGTGCCAGTCTGTGTTCTGGGAACAGGATGTCGAAGTGTGAACTGATTGAGCTGAAGGACCTTAGCCTAAATGACCGTATTGAGCTTGCAGCTCCTGCCACCCGGCCTCCAGCAGCACCTCTAACCCCACGGCAAGTGAGAGCTCCAGAGAGGCCCAGACCGACCCAGGCCGTCCGGCTGGTGGGAGACAGTGTCAGAGTTGAAGGTGCAACGTGGTCTACAGGGGAGTCTGGGAAGGGACACGATTTCCAGCCTTGCAGCCACACCCAACTCACCTGGTGTGACTTATGTGGAGACTTCATCTGGGGCCTTTACAAACAGAGCCTACGCTGTGACAGTAAGTTATATTCTTTTAATGTTGTTTTCCAAGACTAGATTTTCAACTAATTGTGTGTGTGTGTTGAGCTGTTCGAAATGAAATGAGGAAATGATGTCCTTTGAGGGTATTTTGTGTGAAGAAAACTTGTGTGTAGTATAGCTATGATAGGGAAGTGAAATACGTTTTCTGTCAGCCAATCAGGATAAACTTGTCACAGATAATGACCCTATCAGCAGGAAGCTTCATGTTTTTAAAGCACCCAACTAGGTCATGGGAACACATATCTGGAGAATTTCCATGGAAGCCTGTTTTCGACTGAACAATTAGGGTGCCTGTCCAGAAACTGAAAGAACAGAGATACAGAAATATACTCAACCTTGTGTCCAATCTATTCAAAGCTGCGTCTGTTTAAGGATTAAGAGTTGATCCTCCACATGGGTTCAGAATCATAGCACAAACTCAACAGCAGAGGGCACTGCTTACCTTGTCGGCGCTGAACCCTATAGGAATGCTTCGAGAATGCCTTTTTTTCTTCTTCTTTTAATTAACAAATGAGTGTACTGTCATAAATTCAGTGTTCATGTTCTCTTTTTCTCTCTACTGAAGACTGCAGATATACCTGTCACTATCGCTGTCTGCCACTGATCCAGTTGGACTGCAGCACAGACAGTTGGATCTTGACTGACCAAACAGACGTTTCTGAAGACACAATAGAGACTGATACAAATGTGGTAAGATATATAAAGCAAGACTGTGCAGCAACAGTCTGACTGACAGTTTTCTCTTACTGTGTGTGTGTGAGTGTGTGTGTGTGTGTGTGTGTGTGTGTGTGTGTGTGTGTGTGTGTGTGTGTGTGTGTGTGTGTGTGTGTGTGTGTGTGTGTGTGTGCGTATGTGTGTGTGTGCAGTTCCTGCTCTGTAAGGCTGAGAGGGGGGTGGGTGAGGTTATGGAGATGGGCACTAACAATATAATGGCTTCTGGAGACCAGCCTCTGTGGGCCATATGCTCAAAACAGATTTTATTGGCCTTTCTCTAGCAACTGTCTGTCATGCAGATGGGTCACCACATTTAGGATGACTGGGGGTGGGACAGGTCATTGGTATCCTGACTGACAAAATATCAAGGAAAATCTATATCAATAACATGCATACCTCATGAAAGGATAAAGGAAATCCAGATAATCCATTAATTATCATTGTGTACTGTATTTGTTTTCCCTTGATTCTATAGGTCATTCAATATAAATGTTTTAAACAGTAGCCTGGCAGTAGGCCCAATCAAATGTTATTGCAGGGCCAAAGTTGCATGGGGTCTGTCTTCTCTCCTCTAGTTGGACAGATGAGTTGACCTGGACATTGCAAAAGAAAACAATAGGGGCTTGCAGGCATGGTACGGGTCCTTGGGGAGAGAATAGGGCTGTAAATGTTGATTCTGATGGTTCTTCAGTCTTTTATGGCCTGGGAGGGGCACAAAGGCCTAGGTTGATTCACATGAAGTTGCACTGCAGCAAGAACAGAATTTACAGGGAAGGACGTGAAAACGTAGTCTAGGTAGATTCATCACAAGGGGGTTCGCCTGTTTCTTTGTCTAAGAATGTATTTTGAGACGACCTGGGGTAGCTCTACTAGTAGTGGATACAGTAGCCAGGAGTCAGAAGACTCGGACTCTGATCTGGAGCAGTTTTTCACTGCACGCACTTCCTGCTTTCTCAAAGCAAAAAGAAACACGGTGAGAATAAGGATTGTACACCATGATTCATCTGTACCATTTTCTTCTGATTTATAATATAAGATGGGAGCTCAATATAGAAGAGGAAGAACATCTATAGTGTCGCAAGGGCAGTGTGCTTTTATTGCCTGTTGTGTTTTTTTTCTTGGATTATATTAAGACCTTTTGAGTTTATTGAATTATGTGGTGTTTATATATTTTATATGCTGAATAAAAAAGCCCTATATTCTAATTTGGCTGTAAAAATGACCATCACCAATCACCAATGACCAAATGTATACCATCACAGCTCCCAATTATGTGACTCGATATGTAGACTAAATGTAATTAATAATGGGTAACATAGGACTCTTACACCCCCATGTATAGGCTTGTGTTTGTTTTGAGCATGATTCATTGTCTCCACCAAACCTATCATTATAAAGTATTCGTCTGCATCTGATAAGACTAAAATAGCTTCAGAGTGATTGAAACACCCACAGCTTTTTGAAATATTTGTAGGTTACAAAGTATTTCATGCTGTGTGTTGGTTGTGCTGTCATGTGTGTGTGAGAGAGATAGAGAACGAGAGGGGGGAGAGAGAAAATAGCATGTTTTTTCAAGATTTAGCCAAATAAAATAGCTACTTTATAGTTTGTGTTGCATCAAGTCCTGATGAATTTACAATTTTACATGGTTTTTAAAAAGGTCTCAACTTAGCTCTAAGAATTAAGATTGCTTAGGGTATTGTATCATTTAAATTACACTTTATCTCTTTCTTGTAGGATGAACAAATTGACTGGGGGAAACAAGAGTTGACTGTCAGTGAAATTCAGCAAAAAGTGAAGGAATACAATGCTCAGATCAACAGCAATCTCTACATGGTGCTTGTGAGTAAATATCTATGTTCAGTATCTTTTTTTACCAGCTTCTCCATCCCAACATCTCCAATGCTAAGACACACAATGTTTTCAATGGAATAGTTACATGCTAATGATACCTATCCCAAAACAAACCTTAATATCAGTTTATTGGGGTTTCAGTTCTGATTACATCATTATTCAAATCATGCATTTCTCCATTAGTATAGGTTTTGTTTTAGGTTAGTATAAGTCTATAAGAATACTATAGGTCATTATGTGTATTAGTGTATAATGTGTATTATTGTATATTGCATACCTTTTTTGTATATTAGGATGTTTAGTACTATTATTTTCTTTTTATCTAATTCTATTTTATTTGAGCTTATCATAGATGTAATCTATGTTGTTAGTACATACATGTTATGTTATGCTAGGTTGCTTGCATTGTCTTGTCCCAAGAATTTCAGTGCCCAGTCTGACCTTGTGTTGTTCTGTGCACCTGACAATAAAACTTGAAACTGAAAACTGAAACACGCTGTTTATCTTCTCTCTTCCAGGACAGAGATGGAACGTACACCGGCTTCATTAAGGTGCTTTTTAAACTGGCCAGGCCTGTGTCCATCCCACCTCCTCAGAAACCCAGCGTCACACAGGAGGGAGGACCACAGGAGGACGACACGAAGCGGCGGACTTCCTTTTACCTCCCTAGAGATACGGCCAAGCACCTGCACATAAGCTCCCACACACGAGCACGAGAGGTCATAGAAGCATTGCTCAACAAGTTCACTGTGGTAGACAACCCAGCCAAGTTTGCTCTGTTCGAGCGCAGTGAGCGGGAGAATCAGGGTAAGGCCACCTCCACAAACTGCTCTGCAGCTTAATACCGGTAAAGCAGATGAGGAGATAAATCAGGACAAATAATGTAAATTTTCGGGTTATTTTGATGCGGAGCAACTAGACTTCTTTTCTCTTCCCTTTTCTCTTTCATTCCCCTCTACTTCCCAGTATACCTGCGTAAGCTACCTGATGAAGAGTGTCCGCTACATCTGCGTCTCTGTGCTGGACCCAGTGAGAAAGTCCTCAGTCTGGTGCTGAAAGAAAACGAGACGGGAGAGGTCAATGTAAGTGTTCCAACATCGAAAGGTCAACAGAAAAGGCTCAAATAATGCTCTACCCTGAAATAATACTTGTTCTCTCCCACAGTGGGATGCATTCAGCCTTCCAGAACTGTGCAATTTCCTCCGGATCCTTCAGCGTGAGGAAGAGGAGCATGTACGACAGATTATAAAGCGCTATGCGGTTGCCAGGGATAAGATGAAGACAGCCATGGCCAGTGTCACTACCCCTGGTTAACTTGTGTGGCACAGTGAAAACGTAGAAGGATGAACTTTTGACCAGAGGCATGTCCTGTGCCCTCACAATGCTCTTCTGAATTCTGATGAACGTTAACAACTGTCACTTCAGCAGACGGAGCATAACCCCTTGAAACAGGGACACGGACATGTTGAAAGTGGAGTACACGGGGTAAATGTAATTAGCCACCGTTATGTGAATGGCCATTGCAATGAATAAAGGACATTCTAGAGAAGAGAGAAGTATTAGGGTCGTAGACACTGCGGAACTGGAAACTGATGAATATTGGGAATACTGGGAATATTTGCTGCTGGATAGATTTTGGGGGGAAGATTTGGCCATCTATCTAAAGATTTTACTGTGTCAATTTACTATTATTATGTTATTAATAAAGGGATATGGTAACTACTTAGCTGTGTTTTTCATGTCAACCTTCCTGACTTGTTGGAGCTTTTTTGCTCGAAAAAGAACAAAGTATCCATATAATCACACTGAGGTACATAGAAACATTATACAAGTGTATAAACAAATACTCCCTTTAAACCTCTTTATGTAAGAGTCACCCGGAAGTTATCGTTGCAGTAATCTCTTCCGTGGCACACATTGACAGCTAGCTAGGTAGCCGCTTAGTTTTTGAACAAGAAGAAGCTAACTACAGTAGCTCTATATTTACTGGACCTTAGCTAAACGGTAGATCAATCCTCACCACTAAAATGGTATGTATTTGCTAGTAAGCTAAGTAAGATTTGATTGCCTTTGTTTTACAACAACGCACTATGCTTTATTGACCTAGGCTAGCTACTAGCTATCTTGTTCACAACAAACTATCGGATTGCTAACGTTCCTTGTTAGCTTAGCTAGGGCGTTGCCATAACATCCATAGCCATGCTAGCTAGTTTATTGCTACTTGCTAAATAGTTTAGATTATCTAGAAAGTAACACATTTGGAGGATTATTCACATGTCAATCTAAAACCGACGGCATACACATAGTCTACACATATTGCTAGTTGAATCAGACTTTGTCTTATTATTATTATGAAACATAACTACTGAGACGTATCAACGCTGTATCTATCATATTTGCTAGCGATGTAAACAAAAACATTGCTACACACTTTTAAACCCCTTTTTTGTGTGTGATCTTTTCTAACACCGCTTCTAGGCCGAGGTCGAGGAGACGCTCAAGCGAATTCAGGGCCAGAAAGGAGTTCAAGGAATCATCATCGTCAATGCTGAAGGTACTGTAACTGTACCAAACGTAGAAATCCAGCTAGCTAGACGGTCGTACATAACACAAATGCTTGATTGTAACAGTAAAGACACGGGGCACATCCGGAAAATAGTTTGTCTACATTTGATTGATTAAACATTCAATCATACATATGCAATCAAGAACAAGTGAGTTCACCTCACACAAACTCCACATCACACCCGTTCTTTTGTTAAAGCGCTGTCAGTAAACGCAGGCATTTAGTCATCGCCATTGCCGTCTCTCCTTCGATGCCCAGGCATCCCTATCAAGACCACCATGGACAACACCAGTACGGTCCAATATGCAGGCCTGATCCACCAGCTGGTGATGAAGGCGAGGGGGACGATCAGAGACATCGATCCTCAGAATGACCTTACTTTTCTCCGCATCCGCTCCAAGAAGAACGAGATTATGATCGCACCAGGTAAGGAGCTGCTGGTGGCAGTATTATTCAGGCAGTAGCTGAATAAACATAATCTTGTCCATGAGTATTATTTGTTAAAACTTGTTTTGTATTTGTGCTTTTGCTCCACAGACAAGGACTATTTTTTGATCGTCATTCAGAACCCCTCGGACTGAGAGGACCATGCCAACCTTTTATGTGCTTCTGGTTTGTTTTTAAAGGCCAAATGAGTGTTCTGTCTTTACTTTCTAGCTGAATTATATGACGTTCCCCGAGCACTTAAGGGACGACGAAGACCCCGGTAGAAACTAGATGAATCTATAAAGACTGCTGTCTGTATTTTGATGGGTTACTATAGATCAGAAGTGTGACCCTAGGACATATTAATACTGTATGCTTGATACCTATCATCATTCCAGTTCTGATGTTCCCCTTGCTTCTATTCTTCCAGTTCTGATGTTACCCTTGCTTCTATTCTTAAGTGGACACACACAACAACAACAACAACAGAATGCCCCTTATAAAAAGATTTCATTTCAAGAATATTTTTATTTATTTATGTTGTTTACAATTGTTACTCTGTCAGTTGCCACTATTTCAACAGTGTATCTCTTTGTAAAATGTTAAGCAGCATGCAGAATGATGAGCAGCATATTATTACACTACTAAACATCTGCTCTGGATGTCTCTGAGTTTTATGTTGATATTTTGCAAGGCCATTAAAACATTTAAATGGATCCATTAGTGATTGTTGAAAGAATCATGTTAGAATGGACAGTGTTGAATGGTAGTTGTAAAACTGGTGCGCGAATGTCCAGATGGCAAACACGGGAACAATATGAATATAAAAGCAGTGGAATAGAACCGTTTTATGATTAGTGTGGGTAGTACTGAAGTACAGCACGCACACTTTAAGATGTGTTCGACTGGGTGTAGATCTGATTTGAGGGTTGCCAGGTTTTGTTCATGGATTACTAAACAAAACGTCCTAATTTCATCGCAAGGGTAAACCACTAACGGTTGGGTGTACATGTTTTTACTGTACTGTTTTACTGTGTCATATAACTATCCCTGCTGACAAAAAACTTGAACATGCGTAGTCATTTAATTGGAACCAGGGCCTTAGGCCAATGTGAGAAACACAAAAGTATGGAGTTTTGAGACACCTCGATGGTGGGATGTTGCTGTGAACCTGGCAACCCAAACTGGTACAGCCAGCAAACTGATCAGTCTGGCGAGACTAGCACATAACAACTTGACCAGATCAGACCTGAAGAAAACAAAGAAATCTTCTTTCGACATTATCAGCTTTAGTTACAAGATATACATTTATATTTTTTAGATTGTCACTATACATTCGACAGTAATGCCATCTGACAGACCTTTCAAACAAAGAAGGACATTTGGTAAGTATGTTTCTAGACGATACTACTAGTAGTAGAGCGAACCCGCAGGCGCTAGCTAGCTACTGTAAACGGTATTTGTTTACCTTGCCATCAAGTGTGAGTTAACTAGTTAGCTAGCTTTAATTTTGTACACATAATCAGAGGTCAACTTTGTATTGCGGCTGTTCAGGTATCTAGCCACTGTTGACAATGTTAGCGATGAAAATTTGGAAGCAGTTGTTGACGTCAAATGGGCCTGCTTGTAATTATGTTCTGTTTTGGCAGATTGCTTGGGAGGGTTGGCATATATGTAGTCAACTAGCCAACCACCACCAGCTGTCAAAGTTGTTACATTTTCATAAACTGATGTCATGTATCTGTTGGGATCTCTAGAAATGTAAATGACTGTCTAAATCCCATATCAACAGTGACAAGGGCGGATTAAAGTGAATTAAATAGTTGGGATAAAAAAGGCTACTTGTCCAGCTGTCTTTGTGAGTAATAGGAGAAAATAATTTATGCTGACACATTGTACACAGTACACGTGTTCAGTGAATTATATTGTAATATGATACACAATATGACGATGGGGCGTGGAAAGGGAGGAGCTAAAAACAGGCCGTTGCATAATCTGAACAAGTTAGGAAAAATACAGATCAGAAAACATAACTTGGTCAGTGACGTGTTGATGATAACGTATCAACTTGTTTATTTTGTTTAAAGTACTTGAATGGATCGCGTTGAAATAATGAGTTACTTAAGGTATCGATGATTCTTTTGTAGCGCAGCTCTCAAACATTTCAGACAATTACCTCTAGTCAGTTTGGCACAGTGACCCGTAACACATTCTTTATAAAAATGTTTTTGCTCAGTACTGTAATGTTGCGTTCAGATGTAGGACGTTAAACATGTAATGAATTGCCCGATAGTAGCCCACCTTGACCACAACAGTGGAACAATTCATATAAATTCATATATTCATATATGGTGGGATTGTTAAATATCTCTCAGCCTAACATTGTTTACAATTGTATAGTAGACTATGTATCTGCGTGTTGCCATGCCTACATTGATCAGAGTGTGTAACAGACAGGTGTTTGAGTCATTCATCAATCACCTGTCTTTGTCATCTGCAGCTGATCGCTGCAAGGAGGTGCAGCAGATCCGCGACCAGCACCCCAACAAGATCCCAGTAAGTCTATCATGCTCGTGGTCATTCCTACGGTTCACACAATCAATACAGTATACCTCAATTCTCTGCCTATCTCTCTGTTACACTGTAGTATCTCAGTGGAAAGATAGTCCACGTTTCCAACACTTAAGGTGCCCTTGATTCTGGCCCTAGCAACCAAAATCATCCACTCCCCCAAGTATTTGAGATAGTTGAATCAGTCATTTAAACTCTAATGGAGAACTCCATCTCTTTAGTCTCATTGGATGATCAAATGAGATTCCTTCTCAATAAGGAGTTTGTCTGATGGCTCCTGAAAGCCTCTCTCAGGTTCAGTCCCACTAAAGTGATTACAGTAAGAAGTCTGGTTCACACTCAAGCCACACATTCCCTCTGCTGAGGTGTGAACTGTTCCTGGTGGATAGCAGAGGACTGCTAACAAGCACAGACAGAGCTGTGGAGACAAGTAGCGCAACAGTGTTACAGACAGGGAAACAAAGGGAAAGATAGAGCTACAGTCAAGGCCATGCTCAAGTCAACAGACAAGACACACACTATGATACTTCTGTTTGTGGTCAGCATTAAGCAGTATCTGTGTGTGCTCCAGGTGATCATTGAGCGGTACAAGGGGGAGAAGCAGCTTCCTGTGTTGGACAAGACCAAGTTCCTGGTTCCTGACCATGTTAACATGAGTGAGCTGGTCAAGATTATAAGGTGAGCTAACTAAATGACCACAAATCATTTGGCCTGGATAACATAGAAACACACAGTATGAGAAGAGTAGCACTGTATTGATCCTTGGGGGGGGAAATGGTGCTGTTATAGTAGCAGATACAACCTTCTGAATCAGATAATATAAATATACAGTGGTGCAAATGACAAGTAAGAATGTTCTCGGCATGCCTGGGAAGTGCAAACATGCCTTACGGTCTCTTAGTGTCATGTTGACCTGTTTGTTTACTTCTCTCACGTGTCACTGCAGGGTAGTGGAGGGGACAGGGGGGTGATTAGCCAAGAACAAGTGCATGCACTGAACCTGTGGCCTCAGGGAACATTCAAGCCTACTAGCTCATTTGGACCCAGAAGCCCCACTGTGCAGATTTAGGGGAATCTGAGAAGTGCAAGGATTGTGGTGTTGGCTTAGTGCTCGCTGGTTAGACTTGACAGCATATAGATGTTCTCATATACAGCCCATACATTTTACTCAGACTCCAGAAGAGCAGATTGGGTCTAATGTGACTGCCTGTCTGTCTTCTGTCAGAGAAGGTCTATATATGGCTGTCCCAGTGACTGCCCAGGTCTTGCATCATGGGTTGAAGGAACAACTTTCAGGGTGGGGGAAATCAAGTGCATTATTTCACTGTCTGTCTGTCTCTCTCTCTCTCTGTGTCTCTCTCTCTCTTACCCAGGCGCCGCTTGCAGCTGAACCCCACCCAGGCCTTCTTCCTGTTGGTGAACCAGCACAGCATGGTGAGCGTGTCTACCCCCATTTCTGAGATCTACGAGCAGGAGAGAGATGAAGACGGCTTTCTATACATGGTGTACGCCTCCCAGGAGACCTTCGGCTGCTAGGGAGGAAGAGGAGGAGGAAGGGGGGATGAGAGGGAAGAGGAGGAGGAGAGAAAGAAATATGCCCCCACTGGGTTTATCCAATAGGAATCATAGATAAACATCACTGAGTTCCCGTCCCCCATTCCCCCAACCAACATCCCGATTCCCCATCCCTTGGCCCCACCCCCCTGGTTCCTGACCTCCCATACCCTTGGCCCCACCCCCCTGGTTCCTGACCTCCCATCCCAGTACCCCTGCTCTCCTGCTCTGTCTTGTAGGGCTAGTTAGAGGTACTCCTGGGGGAGCAGTCCCACAGGTCATGACATAGTGGTCCTTTCCTCTCGCTTTTTACTCTGTAGTCAAACTCTCATTACCAGGACCTGCGGCTATAATCATAGCATCTCACATGGCTAGGGTTTGTAAATAGATTTTCACCCAGACACTACATTTATTTTGTATTGATCCCGTTTCGAGTTTATTATTTGGTTGTTTTAAAATAGTGTCGTCCTAAATGTGGTTGGCCTTCCCTAAACTAGAGGGTTATGTATCATCTGAGTTTCCCCCCGTGTGTTAACAGACAGCTATAAAATCCACCAAGGTAACCCACAGTATGTAGTGCGTTCAAGTCCTGAGAGATGCTACGCTAAATATAAGCCACCATTGAACACTATTCACCCTTTTAATAAGCTAGGACAGTGTTGTTCTTAGTTTACTGCCATCTCCTCTGTTTCTCTCCACACAGCCATCACCATCTGTAGTCAATCAGCTAGTATGGGGAATCAGATGGAAGGTGTTTGTTTCTAGCAATTCCCATTCCTGAGGATATCTAGGCCCGGCCCAGAAACATCCTCTTGTTGCTTGTCTCAGGATTTAGGAAAGCTCACCAGATTGGTGGCTGTTTAATAGGTCCATAGAAGGGCAAGATGGAGCTGCTATTGCCTTGCTTCATCCAATCTCGTTTCCTCAGATCTATTGCCTTGCTTCATCCAATCTCAATTCCTCAGATCTAAAGTCCAGAGCAAAAGTAACTTGGGGTTAGCGATGCATGTTTTGTAACAATGGGTTGCCAGGCTAGGCAGAGTATGTGACTCAGAGTTGTCGAAGCAGAAACTCAGCCAAACTGGGATGACCCAGGCTGCAAAACAGGCCCCCCTCCTGGTTTCTGGGCCAGGCCTGACCTAGCTAGCTGTGGAATATTGGTGCTGGGGGATAATTAGCACAATGCTCTGCTAGGGATGTGATGTGTGTTGTGATCATAGTTAGTAGAGTAAAGAATTAACTAGTATATAATGTAGGAACAAGTACGCTTATTTGCACATCATAAATTAAAAAGAAATATAAGACTCGGCATTGAATTTAGAAATGACTGTATAACATCTATTCATTTTGTATGTACTGTTTTTTTTCCCTGTAGTACACCATATGTACATATGTGTGTATGTATGTGTGTGTGTGTAAGTGTGTCTGCCTTTGGGTGAAATGACTTGGGGAACTAGCAGGGCGTGAAACTACACACCTTGCATGTTTTTCACAACTTGTTTTTTTAATTGATTAAGCAATAGTTATAATTGTTTTTAACTTTATTTAATTACCAATCTTTTTAGATCTGTCCAAACCAAAAACTGAAAGAAATGTTCATGTATGAAACAAGTGTACGTACAATCCATCATATGTAATCCACTCTGTTACAAAGTGTGTTTATTTGAAAATTCTGATCTTGTAACTAATTCAAGGAGTGTACATAGCAACATTGCTACATTATTTTAAGCATTTGCCAATAAAGATGTTGCCTTGGAAAATGTAATGGCTTTGTACTTACTTAGATTTGAGTCAATGGATCAAATGATGAGGTCCCATGGTCATCTACCACCACTAGAGGGCGCTACAGTCCAGGATGTGAATAACAACCCTCTCAAAAGACCCAACAATCTCCTTACATGCTGGATTATCTGGCTCATTGAAAAGTTAATTATTATTTGACAATCATCAGTTTACTGAAAGACCAAAACACACAGATCAGCAGACTATCAGTTTAATTATACAAGACAAGGTACAGCAGAGCACAGCACCCTCAATTTAGTCCATGTTGATTTTTATGTTACCCTGTATGGGACTTAATTTGTTGCAATAGACACAAAGACCAGACTAAATGGACATTTCCCACTTCAGTATGAGTCTTGTCCTATCTCATATCCTATTATGTTGGTTTGGAATGCTGTCCCGCTACAGATGCAGTTAACTTTGGCTGGAAAACAGGAAGTGAAAACCTGCCTTCCACGCTTTAACATGGAGTGGGGCCTTCACTCTTCACTAAAAAGGTGGTCAGTTCAATGCAAGTTACAATACTTCTGTTATCATACAAAGTTAGACAGGAACCACACGACAAAACAAGAGTTTTTAAGGCATTTTCAGTCTGAAAGGGCTATTGATAAAACCAGTTTTTTGAAGCGTAATGTTCTTTTAAGTAGAAGGATTCCACCAGGCCACCGGTGCTCTACAACCCCTTGAAGCTGGACCAAGAAGGAAATGGGAAGGTGTAAAGGAAGAGAGTGAAAGTGAGGTAGGAGGGAAAGCAGGGGGAGGGGTGTTTCGTAGGAGAATCCTCTACACATGTGTCACTTGTTGCCTCACAGGAGTCTCCCCTTCTGTGGTAGGATGGACTGACAGGAGACACAGCGCTTAAGTCAGGCTGTGGAGAGGGAGAAGAGAAAAGATTTTAGGTGAGACAAGCTACCTCTACGGCTGTTCTCTGTCAACAACCTATTGAAATCATGGGACTTCCATCAACATTCTGCTTGAGGGTGTGTCTTGTAACTGACCTGTCAATCAGAGAGTCTCTCATCGTGGTGGCGATGGCGCTGGGTGGAGCCTCGCTGAGACGGAACACACTCTCTATGACAGACAGCTCTGTGCTGGTGGTGTCCAGGCCGCAGAATGCACACCAGTCGTTCACCACCATCCCACCGGCAATGACTTCACTACCACGGTTCACTGTACCAGCCTGGGGAGAGCACAGGGAAGGAGAGCAGAGGATATACCTTAACACTGCCTTCCCGTGTTCAGGAACATACTCTGGCTCAAGGTATTCTTACAGTGCCAACAGTTCTGCTAACAGACTGTTTCCTTGGATGGAACAAAGTAATCCCAGAAAGTTAGCTCTCTCTAACCCCATTAATGCCCACCCCCTATGTTTTGTCAGAAGGTCCTCACCACCAGGGGAACTTGCAGCAGGGAGGACAACTCATCCTGGTCCTCTATAGAGGTCTTGGGGTGGACCAAGCCTCCCTGGTTGGTGAAGGCGCAGTAGCTGCCCACCAGGACCTGCTCGGCCACTGTCTGGCGGAAGACCTCCACCTTCAGACTGTCTGCCAGAATCTCCTCAGTTTCCTGCAAGGGAGCATGGGAAATGTAGTCAGACAAGAGGAGCATCGGGAGAGTCTGCTCCCAAGTCAGACTGGAAGGGTCGAGATGATGAGGTTGCATAATTGAGTGATAATTGTGACAGACTGTTTTTAAACATTCTTATCTGATGATAGAAAGGTAATGTCCAGTCAGTTTGACTCTTACTGTGTGTTAGTGTGTGTGTTTATACCACACAACAGCTGCTGTATGTGTGTGTGTATGCATCTTTCTCTTACCCTGTCGAGGTCTGGGTGGACCAAGGCTACATAGTCATTGCAGGCGATGACGTTGCCCAGGGCGGACAGTCTCTCCTCAACCCGCTGGATGCGGACCGAGTCAGGCAGGCAGTTCCTGATATGCTGCAGCTCCTGGTCTGTCGTGTTGTTGGGCACCAGAAGCCCGTGGCGGTTCCCTGGAGGAGGGGACACAGAGAGGAGACTGTTAGAGGGTCATATCTGGAGAACCCATCCTACAGATACTGTGAGGAGGGAAGGGATCAGTGCCTGAATTCACAGGCACTGTGCGCTTTTTCCACAGGCGCTACATTGCAGTGTTTTCCACTTGTTTTGAGGTCTTACTGGAGTCGAGACAGCTCCTGACACTGTACTCACCCACACACATTCTCCCGATTATCCTACAACCTGCTATGGAGGCGTGAACCACTGGGATGGTCTCTGATAGCTCCCCTTCAAACACACTGGGGGAAGATACAGACCACAAGTCAGTATAACAGCAGTAACCGATACCTAGCCACATGCAGCTTGGAGTGGAACTACGTCTAATATCGCTTTAAAGACAGACATGTTTATGGAATTGAGTTCATCTTTGTGAGATCCATAACTCACCTGTAGAAATTCTCTGATCCACCAATGGCCACTAGACAGTATGTGTTGGTCAGCTTTGCGAAGCAGCCTATTTCGTTGTTCTTTTCAAATGACGCTCTTACAGCCATGGTGATGTCTTACAGGTGTCTTGTAAGTATGATGATATTTTGGGGGAGTTTTTTCTGACACTGTAAAAGAGAGTGTTAGCCAGTTAGCTATAGTAGCTATAACGAGCGTTGACTTCTATCTAGCTATCTAGATGTTGCTAGCTAAAGATACTACCTACATCTAAACCAACTGACAATATAGCAGTAATGATACACTAGTCACTGACCGTAACATTCTAAACAGCAACGAATCCGCACATATAATGCTAGAATGAAGCTACTATAGCTAGGTAGCTAGTTGAGTTGACGTTTACCAGCTAACGGTTAGCCACATGTCTCAAGTTTGATTGCGAATTATCTCAAACTTTACAGGAGTAACGTTACCCTACTTAGCAAACAAGAGTAAAAGCTTGATGCCACTGCTTCATACTCCATATTACCATGACGATCATACAAATGAAGATCTCAAATTGATGATTACAATCACTAATACCTTACCTAGCTATCCAAGATGCGTGGCCTCGCAAGCAAGCAAGCATGTATGCGTAAAGCTTCCTCCTTCATTCCACGTGTTGACGTCAAGGTTGCCAGTTAAGTAAACATCCCCCTTTTTTTCGTAATGTCAAAACAATTCATATTTTATCAGGTTTATGGATGTGTGTCAGAAACAAACCCCCAATATCCCTTTTTTTGTTGGTACTTACAGTTATAAAAATAACGTATACCCTCCATTTCAATGTTGATCTTACAAATAAATCAATCCTATTATAGTATGACTTTTAGAAACCTGACAACCCAATTTAGATATTTAGTGGGGTTGATATGATGTCATGAGCTTTATGCATTTGAAAGGATATATTCGCTTTCAGTATACAATGTATAGTGTAACCGCTACACTGATTAAGAAATGGGGATGAGGCAGGAGCAGCAACGTTCTGTTGCACTGCCGTCTGCACTCTTCCATATAATTAAAACATTAGTATATCTCTATTCTCTCTCCATTAAACTATATTCGTTTTGTATTATGTATGTTACTGTCTACTAGTATAAGGACACACGCACTACAGTAGATCGAAACACCTGTCATCAATCAACGCAAGCTACTGTGTCTCCCCTTTTTTTGCTCCCATTGATCAAGTCCTCTGGTTCTCTGCCTCCTCCTCCAGTAACTTGCATAGCAACTGCAGTCTAGGCGTCTCAGCTTGGTGGATTTTGTGCGCCAACCAGGTTGGGGCTCCGTGTGACGTCTTGTTTGTTGACACTTTCATTAGCTAGCCACCTGTGCAACGTCATTGCAGTAGGGAACATCGGTCCTCGAACTGTCAGACATCATTTTCTGCCTGGAAACACTATAAACTAATCGGAAGAGCGAGAGAGAAAGAGTTGGATCTCTTGGGGTCGATTGCGAGGGGTAAAGGCATTTTCTAAGCGACCAGCTGAGGATAGGCTATGCCTTCATATATTGACACTCGACACAAATGTAGCTTGCAAGGCCAAACATATGCATGTTTAAGACGTCAGCTTGCTTTTCAAACAACGTCTTCTGGCAGTTTAAATGTCTCATTCGGGGATATAGATATATTGGGATCTGCTTTATGAATGACAGCATAGACTAATTGACATAAGATACAGTATGTTTTAACATTAAATGATAACCCTACTTATTGAGTATGTAAAGGACAATTGCAAAACAGTTCTGAAATAAGCATTTAAGCAAATCTTTTAGAATCAAACAGTACGCTATTTGCTATTCCCAAGCTGTGCCATATAGGCTATGTATTTGGAAAGGAAATAGAATTTGGTATTATTATCCTTCAGATGAACCAGTGGGAGTTAGTTGATGTGGATAGTTGTGTCCTCATGGACAACCTATGGAGATAGTGTTACAGTGACATCACAAGAGGACACTGTCTTATTAAAACAGATCAACTCTACTATTTGACTACTCTCTCTCTCTCTCTCTGCTCTCTCTCTCTCTCTCTCTCTCTCTCTCTCTCTCTCTCTCTCTCTCTCTCTCTCTGCTCTCTCTCTCTCTCTCTCTCTCTGTATCTCTCTCTCTCTCTCATATGCACAGACACACACACACACTGTCTGTGTTTCTCCCAACTCAGTATGGGGGGAGGCCAGAGTCATGAGAGGAGTCTGCCAGAGGAGGGGGAGAGAGTGGGGTCTTTATCCACATCGCAGGATTCCCAGAGACAACCTGCCTCAGAGAGCACCACTCTAGAGGGTAGGATACTAATTATCTCCAGTGCTATGACTGACCTTGGCTGTAGTGTATGCAGTCTCCTTGTATTATCAGTTGATGGGCTACTTGGCATTTAATATGATTTTTCCTCCTCCTAATTCTTCTCTTCGTTCTCCCCACTCCTTCCTGTTCTTCCTATTCCTCCTCTTTCTTTCGTCAACTTCCATAATCCTCTTCCTCCTTTGATCTATACCTCCTTCTCCACTTCCCCTTTCTGCTCCTCCTCTTCCCCCTCCTCTTCCTCCTGTTGTCTTCCTCCAGAGCCTTACCCAGAAGCCCCAGCCCAGCTGCCCCAGTGCCAGATGGGTAGCAGAAAGGTGGATGACATGTGTTTCATGATCTCATGCACCAACTGGTACTAAGACACTACGGAGTAGCTGTTGCTTTTCTGCGCTGTCTGAAATGAACATCAATTTGACCTGTGATGCCCCTCCTCTCATTGTTTACTGCTATATAGTTGAATGCAGTATAGAAGTCTCAGACCACTTTGAATCTTGTACTATAATTGCTGATGCCTGACAATTGTACAATTGTAGACATTTTGTATAATTAAGGCATAATTGTGATTTAATGCTGTGCGTCACCCCACCTGCATGAAGAAGTCAATATACAGTAAATATACCAATAATAAAATAATCAGTCATGCAAATAATCAAGTTTTCACTTTTATTGAAATTTCTTTGTTAATAGAACATGGTGATATTGTAAGATTCTCAGTGTGGTCCTGTAAAATGAAATAAACTGGAGAAAAGATACCTTTGTCCCTAACCAATAAACTTATATATGCTAGTAGAAAAAACTTCAATAATATCTTAAGACATTAACATAAACATGCCTATCAGTATAAGCATTTTGTTTGAAATGGTAATATTATGTGCAAATGCTAAGCTTTTTCAAAGAAACAAAAATACAAAATTTTCAAAAGCTTCAGTTTGTATATTTACATGAGAAGATATTTGATATCTGACTGCAAATTACATGACTATAAAAACAATACACTACGAAAAAAAAGGTGCAATATGCATTTAGAGAACTGAGCCATTGTTGGTGTATATTATCAAATCACTTGCTGATAAAAACCCAAATCAATGAAAAGCATACCAGTATGTACACAAAAGCTCATAGGAAACACAAACAAAAAAAGTCTTCAAATCTCTTTTAAAGCTATATCTGCCAAAATACCCCTTGATTAGCAGTGTTCCAAGAACTCCCAATATAATGAATAGCAACTTCAAAATTCTGGACTACTGTACCTTTGATATGTTTTTTTCCTATTATCCTCTTATGAAAAAGAACTTTTATAAACAAAAGGCAACAACAGGCCAACAAAAGGCAACTCACTGTTGTCCAAAGCCACCAGTGTACATTATCCATAGAAGAGTCTACGAGAAACATAGGACAACACAGAGCTCCTGGAATAGAATATAAACTGTCTGGATAAATAAGATTTAAAAACAAATGTGGATATAGCAGTCATGGCCCACCTTGGGTTATAAAAGTAATGTACATCTGTCCATGTTGAGGATCGACTAAACTGTTTGAGGGAACTATGCTATTTGGTAACACTTGATTCAGTGGGGACTCATAAATATTCTACTGATGCTCAAACTATCAACTCTGCTAATCTGCAGGTGCTTGTTGAGGTTGGTGGACAGTTAGTTCAATATTTGTTGATAGTGAGCACCTGTAGGTCATCTATATGAGGGCCCTCCTGGTAAAGTGTTTCCTATCAGTCTCTCTCAGGTACCCTTATATACGTATCTGTTGTTAAGACTACACACCTGCCCTGCTACCATACATATGTGTTTACTGTTTACCTGTAGCCTTTTTACCTCTAAACATGTATACTCAGATTTTACATCTCAACAAATATATACACATTTTTCGACTACTCTTCAAGGTATGGTACACTCAAAGCACAATGATTGAGTCAATGAGGAAATCAAACTGCCTTTGTCTCTCAGCATTCCAACGTAAACACCCCTTCATCTACCAGTCGGAGTCTGTCTGAACTACAGAGTATTGTCATTTTTCAGTGACGTAAATATTCTGGTAAACGAAGTCTGAATTGATCGCTTCGATGGTACTGTCGCCCCTAACTGCCTGATATGAGCCATGCGATGCACTAAACGTGGTCGTGCTACTCGTCGGCAGTCACACACTGCCGATCTTGCCCACACCTGCTTGACCTCGGCACCCTCCAACTCCGCGAGCGGGACGTCCGCCAGCTACGCAAACGAAAAGCGATTCGCTGACGCTAGTGGTCAAGTCCAGCCAATTCACATCGGCTACTCAGAGAAATCAAGAGCTTTTCCCAGGATTGTTTCCTGCTACTGAATCGTATCTCTAAGTACTCGTGTCTGGTCAGGGACACAACTTTATATACATGAGCACAGAAAGAGGCAAAAAAGAAATGACTACGCTCATTTGCACATTTGAATCATCAGGTCCATCAAGTCAATCTGCAACAAGAGATTGCAAATCAGGGTTGGGGTCAACTTCATTCAATACAGTTAGTGTGGTAAATTTCAATTAAAATATTTAAAAATCAAATTATTTAATGCAAAAAAGCTTCCCATCAATCCTCTGTAGCATAGCATTTGAAATAATTGTAACTTGAATTATACAATTGCTATTTTAATTGAATGATGGATTGACAGAAGGACCCCTACCCTTATTGTAATGAGATCACTACAAAGTTGGGAAAATGTTACAGCCTTTAGATCCTTAGTGAAGAGAAAACAGAGTGAACACAGTCTTAGGGTGCCAGTATAAAAAGTTGCCCAAAAGGATATCCTTTTCACTGTTCACAGAACACTTGGAGAGCAGACAATCAAACAGCGACTCTCTCAGTGCAGTTTTCAGTCAATCAATCAATAAGTTCAGGTACTCAAGAAATAGTCAAGAAGTTTCTAAATGGAGGAAGACAATCAGTGAAGAACATTATGGTGGCCCCTTATAGGTTCCAACCAAGAGAAATAGAGACAGAGAGAGAGAGAGAGAGAGAGAGAGAGATAGAGAGAGATAGAGAGGGAAAGACAGAGAGAGAGATAGATAGAAAGAAAGAGACAGAATTGAGGCACAGAAAACAGTGTATAGTCATGGATCTACTGTTCATGAGCCACGTCACAGACACACTGGTAGCAGAACCAGCTAGACCACATGATCACAAGACTGAAAGTAAAAAAAGAAGACATTACTGGTATAGCCACCAGCTGTATCACTACTGACTAAGCCCTCTTTAGAAGACAGTGGTTCAGATGAGAGGTCAGACATAAACACTGACTGACTCAGTCTGATCCTCTCCAGTGTATCTACGGTCATGATCTCTAAACTCTTAGCAAAAAAAACGAGCTCTTAGACAGTCAAATATAATCATATGATGTTAAGCAGACTTGCCTGCCAGTGAGGAAGGGGTTTTCATTACTTCGACAGGCACAAACAGAAAACATGGTTGTGAATGTAAAAAGAGGCCAAGGCATGTGATGGTGGTGATGTGGGTTGACCTGTGACCTATGGATCCCTGTTAGGGACAAACCCTAGTGATGTAAGCATAATGACTGGATCTGATTTAAACTCAACTTGAGGACGGCCATAGTATATGGAGGTTGAGAGAGAGAAAGAGAGAGAGAGAAAAAAATCTTCTCCAAAAAATCCACTACTCAGTCACTGAGAAATGAAAACATCTGGTGATCCAGAGATCAATGTTTTTTTTCTATTATTTTTTATGGCCTTTCTACCTACATTATTTCTTCAAGTTTGTAGAATATTTTTTTGTTCTTTTTTTAGAAGTTCTTTTGACATGTTGACAGTTGCAATTTGTGTACAAGTTAGTTAGAGACTAGCCCGATGTGGGTAGAGTCATCTCTGTGTCCAGAGGAAAAGAGAGAGAGACTTGAGGTCCAATAGAGGTTCAGTACCACCCTGTTCCCTCCCCCCTCTGAATCATATTGGCCAAGAGGTCACCAGGCTCCGACAAGGTTGATGCTTCTAATTGATCCTGCTCTAACTGCATCCAATCGTTCCTTAGCGTCACCTAATACATATCCATCACAATGTTCACCTAGCGGCCAATGGAATCCAAGGACACAGGGAGGAAGAGACAGTCGCCAGGTGACCCCTCCCTCCTCATGGTCACTGTGTGTGAGACCAGAGCAAGAAGCTGCTGTGGTGGGAGTCAGGATGTGTCTCTCAGATCTGTCTCGACAGGAGTGGAAACTGCAGCCAGGGTCCTCGGCCCTGCTCGGCGACAGCCTGCCACCCTGTCATACCCACTCCTGCACTGGGTGTTTGTAGTACGACGTCACGGTCTGTTGCACTCCTTTGTTCTTGAACTGGAAGATGGTGTAGACCAGGACCAGGATGCAGAGAGACAGGATGCAGGGGATGACCACGGCGATGGCGTTGACTGTGCTGGGCACGTCGTTGATGGTCACCATGATGTCCACGTCGTCGTTGGGGAGCTGCCGGTCCCGGTTGCG
The DNA here is from genome assembly GCA_903064625.1 of Mallotus villosus. Lineage (NCBI taxonomy): Eukaryota > Metazoa > Chordata > Actinopteri > Osmeriformes > Salangidae > Mallotus > Mallotus villosus. Next base: position 1,238,145 of record CAEFZP010003311.1, read on the forward strand.
ATCCAGATCCGACTGGTCACAGCCCATCCAGTCCTTGAGGATGGACTTTAGGGTAGCCCGGCTCTACGTTCAGCTTCTGGTTGTCAAACTTCCAATAGTCCTTCCCCTTGTAAAAGTAGGTGTAGACTACAGAGGGAAGGAGAGAGGGAATTGGAGAGGGAGGGTGTAAGAGGGAGAGAGAGAGAAGTTTAGACTGTTATGTGACCTAGATACAGCAGGCATGCTCACATCAGGGACATTAAAAACATAACCCCTGAAATCTATATATACACAAATATATCTGTATAAATCAGGTGAAATAACCTGCAAAGATGTCATTGTCCCTTTATCACACCCTAATCACTAAGTATATTTTCTGTTCGAGCCCAGAGTGGAAGCATAGCTTTGGCCTAAGTGCTTCTTGTTATGAAGGAGACGAGCTGTGTGGTGTTGCATAATGCCTGGGAGGCAGGGCCACCCTGAGGCTGCGTGGCACACACACCAGGCTGGTAAACAGCCTCAGCACACCCACACACACACCCACACACACAAACTGATCCAAGCACACACACCCACACACACAAACTGATCCAAGCACACACACACACACACGCACACACCAACCAGACACACACTTACGCACGCACCGACACATAGCCCACATGCTCATAACGTGACACCATAACAACAAGACCAACAGAAGCCCCAGAAGGTTATGATTGATGAAGTCCTCTCCTCAGCCTGGCAACATCATCACATCCTGCCAGACCCTGTGTGCTGCGGAGAGCGAGCGAGGGATGAGAGATCATGCAAGGTGCCCATGCTCGGCTGTCCCTGTCAGCATCTCTGACCCTCGCCTCCGGTGTCCTGCTGTCCGCTGCGAGGGCGGGTTCAGCAGGTCATGACACGTTCGACAGAAGTGATGAGGATGATGATTTCCTTCTAGGAGCAGGAGTCTCAAGAGGGCTGGCCTGGCCGGCGTGCGTGGCGGAGAGGAGGAGGAAGAGGGGGAAGTGTTTGTGCTGTCTCAACACAAACTAACGGATCCTGCAGCCTGAGGCCATGGCTGGATTAACCTCTGTATGAAGCATCCTGCGCAGATTCTGGGATGGCCTTGCACTACAAACCCCGCTTCCCCCCCCCCACGACCCTGTCACCCGACCCCGCCTCCCACCTTCACGTAGAGGTCTAGGTACTTACATCCCTCCCTGCTGACGAAGGCCCCCTGTGGTGCCTCTGGGATGCCCTTCCACACGGTGATGGGTTTAGGGTAACCAGGGTCGGCCGTGCGCTTCTCCTCGTTGTAGCGCCAGTACTGGTCGCCCTTGAAGAAGTAGGTCTTGCCCACGGGCTCCCAGCGCAGTGCCGTGTCGATGCCATCCTGGGGGAGGTAGCTCCCCAGCTCCACCAGGCTGTGGGGGTACCCTGGCTCCGCTGTCACCTCCTTAAACACCCAGAACTTATCACCTGGGGACACACAGACAGACAGACAGACAGGATTTATACACCCAATACTTATCACCTGGGGACACACAGACAGACAGGTAGGATTTATAGCTATCAGTTTACTGTAGTACTTATGACCTGCGTACACTCAGACAAGGTTTCAACATACAGACAGGCAACTAGGAGTCAAACATCTAGAATCACAAGGTAACTTTGACACTTAGTCAAAGGTCAACAGCTTGCACCCAGGCACTTATTAAATTAGTGAAAGACGATTAGTGAAACCTAATTCAGATAACATGAAGGAGCTTTAAATACCTTTAAAGAAAACAAATTTGCCATCTGATCTCTCATAGGCTGCATCGATGCGAGGAGGAAGACCTTTCCAGAACTGGTCAATCTGCATGGGATAACCTTCCTGAACCTTGTTGTTCCTCAGACGCCAGAACCATCGGTCCTGAGGAGAGGAGAGGAGAGGAGAGGAGAGGAGAAGAGAGGAGAAGAGAGAGATGAGAGGAGAGAGAGATAGAGAAGAGAAGAGAATAGAGAGAGAGGAGAGGAGAGTGAGAGGAGAGGAGAGGAGTAGACTAGAGCAGAGAATCGAGACGAGAAGAGCAGCTACGCGCAGATCAGAGCCTAGACGCGACTCGACGACTCAGAGAAGAGAAGATAGAGAAGAGAAGAAGAGAGTACATCAATCTCAACTCATTATCATTTGGCTTCCGAAAATCTAGGACATAGTCGAGATAACTCCCAACTGATTGCTACCCACACATGTACAGTACACTCATAGACACACATGTACACACATATACACACAAAACACACATTTACACACACACACATACTGGGAAAGCATCCACCACCCACCCACACTCACACTCAACACCCCTGCTGTCTCTCTACTGACAGACTGAACGATTACAACACCCAAACTCAGGCTCCATCCTATCGACTGGATGAACAGTATCTACTTAAGCTAAACATGATCGGATATATTGATGGTTTTTCATGGATGTAGTTATAGCGGCACTAGGACAGGGCAAGAAGGCCATAGCAGGCCGTGTGGTGCCCTTCTCTCCCCTCCCCCTCAGGCAGACAGAGCTGCAGTGACCTTTAGAGACATTTAGACAAAGATCAGAGACATCACATTGGGTTTGTTCACTCCTGACGCAGCCATAGACACACAGCAGAGAAAGAAAGACTGATGATGGTTTGAAACAGAGGAGAGAGGGCACCACCCCAAAATAAGGAGAAGTGCAATTCATTATTATTCCCTTTTAGACCATAAAAGATCAGTGGATCAGCTGGAAATCATTATAGATCTTAGGATATCTTAGGACAACGCGACATCAGACCACACCAGGAGCTGCAGTACCTTGAAGACGAACATCTCCCGTCTGAAGAAGGCCACGGTGTTGAAGCTGCCGTCGCAGATGTTGGGTTTTCCGTTCCCGGGCAGGGCGGGCCTGTCTCCGGACGGGCGGGCCGCGGGGGGCGGGACTGGCGGTCGTGCTTCCTTTCCGAGGTGGAGTGCGTGCGGCGAGACGGCAGTGTAGGTAGCGGCCGTGTGGGCTCCAACATGGCAGTGGGAACACCTGTCAGAGGTCAGAGGTCAACACAGGAACAATCATGTTTGAACAAACAAACTGGATTTTGTTCTGTCGGCTAAGTTAGGACTTGGATATTGTTCTGATATTGTTCTTGTACAGTGGGGTTGTAGTCCTACAGTGGCCTTGGTATCTCTGGCGCTGAGGATGTTGGGTGTAGTTGTAGTCTTACCATAGATCTTCTGTATGCCCTGCAGGTCGTCCAGTGGCAGTTTGAAGTTGTGAGTCTCCATGTACTGGTAAAAAGGAGCCATGATTGCAGAGGGATCGTTGGAATGTTCCAGACCCAGGGCGTGGCCAAGCTCGTGGACCGCCACCAGAAATAAGTCGTTACCTAGGAGATGACAACGACACAGCGTCACGTGACCGTGATAAGATCACACCCGGCTAGCAGACGGTGTCTGCCAGATACTGTTCTAACCAAACACTGGAGGCCAAAAGAAAGACAAGGATCGAGGGAGAAGAATGGAGAGGGGAGATGCAGGAGAGGATGGTAAAGGAAAAGAGTGGAGAACATGGAGAGAAAAGAATGGAGATGAGGATGAAGAACAGAGGATGGCACCTGGCACTGTGTCAGATAATTCCTCCCCCACACACACACACACACACATTCCTCCATAAATAGAGCTAGACATACTAAGCACTTTCTATTTACAGTCTCCTGTCGACGGAAGACACACTTCAGGTAAGCTTCCGTGTGAGTGTGTGTCTGTGTGTGAGAGGACACGAAAATAGCCCTGTTCAAAGCATGTCGCATGTGAACTGCACTCGATGCTGTTCCAGTCCACAGGCCAGCTCTCCTGAGGCCTGCTGGCTGACCTTACTCCGACCTAGCCTCCCTGCTCCTCTCCTCTCCCTACCTCTCTATTCTGCTCTGACACTCTTCTCTACATGCATTCAAAGTGTACTGGACGGGTGTCAGAAACAGTTAGGACACGTTCAAGTGAAGTGTTTGTATTTTCATAATTTCATTTGAGTTTTTGGACATGGTTGTTCATGTGTTGCTTGGGTATCTAAAGTCATTGTTATCCTTTAAGACCAGAGTTCTCCAGCGTGAATAAGTGCCAAAGACAAGAACTATCCCATGATCATGACGTCTTCTTTTAGAAAGGAGGGCTGGTATTAAAACACTTCATCACCAAGATAATTAGTTTGACTCTGTTTGAACCTAATTATTCCAACATAATTATCTTTTACCTCGCTGGTGGGTCTTTCTCTAGTTCAGTTGCTGGCCAATCTTCTGTCTAACAGACTGTAAACTCCTTTCATGTCCAGCTTCTTTTCTCACTGGCTGTTTGTCCTCTACTCTCTTTGTCTTCTCTCTCTCTCTCTCTCTCTCTCTCTCTCTCTCTCTCTCTCTCTCTCTCTCTATCTCTCTCTCTCTCTCTCTTTCTTAATCTCTCACTCTCTCTTTCTTTATCTCTCTGTTGCTCTCGGCTTCTTTGTTAATTTCCCTCCTCCATCATCTCGCTCTGTCTCCTCGTCTCTTTATTTCTTTATGTTTCCGACTTCAACTACATGGTTATCGCTCTGTTTACATCTGACATGTTTTATTCATTATCAGACGCCTTTATCCAATGCGACATACAAATTCTCCAAATTGCTCTTTCTTTGTCTGTCTGCCTGCATTTCTCATGTCTTATACTGCCTATACAGTTCATCATGGTACAGGACGAACTCTACCATGAAATTGTGTTATCGTAACTCACTGTGGATTGCCACAGTAAGGGTCTGATTATCTGATGGTATGTCTTTGCCCACATCCCTCTTTCTGACTGTGTCTTTGTCTCTTGATTTGTCTCTAATCTTTTCTCTTTGTCTCTCTCTCTTTGTCACACACACCCACACACACTCACACATGCACCCACACTCGCACATGCACACACACACAAACTTGGCCTCTGTCTGTTTCCTGCTCAGCTTTGAGACAGATTCTGCTGATTGTGGGGATGATGATAATCAGCTATTGATCACGACTCACAAAGTCATCCCTCAATGGATGCCAGCCGCTGCTTATCCAGACCCTTACTGACTAATACTGTTATATTTACTACCATGCATCCATACGAACTTTAGAACAGTCAGTAAGCTAGCTGCCATTCATACTAATTTAACAGCAGTCAGTAAGTTAGGCCATCTGCCGACTACCGAACAGTCAGTAAACTATGTTCAATCCATGCTAATTTCAAAACAATGCTCCAACAACCAATCACACAAATGTCAGAATGGTCAGTGAGCTAGCTAACATTCAAACTAACTAATATATCAGTACCTGGTGACTACTGGTCTCCCTTGGTCATGATGACAGGGTAACTACTGCTGGTAACCTCTGACAACAATAAACAACCACTGGTAACTATTGGCAACCACGTCTCACCGTCGTGGTTGGCGTTGCCAAGCGTCCACGGCTCATCTGAGTCGAAGTGCGTGTCTCCTCCGATGCCCGGGCCGGGGAAGTAGGCGTGGGCCAGAAACCCCCCCCTCGCCATCGAAGGGAGAGCTGTCGCCATGAAAACCACTCGCAAAGAAGATCATGATGTCGGCCTCCTTGCCCTCGTTCTTGATGTCAGAGAAGGCCACTTCCTGGAAGGTGAGCGGCGTGACGGTCTGCCACACGTCGAAGGCCTGCCGGATGGCTCTCTGAGTGTCCTTCTCCCCCACCTTGGGAGTGAAGTTGTGTATGCTGGAAGAGAGAGAGAGAGAGAGACAGAGAGAGATAAAGAGGTGTCCCATGTTGATCGTCTGTTATTCTTCAATTCGCACATACAGAGAGGGAATAGAGAGTATAAGTCTTTGGTTGTATGCCTGTCTGTATGTCTGTATATCTGAGGAACTGAGAGGTGAAGACGTGGTGAAGACAACCGAGACGAGGAGAGGCGGAGAGAAAGAAAGAAGGACAAAGACAGAGACAAAGAGAGAGAGAGATAGGCAGACAGGCAAAGAGATGGGAAGGGACAGGAGAGGAGAGGTGAAGAGACAGGAAATGAGCAGTGAGATGGTGAGAGGAAGAGGAGAGGTGAAGAGGAGGGGTGAATGCTCCAAGAGAGTGTAAAAAGAAGCAATTAAAAACCATTCATTCATCCCCTCGCCTGAAGCCACCTCTTACTGGCTCTCTGGCTCACTACTCTGCATTTATGCAAACGAAGTGACAAAACACAAGGCATATTCATGCATCGACATTAAGCTATAAACACACAACAGATGTTTTCATGAATAAAGATGATTGCATTGTGACTCAGGTGCGGAAGCTGAAATTGAAAGCATCTAGTGTTGGAAGTAAGTGAATGTATGAGAATGAATAAGCAACAGTGGAGGAATAGGAAGTCAAATGAGTGAAGTCAGGTGGCTGAGCGGTTAGGTAATCAGAAGGTTGCCGGTTCGATTCCTGGATAGAGACAAATTACGTTTTTTCCTTGGGCAAGCCACTTCACCCTACTTGCCTCAGGCAGAATGTCCCTGTCTTACTGTATGTTGCTCTGGATAAGTGACTAAATGTAAATGTTGTGAAGGAGTCATGTCTGTAGAACACAAACCCCCTCTATAGGCTCCTCCTACCAAACTGTATCTGATTGGCTGGTTTTAACTCTCAATTCTCCACAAGCCCTCTAATTACATGCCCTGTTGTGAAGTGATGAAGTGGTGTTGTACTACTTAAACTGAACCACCTCAACATCCACCATTCACTGCTGGATATATTAAATATACTTTATCCATGGAAACCGGTGAAGGAGTACAGTAGGCACAAGCTCACTTACAATCGCTGAGAGTGGTGCCCACAGATCTGTTTCCATAGAGATTAAACTTTAAACCCCTCCCCCACCGTGATTGACATTGACATAAACAACGACACGTGGTTGAGTGTTTATACTGTAAACAGTAGTTGATCTCCCGGTGTCCTACAGTGGAGGCGTCGCACTGGGCTGTCTGTCCGCTCAGCCAGACAACACCGACCAATGGGCTTCCAGACGGACCCGTCTGGGCTGCTGAGAGGATACAGTGCGTCCTCTGGACCGTGAAGGAAACCGCACCCTGTCGTCTCCGATGACTCCCCGATCTAACTATGATAAATGATGTCAGACAAGACCCCTTCCCCATAGTCCTGCGCCGTCCTCCGTAATGCCATTAGCTTTCACTTGACTTCCTCATAATGGGGCTTTTAACAAAGACTGATGTGGAGGGAAGCAGGGCGGAGAAGAAGAGGAGAGACTGGACTGGAACCACGGCGAGCACCCTTCTCTCTCTCTCTCTCTCTCTCTCTCTCTCTCTCTCTCTCTCTCTCTGTCTCTCTGTCCTCTCAGTCCCTTCTTCCCCTCTTCCTCCAGCTTCCCATCCTCATCCCCTCCTCTCTCTCCGCCCCTCCTTCTCTCTGCGCTCCCTGCCCCCCACTTCCCTACGCTTGCTTCCGCCAGGCTGGCTGTGTGTCTGTGTGACAGTCTGCTTAGATCCCATCAGATCCAGAAGCACCGGGCAGACTAAATATAGCGACCAGGCTTGGCTCAGCAATGCTCAGCTCAGCCACTCAGGAGGAACGCGTTTAAAGGTGCAGTTTCTCTACTCTGCCTCCTACTACTACTGTACTCTCCCCTCCCCTTTCTTTTCCCCTTTCTTCTCCCCTCTCTCTCTCTCTCTCTCTCTCTCTCTCTCTCTCTCTCTCTCTCTCCTGCTCAGGTGGGTATCAGCTGGTGATGCTAGCTCGTGTAAGCAGGTCTGAGACATAGCAGGGTAGAGAGAAGGGGCTGGGTACCAACACGACATGCCATGAGGTCAACAGATGTTCAAAAGGCAGCTGAGATGACTGTCTTTCAAGACACACACACACACACACACACACACACACACACAGAGAGACGTGTACCTGTAGGAGATCCTCTTGTCCCTCCACTTCTGTCCCGTCAGGGCGTAGCGTTTGTTCCGCCGGCGCCGGCTGATGTGAGGGTGGTCTGGGACGCCACAGCGAGGCTTCCTCATCCATCTGCACACACACATCCCACAATGCAACATTACCCTTAATGCATCATGCGGAAATATTTCACAGAGTTAGAAAGACAGGTCGTTGGGTCAGGTAGAGAGACTAGATTATATCATGTTGCAGTGCAGAGATACCCATCTCTGCTCTCTAACTCTAATACTAATTAAGTTGATCTTTAGAATAATGAAGTTCACCTTTGACATACTGACAATGACAGTATTTTCCAGTTTCCAGTTGGTATTTTAAAGTGGACCATTGCCATTTTGATGAAAAAGGTGTCATTGGTTGCCATGGCGCTGTACTCACTCAATGGTGGTCTGGTCAAGTACCCCGGTAACAGGGATGCCATAGAAACGCTGCATGGCTGCGACAGCAGACTGCATGGCCTTCTCAGAGCGCAGGTCCGACATGCGGATGTCATGAGGTAACAGGTAGCCATAGTTCTTCAACCAAGTCTGTTAGGGAGGGAACAGGGGAAGTGGGGGATTGGAGGAAGAGGGAGATGGAAGGTGAGAGGGGTAGAAGGGGAAGGAGGAAGCATCGAGGGAGAGAGGAGGAATGGAGGGGTAGGAATGAAAAGGTAGGTAGAGAAGAAAAAACATGTTATTAATTCCGCTGAGTGTCGAATCCCCACCCAAGCCCTTCTGATTGCTTAACAACAATCCCATGTTTTAGAGTGGACTGTCCCTTTAACGGTGCGTCATGCTCTAACTGCCCTCCATGCCCCACAGGAGCTGTGGCAGAGGTTCCATCTGGCTGATCCATATTTGATGAGAGGACTGTTTGACACAAGGCAGCCCCAACAATAATAGCGGCTCCACCCGCAGCACCTCTGCTGCCGGGCACAGCTCAGCACAGCTCAGCACAGCTCAGCACAGGCCGGCCAGCAGGCCAGGGGAGCACTTCCAGGGTGCACTTGATTTGGCTCCGGGTACAATTATTCCAAAGAATTAATTAGTAGGTGCAAACTCTGAGGCAAATCAAACGCACCTCCAGGTACTGGACAGCTACAGTATGCAGCTCATGGTTCTGTAATACTTCCACCCCAGCGCTGCTCTCCGCTGAGCCAGGCATCTGGAGACACAATTCAGTTCTAAGATCAAAATTACATGAGTGCCATGGCATTCTGGGAAATGCATATAATAAACCTGATTACAGTCTTAGAAAAATAGTATTGATGTGTGTGCGTGTGTGTGTGTGTGTGTCTGCCAAGTGTACTGTAGCAGCTGCTGTGCTCTGGGGAAACGACTCCAACTCAATAATTGGTGCTATTATACAAGAATTACTACAGCAGAATCATATTAGCCTAACACACGCATACTCACACTCACACAACGTGCAAAGGTGCTCATACACACACACACACATGCACACACACACACACGCAAACAGTCCCGCTACTTTTGGCTGTGTACCCTAAATGTCATTAGTCCAAATATGGGGAGGAGGGCTGATTGGTTCACACACAGATATTGATAAAACACACATAAAGGTAGAACTTTGATTGTTTATTACACAGACTTGCAGAGTGATGATTGGTCCATACATACAAAGACAATGCCGAATGGTCAGATCTCTGGACCGATAAACCAATTGATAGGCTCTGAGCGATGACATCAGGTCTGATGTCTCGTGTTTCACAAAGAGCATGTGTGTGTGTCTGTTTGAGTATGTGTGTGTGTGTGTGTCTGTGTGTGTCTGTCTGTGTGTACGTGTGTGTGTGTGTACGTGTGTGTGTGTGTGTGTGTGCAGGCAGGACAAAAAAACTGGGATCAATACCAGCCAGGAAAAAAATGATGTAAGGCCACCTCCACACTCCACCCCTCACAAGTCATCCCTCTGCCTGGCAATGACACACACACACACACACACACACACACAGATACACACATACACACAAAAGATACACACACAGATATCATTGTTCACAACACAGACACACATATCCTTGTAAAACACTCACACATTGCCTTAGTGCTTTAAATGCACCATGCATTCTCTGTCAGGGGGCAGGCTGCCAAAGATGATAGCGCAGAAGACCACTGATGAAAGATGGACAAAGAGAGGAGAGGAGAGGAGGAGAAGAGAGGAGAGGAGGAGAGAGAGGAGAGGAGGAGAGAGAGAGAGGAGGTGAGGAGGAGAGGAGGAGAGGAGGAGAGGAGGAGAGGAGGAGAGGAGGAGAGGAGGAGAGGAGGAGAGGAGGAGAGGAGGAGAGGAGGAGAGGATCACGTCTCCATGAGAACGGGGAGAGAGAGCGACAGTCCTAAAAAAGAGAGAAGAGTGTGGTGCGCATGAGAGGGAGCGACAGTGAGCAAAAGCGAGGGAGGAAGAGCGAAAGAGGAGAGTGAAGATGGTGGGGGAGGGGAGAGCAGACTGCCAGGGTGGAGGGAGAGAAATGTGATGGTACAGCAAACAAAGGCTAGCTGCAAGAAGGAGAGCAAGAAGAGAGAGAGGGTGGGTGCCAGAGGAGGAGTGGCCAAAGAAAAACCAACAGTGTACTCATAGATACTTAGAGAACAACATCACAACGGCCAAATGACAGCAATCTTATCCACTAAAGGATGCAACATACCATCCTTTGAGGTCAATCACATGGTCAATATACAGCATTGAGTTGAACTACAACCTAATGGTCAGAAATAACACCACATCTGCTTAAACTGATGTTTTAATCTAAACTGTGGCTGTTTGTGGAGATTATATAATAGCTGTGATGTTTTATGTACTGTTGATCATACCATTTCTGAGACATGGAAACAACGCCAGTGGCATCGCTCGGTCTCCCTGCTGTTGTCTGTACAGTAGCGTGTTGTTGCTTGAGTCTCCAGATCACAACAGTGCATCAAACAGGGAGAGGGGATGTGAGGGGACAGGACGCACTTTAGCTGTTAGCAGCCTCTCTTGTCCTCCATCCTCTCTCCTTATCTAGCTCTCTTCCTTCCTCTATTCCTCACCTGCTTTGTCTTTCCTTCTCCCTCCTCCCGCCTCTATTTCTCCCTCCTCCCGCCTCTGTTTCTCCCTCCTCTCGCCTCTCTTTCTCCCTCCTCCCGCCTCTGTTTCTCCCTCCTTCCCTCCAGTCCCTCCCTGTCCTCGTACTCCAGTGCGCCGTGAGCAGACAGATTGAGGGCAGCTCAGCACCCTGGCTGAGCCAACAGTAGTGCTTTATCTCTCCCCTGATGGACTCTCATTGGCTCTACCTCTCACTGACTCTACTCCCACCTGACTCTACCTCTCCCTGACTCTACCTTTAAGCCTTTCTCGGTGCTCCTTTTGTTACTCCTCGTTCCTCACCCCTCCTCTACCTTTCCTCTCCTCATTTCCCTTCTCTCTTGTAGAGTACCTTCTGTTTCAGAGTGTGAGGCAGCACAAGCTGCCAGTCTGATCCCCTACCTTCTAGTCTCACCACAGTAGCACGTCGACGGGCCAGCCATGCTCAGAGAGACAGCAGGGTCATGAATATCTTACAGTCACAGCACAGGAGCTATATAGGCCATGTGTTTAAATATTACACAACTACATTTCCCACTTTTTCCCTCCCTTTCTCTCTCTCTCTTTTTCTCTCTTCTTCAATTTCTGTCTCTCTCATCCTCTAGATCTCTATCTCTCCCTTTCTTACTCTTTCTCTCACTATCTCCCCTTTCTCAGTTTATCTTACTATCTCATCCTCTATCTATCTATCTCTCTGCATAACAAACTAGCCACCCAGCCAGCCTCCAGCCATCCATCCAGCCATCCTCCAGCCATCCTCCAGCCAGCCAGCCAGCCAGCCAGCCATCCAGCCAGCCAGCCATCCTCCAGCCAGCCAGCCAGCCAGCCAGCCAGCCATCCTCCAGCCAGCCAGCCAGCCAGCCAGCCAGCCAGCCAGCCAGCCAGCAGCCAGCCATCCTCCAGCCATCCCCCATCCTCCAGCCAGCCAGCCTCTTGGGATCTCTTTCACTGGGCCACTGTACTACACTCTGCAGCTCAGCTACTCTGCAGCTCAGCTACTCTGCAGCTCAGCTAGACTGCAGCTCAACTAGACTGGAACTCAGCTAGACTGCAGCTCAGCTACTCTGCAGTCAGTATTAAAATTGGGGCTTCAGGGGGTTGGGGGGACTTCTGCTCTAGCAAATGTCTCTGTCTAGTCCCCTTCGTTATGTGTTGATGTCTCCAAAGCAACCTTCTGTAATGATGCAGGTCAGTGTCCCCGGGCGGTGATGGAGACAGCCTTCACTCCACCCTGCCTGTCACGCGTCTTCAGTCGTGATCTCATTAGACACGGCCCAGCCAACACCTTCCTACAGGAAGCAGAGTGGTGAAGTCCACATGAGGAAGAGATGCTCGGCTCTGAGCACGAGAGATTAGAACACTAATATTCCACTTCTGTCACAGGCGTACTCTCTGTACTGTACATTGTGTGTGTGTGGGGTGTCAGAGAGATAAAGGCTTACAGAGAGAAAGAGCGCGTGAGAGACAGTGAGAGAGTAAGTGAGAGAAAGAGAGAGGAGAGTAGAAAGAGAAATACGAGAGAAGCTGGAACGAGGTAAATGGTGGACCATTTCATAGAGAGACACCACTGCTGTGGCGAATCAAAGGATTTGAATCCTGTTTTTTTGTGATTCTAAACCATCACAACCGCCAGTATTTTGGAGGGGATTGAGAACAGAGGAACCTCTGATGCAGCTGGGAGAAAGGCTACAGACTCACAGACAGCAGGCAGTACTGTAGAACTGTACTGTGCTGAACACAGGTGACACACATACACACATATTACGAAACAAACAAACAAAATATGCTCTAAAAAACTCTCTCTTACACACACAAAGAGAGAGTTCTGTCATTGTGCATCGCCACCACCAGTCCTCAGAGGGATACACCTAACAGAAGGCAGATGAGTATCGCTTTAATCGTAAAAAACATCATCATCATCATCACTCAATAACATGTCTTCCAGAATTCAGCAGCCGGCAAATGAGACAGTCATGTTTAGATCGCTCTTTTCATCCTCCACCTCTTTCTCCTCCACCTCCTCCTCCCCCCCTCCTCCTCCTCCCTCCCTTTCTCTCTTTTTCTCCCCCTCCTATCAGTAGACTGTGGCACGGGCCCTCTAAGCCACTCTCATTGAGCTGTCCTCATGTCAACGTGGTAGCTCGGTAATCACAGCACTGCATCACCGTGCCACACTAATCACATCCCCTTACGTAACATTAATAACACTCTATCCATTCTCAGATCCCCACACTCGCACCCGCAGTCCAGCGTGGACACGCTGCAAAGTCCACTACAGTGGAGCACAGCAGTGTTCTTTATCATGGATTCCAGTTGATTAGAGCAGATACGAAGAACCAGCTAGCTCATGAAGCAGGTGCCTAGAGGATGGGTTTAGCTCAGTGGTAGAGCAGATGGCTACGGATCAAGAGGTTGCAGGTTTAATTCCGCACCTTTGTGTCGCTTTCGATCCAATCTCCTGCTAAATGAATCCATGAAGCCCTATTGGTGGACTGGATCTGGACAGGTGTTGAACCCATGACCTGTTTCTGATGCTACAATTGGTGAAAACGTTCATGTTTTGGGTTTTAAGCCTGGTGGATAGGAAGTGACGTACTGTGAGAGAATTGCTAGTAGATGGATAGTCAGGTTAATAGAAGGAGACGAACCATCTGACATGAACCTGACCTCCCACGCTGCTTGTGATAGGCAGCACGCTGCTTGTGATAGGCATCACCTTTACCGCGGGGAGTCTGAGGTGAACCACAACAACGTCTGCCCAAACAACAACAGCCAGAAGGTGATGTCACAGGGTGGGCTTTCAGGAACGGTTCTCCGGTTCCTCGAAGGACAGACAAAGGAGACAAAGAAACCATCGGCTGTTTTGGATCGGTTCATCTGATCACGTCATTCTGTCGATTATTGTGGATTGGACTGTTTTGAACTCAGGGACAGACAATAGGCTGGAATGTACTAAATCGCGGAATTAGGAACATAGTTATGCATTTGAACTACACCCACGTGTTTGAATGGCTTGTTCACAGAGAAACAATACTGACTGTACTCAACCACAGTGTTCTGTTTTTCCTCAAACAACTGTACGGTACACACACACACAGCACACAGGTTAACAGACACACACACACACACACACCGGTTAACAGATACAAACAGCTACATATTCCCTCATTTAAACCAGCATGCTAACCGCCTCCCTCGTAGATGGTTAAGAGAAGATAAAAGGAGTGAGGTAAATGTGCTGTATACAGATCTCTCAGGTTTCTGAGAGGAGGTACAGTACGCTTAAAATCAGAGAACAGGACGAGAAAGGCCTCATGCAACGCTCCTTTGTCTGGTCTCTGTAGAAGTGCTGAACGTTACAGTAACCTACATGGCTCAGTGTGGGAGATGTGGCCACTATCATGTTTAACGACCGTATTTCCCAGCAACAACATCTTATTGAAAAGACTATTATTGCATCTCAATCAGATCCCCTCTCCTCCGAACCTTCTCTTATGTTCTCCTCTCTCCTCCTAGACCTCTCCTTTCTCATCCTCTCCTCTTCTCCTTTCATCTTTTCTCTTGCCTTTCTGTCTCTCCTCTCTCTCATCTCCTCGTCTCCACTCCCATGCTCTGTCTCTACCCTCCTCTCCTCCAGTATGCAACCCCCTGCCATTTCAATAAATTATGGACGAAGCTATATTTGGATCCAGTCGTGGAAAAAAAATCCAGGATTCTTTGTTCTGCTCCAGTGCAAACGAGCACTGGGCTCTGTTTCCATGTGCGGATTGGGTTTACTGTCGACTCTACCTTGCATACTGATGCTTCTATTGACAAAAGACCTTGCATATTAAACATGGCCTCTGACAGCACTGAACACGAAACATATTCAGATCTGACATAATTTACATTACAGACTACATGTTAGCAAATATGATTGTTGACTTTTAATTGAACATTGCACACGTGGAAATAAAATTGTTAGTCTTGTTTTGTATGTTGACCCACGCATAACCTTGATTATTATGTTCGAAAAACCACCTATACGTGTAAAACAGGTTATAAATGTGAATGGTGGTGTGTGTGCCACGTACACTGACATCAAACAGACATCGGTAATGAGTTGAGCTGACACGCAATGATTCTCTTTTCCTCTATCAGCAAAACATACACTCACTGAAGGGGGAATTTATGTCATTGCAATCCATATAATTGCTCTTCCAGATGAGCTTGTCTCCGGAAAGGGTATACAACAAAATGGGGAAAATAAAACGCAATGATCCTTTAAAGCCACCTTTGTCCATAAAGAATAAATCCTTTGGACAGTAGCTGTTCCTGTTTCTCCCAACATATTTTCCAAGACGACAATATATACTACATTTTAATAGACGGGATTCATGAGCTAGGTATAAAGAACTAGGCTACATGAGGACACTAGGATGTAAATACATAAATGTTTTTTTTAAGTCTTTGTTTATGAGGTATGGTTTATTTATTTATCTATCCAACTCATTATACATTTATTTTTCAAATGTTTGTCCCGATATCGCTTCGTGTTAATGGTTAGAACAGCGAGTTCCGACCGAGGCGCACAAAAACATCCCAAACGTTGCGCTTACTGACAACTGGGAGTGAAACAGGTCGGTGCGCTTGTGGCTATAAGGTCTCAATAAGGATGTTGTGTTGCTGTAGCCTTACAGTAGCATATTCAGTTAGGCTATGTGTACGGTTCGGACCTACCTCAACAATGAACGTCTTATCCTCGCCACAGACGGAGACGACCCAGAATAAAATGTGAAAGTAGCATGTTTTCCAGCAATAACCAGGGAGCCCCGCTTTCCTCCTCTTCACTCCCGCTCCCGCCATGTCTGTCCCCAGATTCCCCCCCTCTGCCCGCCGGAGATTTCCAGTCTCGTGTCCGGTATCTGTAATAAAGACTGCAATAAAGACTTTCCTTCATCCCCTGGCTGTGTTTTCTCTGGTTAATTTTCTCCGCAGAACGAACCGCTACAGCCGAGCTTCCATTGCGCAGACTCTGTTTTCTCTTAAAGAGCCACACAGAGGCTCACGCAAGCTGGCAGTCAGGCAGTCAGGTTCGGTATCATCATCACTAGAGGATGAAAGAGCCACGCGAGGTATTTATATCTTGAAGTCGTTGCAGTACAAGTTGCCAACGCCAACGGGCCGCGGCGCTCACGACCCTCCGTAGCCAACCACCTGACATGACACACATCAGCTGCCAGGCAGAATAGAGCGGACGGTAATACTGCCCAGCCTAATCTGAATCACTGGATATGCGTTTTGCCTTGAAGAGAGCCAAACTAATGTAGGTCCACTTCACTCTCCACTACTAACAGTGGCTGTTTGTGTTTTAATGTAAGACTGGATGACACATGGTTGTTGTAGTCATGTACACACATAGGCCCACACACACACACACACATAGGCACACACACACACATAGGCACACACACACACACACACACACACACACACACACACGCACACATATATAAGGGGGAAGGTTTCAGTCCATTACACACACATGCACCATGCAAAGGTGATACAGAGGCGTAGCTGGCAGCCACGCTAATGTGAGTTGAGGGATGAATGATCTCTGTTCTCAGCAGGTGTGAAGCTGCCACACCAGGAAACCATACAAACCCCAATGAACATGTGGCGCTTGTTGTGCGTCACACACTCAAGCAAATTCATTCACAAGTCACCGCTGGTTCATTGAGTAACCAGTCCCTCATTTACACATCAATCTGTGGATGTCTATGTGTGGATGTCTATGTGTGTGTATGTGTGTGTGTGTGTGTGTGTGTGTGTGTTTTGAAGGGTATGCTCTAATTGTCATGTTTCGATCTTGATCGGACACACATTTGTATCACACGTGTATGTGTACTTATACTTTTTGTAAGCTTGTAACACGTGTCAAACGTGCGTGTGTGTGTGCGTGTGTGTGTGTGTGTGTGTGCTCGCAAACAAGCTCTGCCCAGGTACTGCAGTCTATCATTACAGGCTTCTTTTACCATAGGGTTAACAGAGAAGCTATTACCCAGCATGCTACTTCCTGTGCAGGAGAGGAAGTGAGGATAAAGTCTCCCCTGCAGGATGCTAGCTTCAACAGGGATGCACACCTAATGTATTGACTCACACTGCCAACCATAGCATCCGGCAGGTTCGATAAAGATAGCTGGAAAGTTTGAGGGAAAGTTTGTGCATGGTTTTACAGGGAATGGCCGGGTTTCCGAACGCTCTTAGAACGCTCTTAAGAAGCTCTTAGCGTTAAGAGCTTCTTAACGAATCTGGGAAACCCGGCCAATGTCATTCTAGGTGATCGGTCATCAATGAACAAAGAAAGTCGTTTGCAATCTTTTTCTCAAAGGAGAATGCAGGAGGGTAGAGGAGGGAAGAGAATGGAAGAGGAATGATTTGAAGAGTTCATGTTGCTGGCCTCCCTGCCTTGGTGAATCTCTATCTGGGTCACAATATGCAACACCTTCCCCTTTCCTCCTCTCCCCTTTTCACCCCCTCTCTCTTTCTCACGCTCCCTGCTGTTGTGACCTCCTTGCACTCTTGTCACCCATATTTCACCTGCAGCGTCTCTCCTGTGATCTATTCATGGGATTCTTCACACCGTTGGTTCCATCTGACTAGCACTATTTTTTCTTCTCTCTCTGTCTCTCTCTTTCTCTATCCTTCTTACTTTCTGTGTGTGTGTGTGTGTGTGTGTTAAGTCCTTGCCAGAAACAAATGTAACAGAAGATCTGCATATAACTCCATCGAAGGCAATTAACAAACTGTTGTTTATGTGTCTGTCTGCATGACTCTCAGATGTATCTGACCTCAATATGAACGTCTATTGTGTCTATTGTGTCCCACCCCTGCGTCTGCTTGTCCCACTCATCTCATCCTCTCCTCATCCCCCTCTTCCTCTCACTGTTACCTGGCTCAGACTCAAAATTGGCCTCCTGGGTCTACCCACAATCCTCTCTCTTCTGTTATGTGTTTGTAAACACCATATGAGGAGATCATTTGCCTCCCTCTTTGCCTCTGTCCTTCCCTCCATTACTCCCACACCCCTTCTTCTCCACCACCTGCTGTCCTTCCTGTTCTAAACCTTCCTCCCTTTTTATCCTGCCTCTCTCCTCTTTCTCCTCCCTCCGAGTCCTCGCTGATCTGTATTATTAGATTGTGATCCACTTTTCGAGACACCTGCTCCTTTTGCTCCATTGAGCTGCAATCGTCCCTGTTTGCTCCTCGCTCTCATCATGCCTGTGCTTATTTTAGTCCTCCACCTCCTCCTGCACCTCCTCCTGCTCCTCCTCCTGAACCTCCTCTGCTCCACCTCCTCCTGCTCCTCCTCTGCTCCACCTCCTCCTGCACCTCCTCTACTGCACCTCCTCTACTCCACCTCCTCCTGCACCTCCTCCTGCACCTCTTCTGCTCCACCTCCTCCTCCTCTGCTTCACCTCCTCCTGCACATCCTCTGCTCCACCTCCTCCTGCTCCTTCTCGACGTCCTGCAACTCCTCCTTCCTTCTCCTCCTGGACCTGTTGTTACCTCTTCTCTGCTCCACATCCCCCAATTTCTATTTGGCCATCTTTGGGAGAACCTCTCGTCCCGGTCACACTGACCACAATACAGAGTGGTGTTGTTTTACATGGCAACACAACTAGCAAGTAGTTACACAAAGGGATTGATCTCTTCCTCTTTAAGAGTTGGACAGAGTCTAGGACAGACAGTGTGACAGAAAGTGTATCTCTCCACCTTCCCTCCACCAATCCGGTCACCTGGTTCAGACGGTGACTCACCCTACCTACGTCCCCCGCCATCAGACGATTAGCGCTCTAATGGCTTCTCTACCTGCTCCATCACAACAAAATACCCAGTTCCGGTGCTCCCGATGCTGCTTGAAAGGTCAGTGTGTGTTTGTGTGTGTGTGGGAGGGAGGGAGGAAGAGGGGTAGTCAGGGGGAAATGTCACACTGCAGAAGATCGGTATAATCTGTGTGTATGTGTGTGTCTAGGAGGAAGAGGGACAGTCAGGGGTAAATGTCACATTGCTCAAGACCGATAGAATCCGTGTGCATGTGTGTGTGTGTGTGGGTGGGTGTAAGTGTGTGAGAGGACAATTGAAAGAGAAACACAGAGAGTGTGAGAGTATCAAGGAGATAATGTATGTGTGCATAACCTGAGTACGTGCGTGGGAGTTCCTGTGTGTGTGTCACATGACATCTGTGAGGATGATCTGTGAAGACAGCCTGTCCCGGGCTGGCTTCAGTGGGACTGTCGCTCCTCGGCGTGTCGCTCCACCAGTCTCCCTGCCAGGAGTGTGGAGCTTCTCTTCTGACTGGCTGGTGGAAAGGTTTCTTACTCAGCTCTGACACACCACAGCGTCTGTTGTAAACAGGCATGTCAACTTGAACTCACACTGACCGAGACAAGACCAGTCCCACTGCATCACTCACCCACTTCGAACCCTTCCTTCACACCTGACAGGCCTGGCTTCAAACCTGAAGGTGTGACTGCGGTAGCTCTTTGAACTGAAGTCCGCACGACCTGTTGCTCAACCTTTTGATAAAACGGATCAAGTTGAAGATGTTTGTGTCGGTTTTCAAGTATTGGATCTTTATATTTGCCCACAGGTCTGTGGGATTTGTTTTTTAGAAATACTGACAAGCATTCAGTCAGTGAGGGAGAATCCATCCCACTGTGAGCTCCTACAGTTTGACGAAAGTGGAGAGACAGCCTAGGTGACAGCTGGAACATGGAGAGCTCGCCTCGTCAACCAAACCAGACAGTTCCTGTTCCGGACAGTATCTGTGTTTTATTTTCATCTTTGTTTGGTCTACCAGGCTATCTTTACAGTTGCATCAGGGGAAAGCTGAACGTTTAAGTACTGCCTTGTAGTTGTGATCCCAATCCTGACCACAGGAGGATGCTGTCGCCCACCACAACAGATCTATTGTAAAATAATGCCTTAGCACTAGTATGAGAAACTTGGTGGAAACAACCCTTGACTGTGGGCCTTTACTCCTCCCCCCACACACACACCCACGCACACAGACACACCCCCCTACCACCACATTCCATTTCCAATTACCATTTCCTGTTCCTAAGTAATAGGTTTCTGCTCCAGCCCTAATGTAGCGCATCAAATTCTGATCAGCCCACTGATAAGACGAAATAGGTTAGCCACACCTGGGATTGGAATGTAAAAACAGACATAGGTTACTTAGCTCACCAGCTGCAGAGTTAAAGAGCCTGCTCATGTACTGCTTTACAAAGTTCACATACAAAATACATACAACAGGTTCTTGTTCATGAGGTAAACTGACACTAAAGCAACACCTGATCGTCTTGGTCTTCAGTCCTCCAATCTATAAAGGAATAAGACTACTAGGGAGATTCATCATTCCTCTGGAGTCAACACACCATGCTCATCGCTGAAGTCCCATGAGGGATGGAAGAGCAGCAGTTGCCTGATGGTATTTACATACGGTGGGAATCTGACCTTAGCCTCTCTTTCTCCCAAAGCCAGAATCACTACGATTCAACCTGACAGACTAGGTGGCAGTCAGATATTTATGTATTTCTCCTCAAGGCACCAACAACGTTCTCCTGTACTGACTGTACTGTACTGACTGTACTGTACTCTAATATCCTCCACTCCACACTCACCTATTCTACTCTGCTCTTAACATCATGCATAGTTTTCTCATGCCAGGACGATAGAGCAGGTTGTAGTTCAAACACTGCTTCAACACCACACCATGCTCAAATATGCACTGAAGGTGCTAACTGAGCAGGGACAGATAGCTGTCAACTGTATCTTATCAAATATAATCAAAACATGAATGAGAAATTGAAGTGTTGATTGTGTGTGTGAATGAAAAACATATGGAGCAGAGAACACACACCTCCACTAGGTTAATCGGTAACCCTTCAGCCTTTGTCGTCTTGGTTTCAGGCTAACACAAGCCCCGGCACCTATGGAGGTTCCCACCCTATGCATGTTCTCACAAACATCTTGTCAACCTTGCTCAATCACACTGGAGCGACGGAGCATTGAGATCCATAACCACGCCCCCATTTTCTCTCTGGAACGTTTCTAGTCCCCCACAGTGGCGGTTCTAGACACATTTTACTGGGGGGCAGAGTTTAATCAGAGGGGCACATTAAAAAACCGAAACAAATTATATTTCAACATTAAATACTTACATTTTGCCCGTGGGGCCCCCGTGTAGAACCGCCCCTGGTCCCCCAGGTTCGCCTGCGTCACACAGCCACACAGTAAAGAGGACTGTGCTGGGCCTCACCCAGCCCGCTCTGCATGTGACTCTCTCAGGTCCCTGAACCTCGTAAAGCATAACATGTTGAAATGCCACATGTTTACAATGAACACCTGAATGAGAGGAAGGCTTTAGATATGTACAGTAACTAGGCCAACTGTGTCTGTGTGTACTGCACAACGTATGGATGATGTAAGCAATGTTCTATCAGGCTTGGTTCCCAAAGGCTGTTCCTTATTATTGGTATTATAATTGTAGCTTGATACGTTTAAACCAAACTGATTACAACAGCATGTAGACGCACCAAACCAAACACATGGAGGCCTGTGCATTTCCTTCAAGAATGAGTGGGTGTATACTGCATAATTTTTTGTTGTTGTTAATATTTCCTTTATACGGTACAAAAGTAGAGCCCTACAGTAAACAGTACATGAGGGTAACTGGCTGCAGTAGCTTACACCAGGCCCCACGGGGTTGATAAAGTGTCCAGGCTGTGCTGATTTGAACTGACAGCTCCCAGAGATGCCTGTCAGAGGTATAGGATTATTACGTAACACAGCCGTACAGTATGTCCATCAGCAGACCTGTTAGCACTCAACTGGCCTACGCTAACCTCCTGTACAGCTGACTGATTGAACGTTTCTGCTCTGCATCGACTGACTGACTGACTGACTGACTGACTGACTGACTGACTGACCCAGCCTGGGAATGTGAGGATGTGTGGTGCCCCTACCTGTCTGTCTGTTCGGCTCTCACCTGCCTGTCTGTCTTTAACCTGTCGGTCTGAGCTTTGCTCCTACCAATCTCTGACCAACAGCATTTGTGATGTACCTACCTGTCTGTCTCAACTGTACAGCACCTCTGCTGAACCCTTCTGCATGATGAGAACGCCTTAAACATCCTAACCTCGAACCATTACAACATGTCTATATTGTGTTGTGTTTGTAACTACCACAGGTGACCTGGCCAATCCTGCACAGTGGACAAAAAGTACATTGAAGGAACGTCATCCAATCTTGACAAGTACAGTTTGTTCCTAAAGCTAGTTAGTCTAGTAGCATTGACCCCGGTTTGACAGGGACTCTTGATTTAGCTTCCTCTGAAGCCTCAGCAGTCATCTCAAATGACAACCGTCATCCAAAACGCACCTCAGCACAATCGCTGTCATCAACAGGTTGAACTGCATGCCGGCACTAATGAGCTGCTTGACTTTCAGGAGGAGACGCTGGCTGACACTAACACAAGACTCATCGACTGTCCTGTCGTTCCAAAGTCGGAGGAAGGAACAAAGAGAAACAAAGAGAGAGAAAAAGTGTGTGAGAGAGAAAGAGAGAGGTGGGTGGGTTTCTCAAAGGGCACAGCATGTCCCCAGTGTCACCAGCTATTAGACTACAGGAGACCCACACAGTCGTTTTTTCCCATCTTGCCTTTCTGTCTTTTTGTCTCACTATATAATTGAAGTCTTCCTGTGTACCTACCCAATTTCCTCCTGTCCTTCCTCTATCCATCCCTGTCACCCTCCATCCTGTCTTCTCCCTCTCCATCAGTCCCTCCCTCCCTATATACCCCCACCCCCCCCCGCCCATCCCTGACGTGTGTGAGTCATCTCTGGTCTTCTGATGTGCATCAGTTAGAGACCAGAAACTAAAAATATCCCTGTGATTCACACCACACAACTTAACACACATCTGTTGTCTAATCTCAGTCACTTCACCACTTGTGAAGCATGTGTGTGTGTGCTTGTTTGTGTGTGTACGGGAGTGTGTGTGTTATTGATACTATCTGGCTACTTACCTAGGTAAACAATCTTATCTCAGATGTATCTGACCAGACAACATTCAAGTTGAACCACACAGCTGCCTCCCGCACCCCATTCCACTGCAAAGATCATGAACCTGCCTGAGTTTATCTGCAGCTCAAAGTACTGTGTATTCAGGCATGATAACAAGGTGTATTTAATGTGCGTGTGTGTGACTGTGTGTGTGAGTGGGTGTGTGTGTTTGCATGCTGTACGTGTTGACGCATGTGTTTGTGTTGAGGGTGACACAGCAGTCAGCGCTGCTAGAGCTCAACTGTGAATAAGAGGAGACAAAGAAAGAAAAGAAAGATGAGGATTAACTGAACAGAAGCAGCTCACCGGAGCAGATGTGGAGTCGGAATTGTACATTCTTTGAATGCTGTTTCTCTGTCCCGCTGTGGTCGTCCCTGAACCGCTCTGAAACTGTCTAGACTGCAGACAGACACACAGGTCCAACACACAGTGTGAGGTGCACTTGATTTAGATCTGGCTTCAAAGGCACTTCTAAAAACGATATACCTCTTTCACTGCAAACAGTGGGCATCAGGTGTGCATGAGAGGGAGCTGAATCCACCGCACCCCAAGTAGCTACTAGGAATAGTTGTGTGTCTGGAGAGATCTGCTGACGGTTGGCAGGGTGAAACCAACAGAGAGCTGGCTGAAACCAGAACAACATTCCGGGCATGAAAACGCCCTGGGGAAAATAACCACCACGAGACTCATCTCTACTTTGTTTTACTCTACTCTTCTCGGTTCTACTCTGTTCTATGCTCTGATACATTCTACTCTGTCCATTCAACCCTGTCCTGCACGTTTTAGATGTTTCCCTGCTCCAACACACCTGATTCAAATGAATGGTCGTTAACAGGCTTCTGCATAACTAGATAACTACCCATTCATTTGAATCAGGTGTGTTGGAGCAGGGAAACATCAAAACGTGCAGGACAGGGGATCCCTGAGGACCAGGGTTGAAGACCTCTGCTGTAGACTCTCTGCACAAGTCTACTCTACTCTATTTTTCACTCTGCCATGTTCTGCTCTACTTTCCTGTACTCTGTTCTCCACAATCTGCAGTTGGTGGCAATTCTTTAATGTAGCTGCTGTGATTTATTACATAAAGTACTATATTTAGCCTACCTTTGTTGCACTCTGCTCAGTATTGTTGTACAACACTGAAAGACATAGTAAACACACTGACGTTGTTCAGAACAAAGCCAGGTTGAGCTCCAGCCTCGGGCCTGCCCAGCTCAGACAAAGACTTCTAAATCCAGATTAGTGTTACTGCACTTGGCCTGTTACACACACACACACACACACACACTCACATACACACACACACACACACACACACACAAACAAACATACACAACATACCTTAGAACCCCCTAGAGCTAAGACAGGAAGCCTGTCTACGAAACCCTGTATCCTGAAGATAAGAGATCGCAAAGGTCACCGTTTTTTGGTTGCATGTCACCGTAATAACTTACAGTAGGAATGTTCAATCATCAGCGGTGATGTGTGGCGGAGGACGCATACAACGTGTGCTCTGCTGCTCTGCTGCTCTGCGGCCCTGCTGCCCTGCTGCTCTGCTGCTCTGCTGCTCTGCTCTGCTGCTCTGCTGCCCTGCTGCCCTACTGCTCTGCTGCCCTGCTCCTCTGCTGCCCTGCGGCCCTGCTGCCCTGCTGCTCTGCTGCTCTGCTGCCCTGCTCCTCTGCTGCCCTGCTGCCCTGCTGCCCTGCTGCTCTGCTGCCCTGCTCCTCTGCTGCCCTGCTGCCCTGCTGCTCTGCTGCCCTGCGGCCCTGCTGCCCTGCTGCTCTGCTGCTCTGCTGCCCTGCTCCTCTGCTGCCCTGCTGCTCTGCTGCCCTGCGGCCCTGCTGCCCTGCTGCTCTGCTGCTCTGCTGCCCTGCTCCTCTGCTGCCCTGCTCCTCTGCGGCCCTGCTGCCCTGCTGCTCTGCTGCTCTGCTGCCCTGCTGCCCTGCTGCCCTGCTGCTCTGCTGCCCTGCTCCTCTGCTGCCCTGCTGCCCTGCTGCCCTGCTCCTCTGCTGCTCTGCTGCCCTGCTGCCCTGCTGCTCTGCTGCTCTGCTGCTCTGCTGCTCTGCTCTCAGCCCCCGCTGACACAAGACTGAAGCAACTCCAGTCAGTTAGCCCGAGTGGTCTGTTCGCTGGTCTCTGAAAGGCTAGAAGAAAAGCTCAAAGGCTGTGAACTGACCCACACTCCACCTACACACACTTGGGCTGAAAGCGGCCTCCTCATTCAATAGCCCTACTGGTCAATTCTGTTATTGTAATGTACGGCTCAGACATGAGTAAGAGCTCAGTACAGTCTTTGTACATCTCTGGCAATAGAACTGAGTGAAACCCTATCTAGCTGCATGCCTAGTCCCGGTTACTCAACCTGAAGCTGTCTGTCTGTCTGAATCCTTAAGACCGGCTCTCCTCATCTCCAGACAGCTGGTCGTCACCATGGCTGACGACTGACAGCGGTCAGTTTGGAAACACGATACCGAAGGGGATCGAGTTACCCAGCATGCCCTACAAACGGACAGGAGAAGCACTGTTACTCGGCCGCCATGGTAACGGTCTGTTGGAGCATGGGCTTCGTCTCAACTGCCCTTGAAGCCGTTTGACTTTCTTTACCTGCCCTGTGTCTTTAAATCTGTAGGAGTATTGAGACGCACCCACAATAACCTTCTTTGCCCTGGTAACATTCAGTCAAACACAGGGAGTCGGTGCTGTGGTAACAGCCAGGGAAACAGGTCAAAGTTTCCTAATAGCTAATCTTCCAGACTGGCAGGCTGGTGACCCAGAATCTGGCTTCATCAGCAAACTGTTCTGGGTCACTGAAAATACCTGCCTTCAATTCCCCCTGTGTATTAAACCAGGAAGTAGGATGAAGCAGGTGTTATGGTCTTTCTTCTACTGAACCAGGAAGAAAGATCACCATCAACTGTTCCTGTAATTTCAAAATGCTATGCTAAAGAGCTACTGTATCTAATATCTGTATCTGTGTCTGGTTGGACAAAAGCCACGGTGACTTGTCAACCATGAAAATATTATTTCTGGGGCATCCTGGTGGCTCACTGGGTAAACACGCACAGCAGAAACCCAGGTTTGATTCCAGCCCGGGGCCATTGGAAGCAAGTCATCCCCTTCCTGTTTCTCTCAAACTGTCACTATTATTAATAAAGCAGAAATGCCCATAAATATAAAATGTTGCTACTGTAGCTTGTAGATGAGAGCTAAAGTAATCTAGTTCTAAGATGCAATTTACTAGCAAGGCATTGCACCATACCACATACATCATTCCAAGTCCCAATCAAGCATCTTTATTGCATTATTGTACTGTACACTAGTAACTGTTAACAGCTTGGTGTATCTTTTGTAACAGTAACGCACTCACATTTATCAGAAACAACATTAAGATAAAGACTAAAACTATCTCACCTAGTATTCTCCGTCTATGTACAATACATACACAAGCTAAGATTCACATTTTGTGTAGAAAGTAAATGACATTAATGTAGTGAGATGAGCTTTGTCTCCATGATAGCTCCAGTGTTGCCAAGCCCTACACAACCAACAGTAGTCATTAATTACCTGGACCATTAGACAATGGTTGTTTGAAAATAAAAAATACATTATATTTGTTATTGTATATTCTTTTATCAGAACATATGTAAATACCCCCTGTACATCACTATATGAGTGATGTAAATCACTGTATGAGTGTGTGTTGATGCCATAGTATCATTCGATATATATACCTGCATTTGATTTTATAAGAGGGTGGAATCAGGCCACACAGGCATGAAACAGCCTGTAAACGTGTGTGTTTGGTCAAGAGTTCAACAACATAAACTCAGCAAAGTATAAAGATGGTATAGTGTATGGTAAAGAATGACGATACACTGGAATGCAGTGATCTTGGTCTGAAAACGTTTGAGTGGATACTGTCAGGGTCATAACAGACGTGACTATTAATGTTGTGTACAACCACGACAAGCGGTTTGGAAGACTACTCCTGATAGAAATGAACATTCCTACTATCTCACCGGGATGTCATAGTATCACCAAAGCTTTAAAAAACCAGCTACACAGCTAGGAAACTGAGGAATGTAAAAACGACTCACAGACTTTATTTTCTAAAGGTAGAAAAGGCAAGGCTAACAGGCCTGTCTGTCATACCTACAGCTTAAAAGGCAAGAAAATGCAGGCACATTCCGTAGTGTGTACCTTTCCATGTCCTGTTCGATCACACCCTGTGGGCCGGGACGGGACAGTAAAAGCACTGTTCACAATTTTCAATTACCCGCTACAAACCCTCAGAACAGACACTGGAGGGGACACAGGTGTGAAGTAAGGAACGATCCATGAAGCGGTGGGAGATGTTTAGGGTGCACCCACACCCACACCTTCCCATAGCCGAATCAGGCTCCATCTGCAGGTTTCTGCAATGTTAACCAGCCCTGAACGTAGAACAACACAAAAAAACACACAATAGGGTCTCACTCCACTCTCAGTTGTTGTTCTTCAGCTCGAAGCGGCTGTACACATGCTTGGACTTCATCTGGTTGTAGTGGTTGACCAAGTCCAGTTTGCTGTGGCCCAGAGTCATCCGTTTTTTGTCCTGCCTGTCTATGATGCCCACGGGGGAGAGGGGGGGAGGGGGGCACTGCTGGCTCTCTGGCTCTGTCTGAGACAGGTCTGGCGGGGCCCAGGCTGTGTTGAGGGGTGGGGA
This sequence comes from Mallotus villosus, assembly GCA_903064625.1. Taxonomy (NCBI): domain Eukaryota; kingdom Metazoa; phylum Chordata; class Actinopteri; order Osmeriformes; family Salangidae; genus Mallotus; species Mallotus villosus. Next base: position 1,265,952 of record CAEFZP010003311.1, read on the forward strand.
CCTGCGAAATGTGTAGGAGTCCTTCTCCTTCGTGGGGGCCGTGAAGAGGTCAGTGAGTTTGTTGAGGAGAGGTATGGACGGGGCCCTTTTGTTAGGGGTGAGTTTGTTTTCGACCACAGGGGCCTGCTGTGCATGGGACGTGTAGACCGGGTTAGGGCTGGTTTGGAAAATCTTGTGGTCATACAGACCTAGCGCCTGGAACTTTGACGTGGTCCCTCCAACTGTCGGACGCTTGAAGTCTGGAGTTTTGGCTTTTGTCCAGTCAATCCCTGTCAATTGGCCTATCCCGGACGCAGGGCGTTCAGGAGCCGGGCTGTGATTGGCTCCGTTGATTCGGGTGCCAGGAGGGCTGGGATTCTGCCCACCTCCGCTCCCTCCTCCCCTCCTCTCGGGGCTCAGGCGTGCGTTCGTTGCCTCCCCCCCTCTCGTGGCCTTGGGTGACCTTGTACACAGTTGGCGCCATCCCGGGCGCTGCCTTCACGCTGGACATGCTGCTGCTCGACTGGCTGCTGGAGTTCTCTGAAGACAACCTCTCCCGTTCCCTCGACCTATCGGGGAGGAAGTCCATGCCCATGCCTGGGAAGGTCATGGCGGGGTAGGCAGGGAAGCTGGGAAGGCCCTCATCCTCAGGGTTGTGGAAGCAGTCTATGATCTGGGAGTCTGCATACAGGCAACGGAACTCCCGGTCAAAGCTGTCGGTGATGCGGCCTGAGAAGTGCATCATCATGTTGCTGTGGACCTGGGCGGAGAGCCACGTGAAGCTGCAGGAAGACAGGAAACAGGAAGTGGTCAGCAACAGGAAAAAACAACAAGCTAATCAGCTAAATATTCAGGACAACGTAGACCCTGTGGCACAAATAGATATCTCTATAACAACTGACAGTCACAATAGTTTCAGTGTTCTATTTATTACACAGACAAATGCACAAGATACCAGTACTTGGATGGACTTTAAACCTGTAAAACCGTCTACAGTAAAGTGCCCAAATAGCTTTGCTGTCTTGCTACTGGTCAACTCTCTAATCTGAATAGGAAACGTACAGGTATGGTGTTAGAGCTTCCTGGATAAACTCTGTCATGGTGGTGAATCACCAACAGCTTATCAGCTTTTGGCTGACAAGGAGACCTAGGCTCTACACACACACACACACACGCATGGCACATACATACAGTACCCACACACAAACACTGCAACATGTTGCACATACATGTAAAGTACACAAACACACAGAGAGAGACTATTGTGTGAGCAAGTTCACTCCAACAGCCAAATGAAAAAAGATCAGGACTAGTTAAAATACCATTCGACTAACCAGAACTACTTTGGTCCAGAGTTTAGCACACTGATAACTTGTGGTTTGGCACGCAAGAGGGATTTTAGTTTCCAGCTGTGTCAAAAACCGTGAGTCAGGCTTTAACTGAGTGTTTAGTAATCATTGTCAAGGCACGCAATAAGAGCATTTGATAGTCAAATTAGCTCCCTAACCACTGGGATCATATAACAATCATGCCTTTATGTGTTTTGTAGACAACTACTCCAATTCCCTCAATGTTTGTGGATCTGTTTTCTTAAGAAGTCCTGGCACACATCCACGAAGTTACTAGGAAGTGGCCTTTGTATGAGGGCACTTCCTTGTTATTATCAGTCTTTCGCAAGAAAAACATAAAATGTCATTCGAGAGTCAAATATGTATTGCCGCTCGCCTTAGGCATACCTTTGCACACCATCACCAGCCTCACACATAGAGAACTATGCTTGAACACTGAGCCTCGTCAGCCCTGCCCACCCTTCCTCCCGCCCACACACCTGTTTGGTGTGTTGGCACACAACATCACCACCCTGGCAGGCAGGTGAAACATGTTCTGCTCATGATCACAGTAACCTCCACTAAAACCTGGTCTACTACTGAACAGTAACACTGAGCTGGGACAATACAAGGGCAGATAAAACAGAGTGTTTGATCTAGCTTGGGTCAGGTTCATCCACACTCTAAACAAAAGGGTGGCATATAGAAGAACCATCTGGAACAAAAGAAGAACAGACCAGAATCAGCTCAGTAAGGAGCTGTCTGCTATCTATACGGTGTTATAGAACAGGGTTAGGTTTGGTAACAGAAGAGACCACAGTCTAGAGCAGGGGTGGGCAATTCCGGTGGGCAATTCCTTCGTCTAACACACCTGATTCAAATGAATGGTCGTTACCTGGCTTCCACAGAGCTTGATAACAACCCATGCATTTGAAACAGGTGTGTTGGAGCAGGGAAACATCTAAATCGTGCAGGACAGTGGCCCCTGAGGACCAGAATTGCCCACCCCTGCTCTAGAGGGTTCCTGATAAACCCTCTAAACACTTTATAGGTCAGGCAAACCATTCAGAAAACAGGTCTCCAAACAGGTCTATAGTGTAGTATAGCACAGCTTGTAGGACGTACACACATGGCCTTCAGCTCTCTCTAGACCCCACTAAGCTGCTAGAATCCCTAAGGGCTTCACAAGGCCATGTTTGTGCAGCAGTTCCAATCACACCTATATTACACTACCACTGCATGCTTCCACTTGAGCACTCTCTCTCTTTCTTTCCATCTCTCTCTCTCAGTGTGAACTGCAAACACAGCGTTATAAAAAAGAGAGTGACAGTTGACTTATCGGTGAAGGAGTGAATGTGCACTCCGGTTTCTCTTGTTCAGACAGTATCTCTGAAAGAGGCGTTGTTACATAAACTCCAGTCCCTCCACTACTCACTGCCAGTGAACACTGACTATAATTATGGTTATTGCTCAGGTATGTTGTTTCAAAAGATTCCAGGTTCAGTTACAGCAGCCATCCACACAAACGGGGTACTGTAGGCAGTTCAGACAGAAAGAAATCCATCACTGTATTCCCAAAACATCTACAGGGTTTAAAAGTGTCTGCTGTATTTACAATTTATAGATTATTTATTTAAAAAAATATTATGGTATCTGCAGAATTGACCATCTGTGTTCGTTATATTTTAGATAATGCACATTGGAAGATGCACAGTCTTATTCATCATACAGACCAGACCTGCATATTTAAACAATGTTGTGCTTGATATATGTTGTTGTTAGAGCAGTCTTGTTCAGATGTTACCGTGTGCATCTGGTAAAAGACAGAGGCCTCCTCGGCACCTACCTACGTAATACAGAACTGAGCACTTCTTTCCTTGATAAAAAAACAAAAACTTACTACTTCAACTACTTGCCAAAACTACATTATTGCTTTACATAAAAAACATCTCCTAAATGACATCGTCCTCTTTCCTCTCATACACAGTGCTCCATTCTTCAGCACCAAGTATCATTTGTTAAGCTCTTGAAAGAAGAGCACGTTTTTTTCAAGCTAGTGAATAACATGGCACTGCTGACCCCACTGACCCGCTCACCTGTAGGACCCAGCGATCACCTCCTCACAGTCAATGATCATGAACTTCTCCTGGACTTGACCTGTGAACTTCTTCCCACTCTTGGTGCAGTACGTATCTCCACACACAGTCCGGACCCTCATGTTCTGAGGAGACAAGCGAGGTTTAGGAGACTGTCACACACACACACACATATGCACACACTCAAGCATACACACATTCATGAACGTGCACGCACCCCCCCACCCACACACACGCACATACAGGACTAGTTCATATGTTGCAGTGTGGAAATCTTTACATCCATCATTGTGACGGAGAATGAAAAGGTTACATAATCTGAGCTGTAATTTTAACTCCTTTCACCATCGCCTTTCATATCGTGACAAAACACCGTCACAAGTGGGGCAGGATTGATTGTATCACATATAATGCATGCAGCGAGTCTCCAACACATAGTCAATTCTTATGTCAATAAAACCTGTAAGGAACTAACACCTGCCCCCCCTCCACATTCATACACACACACACACATCATCCAGACAGCCGTCTTCACTCCCACTTACACCCAGGTGAGAGTTCTGTATGTCCAGAGCTGAACACATGTCAACAAAGTAGTCCACGTTCTTCTCATCCAGCAGGACGTAGACAGGGACCTTGCGCTTGCTGGATGCCTCCATCAGGTCACACAGGAGGTCCACATCTGTAAACACGTCCATCACAAGAGCTATCACCTGCAACACACAGGGAAATGCTGAGTAATCATTAAATCCCAACACTCTTCTTGTGGTGCTTTACCGAGGAAGAGCTAGCCTAGTATCAAAATATTAGTTACATTGTAGATATATACAAATGTTGCAGTTGTTTATTTCTTAACAAATGTGAAGTGTGAATGGAATGGCTTTTCAAGTTGTGTTATGCCCTTTATAATAAACCTTGCTGACATTTCCGCTTAAGAAGTGTCAGCAATTAGATCAGGATGAACACAAAACATGAAATTTGATTCATCAAAGGCTTATTTGAATAGGCTACTACCATGTCCTTATCAACATATTGAACTCCATTAACAAGTTAAGGGCTAGACAGGCCCAATCTTTCGGAAGCCAAACGCGATTGGAATATTATTTTACCAAACGCACATGCTCACTTCAAATTACTTTTGGACTCATAAGCATTTTAGGATCTCTCAAAAACGAGCTCAACTCAAGGATGTCGTGGGCCTACAAACACCCTAAAACATTTTTTTAAATAAATATCCAAGCATATTTAATGGTTAATTCCCTTTAATCTAATTATTTACCTTTTTTGCTTTATTTATCAATGACCGGATAATGTCTTTGATGTTGTGTGACTTGTCCCTCTGGAAGTATATCTGTGTTTCTGAGGGCCCATAGCGAAGCGGCTGCTCAGGCCAACCCAGCTCCAGCATTGGTGGTTCCTCGTCGGACATCATAGGGAAGTAAGTCCCGGAGGTAAGCTCGGACACTGCGTCCCCCTCCCCAAAATCCCGGTCGGTGATCCCGTTCGAGCTGCTGTCAGTGGGGGAGTCCTTGGCCACATTTTCGGTAATGTAACGAATTTCAAGCGGCGACAAAAAGTTCAACTCCCTCTCCTGGGTCAGAACTCGACGGTAATCCTTTTCCCCGGACTCCAGCAGCGCGTCCGTTGCCAACCGGGCCGCTTCGTTGTGGCTCAGCTCTAGAACGGAGCCCTGTCTCCATGGGTTTTTTACCTCTTCCAACCGGGTCGCGAGTTTACCCAGTGGTTTACGCCCGGCTTGCGTCGGCCTCAGTTGGTCCGTGTTTAGCATTGTGCCTGGTCAGCACGGAAATCGACGTAAATATTGCTCCACTGTTCCTGTAGCTTACAAGAAGTTTGCAAATGAAAATAGTTTGGACCAAGCCGAAATGGATGTGGCCTCTCTAGTTCCCGTTCATGACAGCGTCTGTATTCCCGGGGGCTTTTTGTATTGTTGGTATTTTCATTGACACCTCCTCTTCTCTCTCTCTCTCTCTCCTCTCTCTCTCTAATACACACACCTGTATCTAGCTACCTGTGAGCTTCTCAACAGAACGCAGCTCCGCCTCTCTGCTCACATGATGTGTGAAATTGAAAACCTGGCCATCCCCGGAGCCCCTCTCCATGGCAGCGCGTAAGGGGGAAGGCTTTACGCCCAAGTGTTCCACCTCAATTCTGTTAAGAGCCTCCACTACCCCCTCCTCCCGTCAAGGGGGGATAAAGTAATTAGATAACAAAGAGGGATTAGAGTTCTGAAGCTTATTAAGGCCTTTATGGAGACAGCAGAACTGTTTATCATTCAGCTTTTGGATTTTTCAAACTCATGATACAGTACATTGCACCAAATAAATAGCATATTTAGTTATACTTTATCTGTATGTTATATGTGTTTATGGAAGTGTCTCAATGCATACATGTGTGTTTTATGATCCCCTTCATCATTCAGGAATAGGTGTGTTGCCCACACATAAACCAGTCCTATCACCCAGGCCAGGATCCTATCACCCATCTTAGCTCCACTCAGACGACTCATTTGACTGGTAAATGAGGAAGAGCTACTGTCTTTGTAGCGTCGGGTGCTATTCATCTGTTTGCTCTGGAAAGGTCACATGTATGAGTGATGAATATTAACACAACATGCCATTCTCAACTACAACTAGTATTAGACAGTAATACTCTAAACAAAGCATAGCCTCTTGTTGTTGCATATCTGGACAACAACATTCTTGTGATCAACAAGTTAATTTATCAAAGCCTATATTCTGATAGATGACATCACTCTAAAGGTAATTCTAATCTACTGGCCTGCCAGTAGTCTAACAGTATTCTTGACTGAGTGAGTATCCCATATCTGAGACTTCCTGTTCAGCAGAAACACAAGATAAAACAGATATGCATGTATGTTGAAGAGGCAACCAACTGTCAATGATTACATTATACAGACCTGCCCTATAAAACAACCAAAACCACTCCATAAACCATCAGTCTGTGATTGGCTTAATGCCTCTGAGTCACTGGCTGGGTGTTCCTCGCGGTGTGAATCTAATCATGAGCTGTTGTGACTAATAGTATCATATTAATCATTCCTGTGGTGGAATTATTGTTTTCGTATTAAGATTATTGTATCCACTAGTCAAGAAAGCCTCTACAGTATGTATCTGCAATCCATATTGTATGTAATTTTTTTATGTTTTCAAAACACCAGAGCACAAACTGACTCATTATATATTTGTATTGACATTCAGGGTCTGAAAGAATGTCATAAACACAAGCTCTTTGAAATCATGTGACTGTTAACAGAAATAATAGTGACACATCAAATTTCTCTCTATCTTCTGTTCTCACAGTCGCCACCATATCTTTCGAATCTTAAAAAAACTGTTCAATCGGTAATTCTTTTTATTAAATTCTGAGATCATCATCCACCACATTAGACACAAGTCTCATCCACCAATCCGGGTGCAGAGTTACAGCGACCTCAACAGTTTCCAGAATCCACTGACAAATCAGGTTTGACCAGCTGGGCTCTCACACAGGGGAGACAGGAAGTGAGAAATCAATTTGAGAAATAGTAATTTTGCTTTCCAGTAAAGAAACACTGCCACTGATGGTGTGGAAATAAGACACTGGTTTCCTTTGAACAAGATGATGACGTCTATTGAGAAACATTCCTGTTGTGTGAAATGTTCACGGTCGATTAACACAATGGGTGACACCCGACCCTTTAAGATAGTTTGGCAACTTTAACTTTTTGTGTTCGGATACAAATAGCAGAAATAGTCAACTCAGATTTTATGACATGTACACTTTGTCCAGTTGTAAATGTTTGGGTTTCTGCCAACAGAGAATGGTGGTTCAAACCTTCAGGGCCTCTGTTTCCCCCCTGTTGTTTAAGATACGTTTCATATTGATATACTGTTTAAAAACCTTATATGAATTTACCCCCTGGCTAGATGTATACTACAACTCCTGTCTGATTGGTCATCTGGAACCAGTAATTACACATTAAGCCCAGATGTTAACCGTCCAGTTTTTGAATGTATTCCTTAAAGTATCCACTCAGGAAATATGATTAATGCCATCAAACTAGACTGTAAACAATGTGCTAAGACTGGTCTGCCTCCAGTGTTCAGACATCTGGCTGGCTGTCTTTCTCTCTCTGTGTCTCTCTCTTTCTTTCTGTCTCTCTCTGTTGTCTCTCTTTCTCCCTACTTGCACACCGTTAGTCCTGATCCGATCAACGATTGCCAGGACCTTCGACACATTTGTATGTCATGACAGATCCTGCAGTTGATATAATTATGAAATCGTCAAAAAAGAGCAGCTGCACTTTGCTAGCAATGCATTTGTACATGACACGGATCAAGGATCCACTGTAGTGTGTGACTGCTTGCACTGTCTTGCCACGAGGAGAAGATATGACAGACAGAGGGATCAGACCATGTGATGCGTCCAGGTTTAGCTGGAGGGGAGGGCAGGTACAGAAAAATATCTGGCAACGAGACGTTTTATAAGTGTTGGAAACACATGACTGACTCCAACTGTACAGATCCTGCCTCAGCCTGCTCATAGTAGCAGGATACTCAAGCTTGCCTTGCGGTAACGGGGTGCATTATACGTGCACACTGTGCAGTGTCCTATAGTAGCTTCTAGAAGACCAAACGTTTCACAGTGAACCACACTGGTATTCCTGGTGGGCTATGCCAGGGAAGTAGGGGGGCATTGTCATCTGGAGACAGATGTTTCACAAGACTAGCCAGACAATGTCCCCATCCTATTGGATACTATAGTAGCAATCAATAGAGCTTCAGTTGGACTTTCTGTCCCTTAGCACAGTAGTGGTCGTGTAAGCACTGTCTGTATCTTTAGCACGATTCCTTGAATCATTCCCCCTCGCACACATTGTTTCAGTACAAAGTGTCTATTCATATGCTTGAGTTCAGGAAGGGACAGTGTTTCCAATGGGACTTGAAGACGCATGCTGGGAAAAACAAGACAGTCACTTTAGAGTGTCTGTCTGCATTAGTCATCAGCGATAGTTTTATTTATAGGAACCAAAGGGCCAGTCATGTGTTGTCAATTCAACTACACAAGCCGGTGATACATAATTGTATCATCAGTTTGCGTTTCTGTAGATCATCCATAATAAATTATAAATCTTAATGCTTTCGAGTCTTCAGACATCCCATTAAAGATCGGAGATTAGCATAGATTATAGGTACAGGCTAATATTTAAGTGCTATGTCAAAACATGTGTCACCGTAAGGCTGGGTAGGGCCAGCTGAATAGCTACTCTGTGGTCGACTAACATGATTCAGCTTGTCAACCAATTACGTATCAGAACTAGATGCACTAGCACAGGTTTGGAGGGAACATATTTCAAGGAGCAAGCGAGTTATCAGAGAAAACAATTCAATCAAAAATAATTTTCATGCAGAGAGAACCATTTAGAACCATTTATCTCCACTGCAGCTTTCACATGCATATACTCTCATGAGTATGCTATACTCTGACACAAAAGTGTCTGTTGTCAAATTTCGTATAACCTAGACTACACTACTGAGGAGAATAACCTATCCTTGGCTCGTAGGATACATCCCGTGTTTAAAGCAACCCTGACAGGACTCTAGTATCTGCCCTGCAGTGGCAGGCTTGATCAGATAGCTCCAGCCGCCCCCACCCAGGTCCTGGTGTGGATCCACTTGCCAACTGTAGGTCAGGCTGTATCTCAGGAGACTGGAGCCTGTAGAATAAACAGTCGAGCTGAATAGAGCACACACTCTGTGTGGTGACAGGACAAGATAGGTGGTTTTACTGTGAATGGAAACAAGGGAACAAAGGAAGAGTGTAACCTATGTAACTTCTTTGATTGGAATCACAGATACGGTGCTGTATATTCAAACTGGTGGCAGAGGTGGTTTGGTGAGACTCACAACTCACCATTATCTATATATCTACCAGGTCTGGACTGGGACTGAAATATGGCCCGGGACTTTGAAACGCAGACCGGCCCACGACCGTGTATTATTATGATATATATATTTTCTGCATTATTCCGCGGCCGTTCAGGAAATGTCCCAACTCTCCCGACGGCCAGTCCAACTCTGATCTCCACTGTGTATGTTTGTAGTACAATATATCAAAACTTGTCTGTCCTGCTTCATGACTAGTAGTTCTTGACTTGGGTAGTGTGCAGAGCTTCAGGCATTGTCATCTATGACACGATAACTTGATGAAAGCAATCAAGCCAAGAGGAAGTCAAGGAGCCTCCCCTTCTCCCATCTCTGAACTATATTAGTAGAATCTACAGACCTACAGAAAAGTTGACAGTTGATCATTTGAATCAGTTCCTTCTGTAGAGGTGCACCAGTATCGGCTCCCCATCCAATGACCAGACCTGCAACACTGCACAGCCTGAAGCATGTTCAAGCTTACTAGAATGCCCTGAGGGGCTTCAGATTGCTCAACAAAGTTGAAGGTCTGAACTGAGACAGCATGTCCTTCTCTCAACACATGACTGACTGTGTGTGTGTGTGACACAGTCAGCAGTTTGTGTCACGCTGTACTAAGGTAAGAAAACACCAGGTGACAGACCTAAGGGATCATATCTCTCAGACGGGGACAGAAGGACAGCGTGAATATGGTGTGTGTGTGTGTGTGTGCGTGTGTGTGGTGAGTGTTATAAGATGATATCAGAACAGCACAGACCAGTAGGCTAGTGGCCTATAAAGACAGGCTGTAAACCACTCATGATCTCCTTGTCTTAGCTCAGGTCACTTTGAAGGCAGGACCGAGCCACATACAGTGCACTCCCCAAGTACAGCCTTCCTAAAAGGCTCTGTTGTCCTTGGAAAACACTCTGACCTACAGATCGGGACCAAAAATGTGTTTTTTCCTCTTCCCAAATCATTTGAATGAATTTAGTTGGGTGTTACCACCCACATTTGTTCATTTGTATGCTGAAACCCAAAGGGTACAAACAAAGAATCCCTTTAACAACCAAACAAATAAAACTACAGTTCAATGAAGCCAAGGCCAAATGGTCTTTGAAACTCATTAAAATACTTGAGCTGGGTTTAAAGACCCTGGGCTGGTTTATTAGCTTCCAGCCTGTGCTGGTTGTGCTTGTGTGTCTAGGCTTTGAAATAATGATGAGGTATGATGTATGTATAATCAATGCATTACAGACAAAAGATAGATTAGAATTGTAACGTAGAACTGAGAAAATGTAGTGATCCAAATTCTGTCCTTTTTGTGTACTCTACTCCCGACAGGCTCAGGGAAAAGCTTACCGAAAGTATTTGAAGGGAAATTATAAAACTGTTTGATCTGGGTCTGTTGGTTCAGGGAGCAAACAGATCACCTGACCACAAGCATGCCAATCCTCTGACCTTGTCCAAACTCCACGACTGGGAGGCTTCTTCTGCATATTTACCTGAGGCCTCTAGGAACAATAGGGACCTGGACTGCGTCAGAGCTCAAAGGAATTACAAGTAACTATTCAAATGCTTACTGTGTACCTGAACATGTACTGTAGTTCCTGGTTGGCTGTCCATGTACCTGGGTTTAAAACAACCTGTTCTTACTGTGTACTTGAGGCTTAGACAAACAATGTGGACCTGCTGTCTCGACCTACTTGATGTAAGTCAAGATGTTGACTTGCAGTTTTCACACAACATGCACATTAGGGTAGAGGACAGTTGTGTCTCTCTCTCACGCACTCATTTCTCGTGTTCCTCTAGCTTGAGTTTGATTGACAGTAGAGGGTTTTTCCATTCTTTTCCTCTTCTTCACATGCATTCATAAAACAGAAGCCAAGGAAAAAGGAACGCCTTTCCAAATTGGTTGGAACGGGATTGCTCAAATATTATTGGATCGAAAAAAGCAGCACCTCCAAAAATAACTATTACTGAGCTGTAGCTAAACAACTCTCAGAGGGCTTCATTTGCTTACACAACAAGTTTATTGAGGACAAAACTTTATTATACCTCAAAAAATGCTACCTAGTGTACCTTTAAGACTACATTATAGTAACCTCTACAATGTCACAGCGCAGACTGCATAATCACTAGTGACCCCTGCTGTTCTAAAGAAGAACTGCTGTCGAGCGTTTTAAAGGAGGAAGTGGGTCCTGGGATCAGATCTTTAAGGAATCCCACTGAAGCAAAACTCCTTGTGAAGGACAACAGCTCTGTCTTTCTCTCGCTCTCGCACAAACACATCTGGAGAATCTTCTCACACAAAGGTCAGACCTCTTCTTCTCCCTTTAGGCCCCCTGCAGACCATCTAGACAGACAGCCGTCAGTCTGTCACCCAACACCGGCGTTACCATAGAGACTTCCCTGCTATTCAGACTCCAGTATAATTGGCTACTGTGAAGTCTAGTCCAGATAGCAACAATTCCAATATTTATGTAGAGTACAATTTATAAACACGTGTCACCACTAGACTGTATGTCTAACATATTGGGTTCAGAAATCTGTGTCACGGAAAGTTCTAGACTAATATTAAATAAAACAGTCAACTACACTAGGCAAGTATGGATTCAAAGCATTCCGCACCATATACTGGAAATAAATTACATTAAATCAGAAACATTTAAAAATCATAAAATAAACTTAACTCTATCCATTGCTGTTTAGACACCATACCTTAATATGCTAAATACTGAACTCTATCAGGGCTCGCAAAAAACTTTTTTCCTCACACAAACAACTCAAAAATAGATTTAATTGAGGACTACTCGATGAGGACTCTACTCTGCTTTTCTCTTCTCTGTATAAGGCTTCTCGGTGCCCCTCTCCCCTCTCATCCTCTCTCCTCACTGTGTGTGGGAAAAAAGTTTAGAAAATGTTTAAGGTTGAAAAAAGTGTGTGCAAAAAAAGGTTCTAAAAATACGTTTCTAAAGGTTTGAAAAAAGTTTGGGGAAAAAAGTTAGGGAAAAAAGTTTTGAAAGGTTTAAAAAAAGGTTTCTAAAAACAATTATCTACAAAAAGGTTAGAAACATCGTCTCGAAGTCTGTTGAACTGTCCTAGACATCTTTTTCATCAACGACGAGATGCCGTTAATTTCGAGCCATGCCTACATACCACCTAGGTATACAAGGTTCAGAGAAGGATCGTCCCTTCAGCAAAGCTGAGACACACAGAACAGAGCAAAGAGTAATAACATTTTTATTTGAGTTTTTAAAACAAAAGCCTCATGTTTATACAGTGATGATGGCTGACGGTCGAGGCAACGGTATCTGTCATGTGGCGTTCTGAGAGAGGAAGAGGAGGAGGAAGAGGAGGGGGAGGACTGCACTCAGACAGACAGAGAGGGACCCATGCTTTGAAGAACTCTTATAAATATCCATTATGGCATCAGAAAAGATAAACAAATATAAATACAGAGATCGTTTCTACTTTCTCTTTCTCATTTTCAAACAGGAAAGGAGTGCAGACAGTAAGAGGCGTGGCCTTCTCGCTCTCAGAACGCATAGGTTGCAATGATTTGTGGCATTTCCTGACCATTGATTGGTTGATGAGAAATGCCAGGTTGGGAAATAAATGTGGTGTGTATGCATGTGAATGTTTGTGGTCAATTTCTTGGATCAGATGCAAATGTTCCCGGTTGGCTATTCTGCCTACAGCATGTTCGGACAGAAAGGATTGTGGGTATTGTAGTCACGGGGGCGAGAGGGGTCTCAGAGACCGGCGTCGTTATAGGTGGGGGAGGCCACTTTCAGGATGCTCTGAGCATTATCCTCCACCAGGGGGCGCCACTTGACCTCTCCAGTCAGCAGCAGGTCGTCACCATCCAGGGCGTCGATGGACTGCATCTGCAGGTACACACACACACACATATATATATATACATACACCCCAAGGTCATAATCATCGAACACGCACCCACAAACCACGGTCCTCATCATCCCACCCACCTGCACACCTAACACATGCAAGCATCCCAGTCAGTCATCACACACACATGGGTAATATCAAAAACAGACAGAGAGGCCAAGATAAGTGGAGTGAGAAAGAGAGAGGCCCAGATTAGTGGAGGCCACAGCTGGGTCAGCCTGCAGGTGTTTCTGAAGGAGGAGTGCTTTTAAATCACCCTCGCTTTCTGTGGGAGAGGATCATGTGAAAAGAGAGGAGAGGAAGGACTCCTCTGTACTGTGTGTGTGTGTAGGGGGTGTGTGTGGTGTGTGTGTAGGGGTGTGTGCCCTCTCACCTGTTTGCGTACGTACTCCACCATCAACTCCAGCTGCCTGGGATCGTCACACTGGCGGTTAAAAATGTTCCTCCACAGGGCCGCTGCAAGAACCCTGTCATCGGACAGCACTCCCTACACACACACACACACACACACACACACACACACACACACACACACACACAACACACACACACACACACACACACACACACACACACACACCACACACACACACACACACACACACACACACACACACACACCACACACACACACACACACACACACACACACACCACACACACACACACACACACACACACACACACACACACCACACCACACACACACACACACACACACACACACACACACACACACACACACACACCACACACACACACACACACACACACACACACACACACACACACACACACACACACACACACACACACACCACACACACACACACACACACGGCATTTCTGACCTGGATATCTTATGAACAATTGAATTGACTGAGTGGACTGCTAGGGGACCTACATACACCATACCTCATCATATCCAAATATAGCAGCATAAAAGGTCTCTGTCATGGCTCTCATACTCTCCTTCCTGTGGATGGCATCAATCTGGAGGGAGAGAGAGAGGTAGACAGAGAGGGTGAGAGGCAGGTGGTAATTATACCACACTCGGCAGGATAAACAGTCCCCAGACTCCTGCTCTGCTTCACTTCCTGCTTCACTTCCTGCGGCGTGGTCACATTTTCCACACGCTGAGCACCCTGGGAACGAAGTCTCAGGACAGCGGCGTGGCCTGCATGCATCACCTCGAGGACATTATAACCTCAAAGAGCAGCACAGAACAGCTAGAGGCCGGTCTGCCTCTAGTTTGCCTCTACTCTGGGTGACACCACAGGTTCTGCCTGGAGAGGGCTGGGGAAGAGGCACCTGTGCATCACGAAGAGACCTGCACACATTCAGCCACATAGGCTGGGAGGAAGGAAGGGAGAGGGATGGAGGGAGAAATGGAAAGGGAGAGGGGGTGGAGGTAGGGTGAGAGGAGGTGAGTGGAGAAGGAAAAGGGGGGAGGATGGAGGAGGGGGTGAGGGGGTTTGGCTGGCACCTATGGTATTTTCACCGTGGAGCGAATGACAAGTGTTTTGACTTCTCTGCCGCTCAATTAGCAGGTAACATGAGAGCTGAAACCCCTGGCTGAGCTTGTGTGTGTGTGTGTTACTGAGTAAGTGTTGTTTCAATGAGTGAATGTTATTGTGTGTGTGTGTGTGTGTTTAGGCAGTAACATACATGGAGTATGATGTGATTATTAATGCTTGCCCCCTCCAACACAAACCCACTCACACACACAAACAGCTCAGTTAAAGTATAACTACAGCAAGTATCCTTTGAAGCTGCTCTCTGTTCTGAACTGGAGAACACGCTTCCATAACTGGGCAAAGTCTGAATTCTCTGACAGATACTATACAGTACATATAGTTAACAGGCATCCACTCTGCCCCAGCTTGTAATTGTGTAACATGTACTTCTACTGCGTGAAAGGGCCAGTGCACACTAGTAGAACTGCATGAAGGACTGCAGAGGTCCGTTATTCCATGTTAATGGAATGTGTGTGAATATATAAAGCCATCTCTTTTTCTCTACTCTCCTCCTGTTCAGACTCAGTTACCTGCTTCTCTGTCCTCTCTGTCTGTGTTTCAGCGTGTGTGTGTGTGTGTATGAGAGAGAGAGTCAGAGAGAAAGAAGCTACAGTACAGATGCTGAACCCTGCCAGCCATCTCCCTCAACGATCATTATAAATCTTCAGGGCTCAGCTCTCTTCAAACGTCCTACAGAGACAAGGAGACTGATACAAAGAGAGAGAGATGAGAGAGAGACAGAGAGAGAGAGGTGGTAGGAGAATGTGCACCATGTAAAAAACACATTAGGTGTTACAACCTGGCCAAAAGGGCTATAGTTTTTAGTTCCACACACACACACACACACCTGTTAATTGATCTCATATTTGAAGTAGGTGAAGTGTGAAGAGGAAGCTGTGTTGACCTGAGCAGAGAATGTGTGTAAGTGTTGACTGCTCTAAGCCACAGCTAGTCAGTAAGTCTGCAGATCAGAGGAGCTTCGCAGCTCAGGAGGAGGTAACTATGGTGCCAGTCCAGAGTCTGTGATGGGATCAGGGTTGGCTAGGCAGAGTAATGTATGGCTGGTGCCAGAGACCATAATGTGCTGGCTGAGGTCCAAGTGTGTACATGTTGACATGACCTGACTGGCCAAGCTGGTCTGCACTGGTTCTAATGCTTACATAACTGCCTGGGACTAGAGCTTTAACACACACACAGACACCAAACTCAGGACAGACACTGACTGCACCATATCATCATCATCATCAGTATGGTATTACTACCTAGAATTCGCAGTCTGTCAAACTTGGCCAGCTGAGTATGCTGTCAGCTTTAAAGTGAAGCAGCAACCGGAAAGTTGGCTGCGATTGGTAGCCGACATCTGTCCTTCTAGACTTTCAAAAAAAACGCAGTGTCAAGGTTGTTGCCTTGCTATCTAGATGAAACTGTATGATGGTACTAGGGCTGTCAACGGTTCAATGTTAATCTGTTAATCACCAAGAATATTTCTGAACGCTTACGTCTGTACGTTTATTGGCTAATTTGCAAAGAGTCCGCTAACGATATCGCTAGCTAGTGGTCTGACGTAAAATATATTTTTTAAATGGCTTTACTTGAAGCTAGAACATTTCGTCCAGAAAAGCAACAGTCCAAATGTAGTGTGATTGTTTAGTAGCAGTACTAGCACTATGAGGTACCACATTAATAACAAGCTATCTCTGACAACCAACTGCTGGACAGCTCTCACAAACGAAAGCGCTTTTTCCAAATTAACCGCTTACTTACCGGTTAATGAGTGTCAGCCTATCGAAAGCTAAATTAACTGGAACTGACATCCCTAGATGGTACTTTTTCTGTCCAACTAGTAAGAGGTTGGGTATGGTGTCAAGGTCTTGGATGACATAAGCAGGTCAACTCGGAGGAATGAGAGGGCTCTGTTTGTGAGATCACCCTTGAGGAGGGTGGGGTGTGTGTGCGCGTGTGTATGAGGGGGGGTCACTGCAGGTGTTTTCACAGCTGTGTGGAAGGCCTTTGTCATGAAGGCAGGAGGTGATTGGCTGGAACATGGAGGAGGTCCACCAATCCCAGCCCCCATCTCAGCTCTGTCCACAGCAGCTGTGCACACGGCTCAGTACTGGAGTGGTTACATATGTGAGACAGACTGAGTTAGGGTGTGTGTGTGTGTGTACATTCAGCGAGTGAATGAGTGTGTGAGACATATTGCGTGCATGTATGGATGTGTAGAGTGTGTGTACCGTCTGTATGCATGTGTGTGTGCGCGTATATGTTCATGTGTATGCATGTGTGTCTAATGTATGTTTGTATACTCTATGTATATTGTGTGTACTGTCTGTATGTGTGTGCATATGCATGTGTGTGCGCGTGTTTATGAGTGCGTGTGTATGCATGTGTGTGTACTCTATGTAGAGTGTGTGTTTGTGCATGTGTCTCACCCCCATGATCTTGCTCCTCTGTTCTACGTCCTCCCACATGGAGTGGACGATGTAGCGACACATGTACTTCCCTTCACGACCCTCCTGTCGCATCCGCACCAAACACATCCTGCAGGACAGACCACACCAGTCAGCACACACTTGGGATGTTCACGATCGACATGATAGTCATTTAGCAGACGCTCTTATCCCAGAGCGACTTAAGTACAGGGGCAAGTAGGGCGAAGCTGCTTCAGAATTGTATGAGATGTCATGAAGATGCGACTTTACGACTGCGGTTGGACTGAGACGGTACTCACCACACATGCAGCTGTGCCACAAGGAACCAGGAGTTGAGCGTGTCAGGGAGGGAGCATTCTGGAACACAGAAAGTAGGAGAAGTTTCAGCCAACACATGAACACGCACACAAAAACCTGCTCTAAATCCCAACTACATTACCACCACCTACTCTGGCCAGGTTCTAGAGCCCAGCCTAGCTAAGTCAGAAGCAGCCAGTAAAATGTCATATAAATCAGCTGGTAACGTGTGGTATAAATCAGTCAGGTGGTGAGAAGGTCCCAGTGGGCCTATCAGAAGAACCAGTCGGAGCGGCCCAGCGCTGGAGGCAGGAGGGGGGGGCCTGGCTTGGCGTGGGTCTGGACCAGAACACTAATACTGCGAAGCAACACAAGCTCACAAACACAGACAAAACCCACCCCTAAAACTCTGCACTGGACTGTTCTGGTTGTTATCCAGCCGTGAGCCGAGTTCTGTGTAGTCCAGATCAAGCCTGTTGTCAACACCCCTAGCCCACTGTGGAGCTTGCACAGTGGGACTGGGCTGGACCTATTGCTGGGTAAACCTAGACCGCCAGTGTCAGAAGCAACCAGGGAGCTTGATCATCACTTCCTGGCTGACTAAGCATGTAGTAAGTGTCAGCAGTCGCTCAGACTGTGTGAGGGTTGTGTCGCATGGTTGCTTCCCATTGGGTAGGAGTAGGTGAAATAGTTCCACCTATACCATTGGTAGTTCTGGCACCTATACCACTGGTAATCCACATGAACTGTGGAGGTGTACGGTGAAGCTCACGGCTTTAAGACTGAGACCAAGTGTTTTGAATCCTTACATATCCCCATACTCACTTTCAAAGAACTCATCGTAGTTGATCCTCTCTACGCAGCATGTGTACATACGCAGGGCTGCAATCTTTATTTTCTGTATAAAATCAATAAGAGAAATCGATGATTCTTCACATTAGGAGAAAACGCATCCTGTGCATAGCTAGGCATTACAACAGTCATCAGTGCTAACATGTTGGGCAGGGTAAAACTGAGCAGAGGTTATAGATAAGGGAGAGGACTGTGGGGAGCACAATCAGTCACCATGGAGACACCATGGAGACACCGTGGGGGACAGGCACCACTCACCCATTTGTTGTATTTGAGGGGTCCTGTGAAACCCATGGCCTCGATGAGTTTAGTGAAGGCCCCCACCTCTTCTTCCGTGGCCTGGGGTGTCTCTTTCACGTTCAAGAGCTGGAGGGAGGGGTGAGGGGCATGTGAGGTATAGATAAAACAACACTGATATCCATCTCACTGCCTCCATCAAAACAACTCAAGGGCACATTGCTCTAGGAATACATAGGGTGTAAACCTCTTTACGGCAAACATCAGCAGCACTGCGAAACGCTGCTGCCAACAAGTGCAGCTGTCCTATATCATAATAGGGTCATGTATATTTAGATAAGCGTTTCTAACCCAGTGCAGACCAGGTGTTCATGCCACCCTGACATGTCCTGAGGTACCCTACTCTTTCACCAGTGTAAAGATCCCAGCAGCTGCCAAACTGGTCTGCCTCAGGTCAGGATTAAGGTTGTGGGTCAGCTCAGTCAATGACTACAGGCTAGTGATGGATCACTTTAACCCAGCATGCCTACACAAGTCTGGAGGTGGGATTTAGCATAACTCTATGGTGGCCTCTAAAAAAGGCGTTCTAATCTCTCTTGCTGATTGGAAATTAGACTTGGAACGCAGCCACTCAGGACAAACCACGCTGAAGTCATTGATCCATCAAACCTGTCCATTAAATAGATTTGCAGAACCAAGAACGATATATATATAACATTTGTTTACAAACAAACAACATGCAACTGTGTACTTGTGTATTTGTGTGTGTACATGTCTTACCGGTGAAGTGCTGTGCAGTGTCCGACATTGTGTCTGGGAGGGAAGGGGGGCGCTGGACAATTGGCAAGCTACTAAACTTCTGGCATGACAAGTCTCCTGCTCTAATGCCTGAAGAAACGAGGAAAGAAAGACAGAAAAGGGGGAGGGGAGAGAGAAGAGTAAGAAAGAGACTTGAAGCTAGGAGTTCAAAATCAACATTTCCAGTGATACTTTTCACATCCTGTAGTCTTTACTTCCAAACAGAGTGCAGTTATACAATGACAATCGGGGTCAAATTCGTCTCCAGGGCGTGTATCGACCCCCCGATCTGTTGTTTTTACCTTTTTTGGGGGGGTCCAAGTCTTAATTAAGGGTCAGACTGCCCCAAACCCCCCTGTAATTCGCATCCTGCTACCAAATGAACAGGAGGAACGTTTCTCCTCAGGGTTCCTTTCCTCACGTGGTTATTTCAGTAGGAAGCCAGGGAGCCAGAAGAGATTCTCAGAGAACCACTCACCTACTTGACACATACTGTGCATGACTAGTGTCCATGGGACATGGGACTACATCCTGATTACACATACACACTGGGTACTCCACACCAACAGCTGTAGTGTTGAGTTGCTCCAAGATTGTGGGATTTGCTATTTGTGTTTCCTATAAAACTGTCTGACAATGACATTTAGTTTTAGTGTCTGATGAGAGTAACTGTGATGAGGGTAACTGTGATGAGAGTTTAACTGTAATAATAAGGAGAGGACATGGCCATCTTTTACACTGGGTAAAGGATGACTGGCCATATCAAGAGCTAACCGAGTCATTAACTTTGACGTTGCCTTTTTACCCACCAAACATATACGTAGGTATGAATTTGTCCAATGCGACTTAGCAAGGTCGACTGTCATCAGTAGGTAATGAAAAAAAATTCTAACGTGTGACGCAAGGATCAAAGTGTTCTTTTAGAGAAAAGGGGTGTGTAAGGCTTTAATTTTTAAACTACGTTGTTAACAACAGCAAACGAGAATATTTATATATCTGTACAGTAGCTATCCACAAGATAATGCAGTGAATAGAGTTCATATATGTTGGGGACAGCATTATGTAAAGGATGAACATATAGACCTTTGCAACCTAACATTGGGTAGCATTCGCTAGCTACAGTGCAGTAGAGGAAAACATTTGAATATGGGGCCTTGCAGTCAAGTATAAATACTTTCGAAGACTCCGTAATTTAGCCGATTAAAGGTTTGTAAGCGGTTGTTCAATTTAGCAAAAGGGGCAGAGACATGACATCTACTAGTAATGTTACGTGGCTAAAGCTAATAGCTACCTTGCTATATTAGCTAGTAGGCTGTGGGCAAGCCTGGAAAAATTACCTTTCCGAAGGAAGACCTGGACGCTGACACATTTATAATGTTCCTCACGGCAGACTGCAACGGTCGCCGATACATGACTCCGCCAGAAGTTACAATAATCAAATATTGCAACCGCGAAGCGGGAATCAGTGAATTGTTTTCTTCACGTTTTGTAACACTTGATATTGTCCCTCCTACTCCCCAGCAATGTCATAGGAATCTGTCCCACAGTCAATGTCGCCCGTACTGAAAATGCTACTCTATAAACTTTCCGCCTTTCGCAAAACCGTTATAAAATACGTAGTGTCTGTGTGAGGGGTCCGTATGTTATTTGAAATATATAGGATACAATTTATTTGTCAACAACTAGCTTATTGTAATATATATTGCACATTCATGAAAACGTCATGATTTTCATTATTGGGCAATAGCCTGGCAGACTTGGGAGAATGTCAACTCCACTGTTGTCCACTAGAGAGTGGAAATCTCATTGAAAAGGCAATGGAGTAGCTACATATCTTCCTAATGTATGGTAACAGAATACATTTCTATGAACTGTATTTAATGAACCATAGGCCAACTAGTCAAGTGAGGTGGTGAGTGATCTTCATCTTAACTAAGATACCATGTCCTGGTGTAAGGTAAACTAAAGGTTGGTGTTCTACTCAGACATAGTTAAATGATTAAAACATCAGCCTATAGAAACATTTAGAACAACAAACTGATCAATACTTCTGACCAAGATCATCGGGGTATGTCCCAAGTTTTGTGTAACCAGGTGATCTTCTATGTAAATGAACCAGATGTTGTCCCTTTCACCACCACCTAGGTTACCAGACCTGTGTTTGGGATGGAGGGTTGAATGGAGCAGGACCAGGCTCCCCGGCTCCCCGGCTCCCATACCCCAGAGTAAGCACAGACACGCATCGCTGCATCTGCAGATTGTTCAAAGGCAACCAAGCTTAGGAACCTTCCTGTCCTGCTGTCGTCCAAAACATACACAATATGGAATTGGGCACTTCTGCATGAAGGATAGAGGAAAATAATGCATGGACCCATACCCTCATCCCCACCCCAGATCACCCCTAGCCACACACACACACACACGCACACACACACACACACACACACACACACACACGCAAGAGCAAACACACACATACTGAGTACACAAATGTAAACATGCAGTCAAAAACAGTCAAGCACACACACAAACACACATACACACACAAGTAAACACATGTACAGTCACACATGCACTCTCTTTCTCACACGCACACACACACAAATACACACACAAATGGACCTACAAAATTCTAACACGGCAAAAAATACAGCTTGCCTGGCTGGGTACTTTTAAAGTGTGGATGATTTCACAGAGTGGGAAATGAGTTAGAGTGAGGTAATGTTTTAGTTGTCTCTGTGTGACGTGTGTTGATGCTAGGTGAGAACTTTCCCCCCTCCAGCGCAAGGTTTCTCTCTCATGTTGGTGTGTTTTGGACTCAGGAAGGAGTGTGTCACGATCATTACTAGTGACATATTACTCTTACTCTTAGCGCTGTCTTGTTTGCACCACTGCGAAATCTGTCCAGCATTACTGCATGACGTCAGAATGAGCCCTTACACTGCATTGTCCAAATATTGTTTGTGTGTAGCTGTAGCGCACTTTGTGATTCCTGGTAAGTGGGAAAGAGGGTGATTATCGTGTGAGGTTAACCACAAAGACTTCTGGGAGCTGTAGTGTTTATCCAACACCTGGATTCAGCCAAGCACCCAGACAGGGGAGGGCTATTCTGCCAAACAACTGCCTTTCTGTGTTTGGTGACTACTTGTCACACAAGTATGCTAACTCTAGACAACACCATTTCCTATGTTTTTTAGGTAAACTAACCCATCTCAATTCTTGCGAACCAGACAAGTTATGCTAATGTATTTGTGCAGACATTACTGGAACTGAAGACGGCATAGCTGCAGTCTTGCTCACTGGTCACATCTGGGGGGAACAACTCCTCTGATCTCATAGATGGCAATGCATTGTGGGAAAGCACTAGGGTCCCGATTCAGACATCGGAATGCTGATGATACGTTCGAGGCATTTCTCATCAGCCTCATTTTTACAGAGTGCTTCATCACAGTTCGGGGTGTTTGACATTGTGAGCAGCAGCACAGTCGGGGCTCCTCCGCCGTGCTGGGATCGTGCAGCACGTCTCTCAACGTTCTAACCCGGATTCATTCATGAATGAGCTATGGCTGCTTCAAAACTTGACTTGATGACTCAATACTTGAACCGACTCCCCCACCCCCCACCGCGCCCCCCCCTCCACCACCGCGCCCCACTCCCGCAGAAAACTACGAGTAGGACTGCTGCCTCTGCCCCGAGTTTCAGACTGTTTGGATTAATAAAGGGTGATTAATGGGGACACAAGAGGAAACGTTGGATTCCTGTTCTGCTCCTGTTCCTGTGAGAAACCTCTGCAAAGAAAGCAACCATAAATAATGTTTGTCACGGCCTGGTGAACCCACCATTCTGCCTAGGAATGCTGCAGAGTGGGCGTCACTGTGTGCATGTGTGTTTGTGTGTGTGTGTGTGTGTGTGTGGGAGAGAGAGATTGTGTCCTCGTCACCCTGTCTGGCAGCATCTTATTGGACTGTGTGCAAAGTAAACAGAGGTCATACACACACACACACATACACACACACAGAAAGAGAATGGTGGCTCTGTCACCCCTCAAAGACACATTATAAAGCCTCAGACTTTTATCATCTCCTACAGCCACAGGGTATAAAGACCATTAATGTCTTACTAAAGTAGCCTAGTGCTTTATTTCAATCTGCTCTGCATGGGGAACAGTCCTGCTGTGTTAGAGGCAGTAAGAAAGCCATTACCAATGCCATTAAAACAGCAGAAACAGATGAACGCAGTCTGGGATTAGGTTCAGCATCGATACAGATCACAGCTGAAACAGAGGGGAACTGTATTGATGGCTTGAGACGGAGTGTGTGGATGGGTTGATTCTGACTATGGATGGGTTTAGACTGACTGGGGTTTTAGGTTTACTCACAGGCTCATATTATCACCACATACCTTTTTCTCTGCATGTGAGAGGTTGGCTAAGATAGGAGGGGGAGAGATCAGGGCCGAGAGACAAGTAGAGAATTCTGTATCAGAGAAGAAAGGAGTGGGAAAGGGTTGAGATACTGTAGGGATGAGGAATGTTCAGAGATGAGGGTGAGGAACGAGAGGTGGGAAGTGGAGGAAGATGGACAGAAGTCAGTGGAATAGAGGGGGATGGAGAGCAGACAATGGTGGAGGATGGGAGAGGAAGGTGGAGGAGAGGATGGAGAGAGGAGGGTGGAGAGGAGAGCGGAAAGGAGGGCAGAGAGGAGGGCGGAGAGGATGGAGAGAGAAGGGTGGAGAGGAGGGCGGAGAGGAGGGCTGAGGTGATCGAGGTGCTGTGTCCCAGAAAGTGAGAGAGAAAGAGGGTGAGAGAGAGAGAGGGTAATTTCCTGAGCGTAACGTGGGGCTGAAACAACACTAGTGCTGACAGAGCCTAAGAGGTTAGGGTCCTGCTGCACCTTAGCTCAGCTGGCTGATGTTACCACTAACACCTCCGGACGCAGGTCACCAGGCTCCTGTACAAACTGATGACCTAACCGCAGCCTCGCTGCCGAACAACACATGCAACGTGATCCGCCCTGCTCTGCCAGCCTGACGGGGCACACGGTTCTCGGTCATTGCATAGGCTAAACTGCTGTACGTTTGTTATTAAAGTTGTGGAGGGACAACCGCACACATGCAGAACAGTTCTGCACAGACAATAACTCAGACATTGGGGTAAGTGACACTGGAGGCTGGAGGGGGACTGGAGGCTGGAGGGGGACTGGAGGCTGGGGGCGCAGGAGGTTGTGAAGGACAGGGGAGGTTTAGTGCCATGATTTAGACTGGAGGTTGCAGCACTGCGGGTGGGTGGAGGGTAAGTGTTGCAGGACTGAAGACCAGGTTTTGTGGGGCCCAGGGTCTGTGGAGCCCAGGGTCTGTGGAGCCCGGTGCAGCCAGCTGGGCCCCTGGGTGCCTGGAGGGTTTGGGGGGAGTTGAGTGGTAGAAGACGAAGGGATCAGATCAGAATCAGAATCAGAATCAGAAAGGGATTTATTGGCCATGAAAGTTTGCACAGTCAAGGAATTTGCTTTGGCAGGAAGGTGCATACAATAAACATATAGTATCCTTAAATTTAAATATGTGGACTGTCTATACTAAATATCTATACTATATAACTATACTATCTATACTAAAGTGGAATTATATTTAAAATAAAATATACAATAAAATATAAGTTGCCTAATTTACAATATAAAAATACAAAAAATACAAATATGACAAAAAATACAAATGTACAAGATGCAGTAATGTAGTGCAGAATATTAGAGTCATTAAAGTAAAGTCAATAAGTCAGTGTGAACCCTTGGCCTTGTTGAAGAGGCCAACAGCAGAAGGGAAGAAACTGTTTTTGTGTCGAGAGGTGTTGGTCCTGATGGACCGCAGCCTTCTGCCGGAGGGGAGTGACTGAAACAGGGAGTGTCCAGGGTGGGAGGAGTCGGCCACAATCTTCCTCGCTCGCCTGAGGGTCCTCGAGGTGTTTAGGTCCTCGAGGGTAGGCAGATTGCAGCCAATCACCTTCTCCGCAGTGCGGATGATACGCTGCAGTCTGCTCTTGTCCTTGGCAGTGGCAGCAGCGTACCAGATGGTGATGGAGGAGGTGAGGATGGACTCAATGATGGCTGTGTAGAAGTGCACCATCAGATGAGATTTCACGTTCCTGTTTCTTTCTAAAAAGGTGGGCGGAGGGTGTAGTTAAACCTAGGCTGTAAAAAGGCATGAAGCAATTGCCCCTAGCTGGCTGTTTGAAATGACCTTGTGAAGGTGACTTGGTCCAACATTGGAAGAAGACAAAAATTATGAGATTCTATTACACACATTATACTAGAAATATAGAAAAGTGGTTATTCAGTGCTGTGTTTGCTCTGGCAGATGTGGAGGTGAAGAGGCTGTGAGAGAGCGAGAGATGCTGTTTGGCTGCACAACTGCAGGGGTGACAGATTGCTGTCCGGTTAGGCAGGCAGCGAGGGGCCAAGGGAACTACTGGGAGAAAATATGAGTCATTCACAAGAGGCCATGCCTACTGGTGCCATAAACACACACACACACATAAACTTGCACAAATACACACTTACACTCCCCCATGCACTCGGAGTTATACACACACACACACACACTTATAAACACAGACATGCATAAACGCACACACACACACACACACACACACACACACACACACAAACGTTCACACACACACGTCCTGCTGCATTTGTTCAGTGTTTCCTGGCCGAGGGCAGGTCATGCCTAGGTGGGGAAACTGTGACATGTCAGAGACGCCCATGATAATAAGCACCACGGGATCCCTGCCAACAGAAACACTGCCCGGGTAGACACACACATGCACATACGCTCATGCACAGAAACACACACACACACACATGGGACCACGCTACTGTTGGGCACTACATAGGGCCTACAGACTCATGGGAACATGTTAAAGAGTGGCGCATGGACAAACGAAGGATACACTTTGGAAACCAGAGTGTGTCGGCCCTGTGTTCGTATGAAAGGACGACGCGAAGGCGTATTGGCGGAGAAGACGGCGCTGTTTCAACGATGTATTGGTAGAAAAGACCAGGAACATTTCAAAAGTTTCCAGACAGGACCAGGTCATTTCTACAGGATGCAGTGCAAGATGGGACAGAGCCCAGAGGTCAGAGGTCATCCGGCCAGTCGAACAGCCAACCATCCCTTCAGCTGGTCAACCATCGAGCCATGCACTCAGTCAACCAGCAAACTACATTCAACCAGTCTTCCAGTCCCGCACGTGCTCACAAAGTAGCTGAAAACCATGTGATAAACAGCAGGGAGAGAGGGCAGGAGAGGAGGAGAGATGGGAGAGAGGAGAGGAGTAGACATGGGAATTGGGAGAGAGGAGAAATGGGAGATAGGAGAGACCAGAGGAGAAGAGAGAGGGGAGATGGGAGAGAGGGGAGGGAGGAGAAAAGAGAGAAGCGGCGGGCGTTGGGAGTGGACGGGCCAGGCCAGTGTTTTAGTTGGCAAGGCGACGGCTCCGCGGCCCGGCCTGGCTCGCGACGCTGAGCGGTGACCTCATATCTGTAAAGTTTGTGCTAACATATAATCACCCCTGAATGCTGGGGCCGGCTTTAACGGGCTCCGAGAGGCCTGTGGACCTGGCAACACACACCTCCAGGGCTGAAACACTGGCTCCCTGCTAATTACCCTCCATAACAACCCACTTAAACTGTTACTGAAACCCTCACCTGAGCACAGCCCATCGTCTGGAAGCGCTGACCTAGTGTGTAGGCTGTGCTGCAGACTGATCCTTGTCTGCTTGTGTGCAAACTGTGAGATGTGAACACTGTGAATGGGATTCATAAACACTGTGCTGCATGTTTGACGGTCACGTGTGTTTCCCATGTCCTGTGGTCCCCGCGACATCAGTGCGTTAGCGTGCCGTCCGCATTTTTGCTGTGTTTGATTTGGAACAGTAAGTGGTGCTGTTGCCCAGGTTCCTGCTTACTGGTGATTGGTTGAGTGGGGTCATATCCTTCCTCTGGCCTCACCATCTCTCCAACTATCTCTCTTTCTCCTTCTCTTCATGACCCCCCCTTCCTGTCCTGACGCTCTTTTTTCTTTTTCTTACCATTCCTCTCTCTCTTGTCCTCCCTCTCTACCCCTCCCCCCCTCCCCCTCTCTCTCTGGCAGAGCCAGCAGAGGCAGCTTGCTATGTCCTGCGAGGACTGGCTACTGTAAAACAATGGTGTTTTTCTTTTCTGTTTACAGTGAGGTTGATGTCCCTTGTGCTCCTCTGTGTGTGCTGCTCTGAGCGGCCGGGCTGGGGCCACGCGGGGTGCCTGGGCAGCTCTGGGGGCCACGCGGGGCCTCCGTAGGGGGGCTGTGGTGCTCACTGGCTCCTTGTTTAAGCTGCTGCTTTATTGCCACGGCCTGGTTTTCATTGAACATCCCATCTGACTCTTTATAGTCACACAGCTAACAGAATAACATCAGCTTGATGCTAACTCGTACTGTATGTTGTGGGTGCCCGGACGAGGATGGGATGTGACTGAATCAAAGATGAAGAGAACGGTTTTTTTCATGTCAATGTTTTTATCGAGCAATGTGTACACAAAGGGAGAGTTCTCCACTGATATCTGATATGACTTGACTTGTTAACCAATGCGTAACCTGAGTTGTAGTACATGTGACTGTGGGAGTGTAGTCCTAAACCACTCCCTCCTCACCCACATATGCGGTTCCTCTCATCCTCTCTACATCCCACCCCATCAGTGGAGCCTGCTATAGGCCCCTACTCAATACCAGTCACCTTTTAGTACTCCTCCTTTTCTCCCTTATCTGTTTCTCCATCCCCTCCACCTCTTCCTCCTCCTAAACGTCCCTCTCTTCTAAAACCTCCTCTTCTTTCATCTCCTCCCGCATCCCCTCCACCTCCTCCCCCTCCTCGTCTCCTCTCCCAGGCCTTGTTGACATGGCCAGGTACTTCCTCCTGTCCAAACCTCCAGGAGAGGACGAGGAGGTCCTGCTCGTGTAAACAAGGCTGAGGTGTCGTAAAACGGCCAGCGCTGAGTGATGTCAGCACACCCGGTAAAAGGGCCACTCTGCCCGTAAATTAACCTTTGCAACAACAACACGGCGGGGCGGCGCTGGAGGGGGCGAAGGAGGAGGAGGAGGAGTGGGCGGGTGTCGGTGGTATCGAGGTGGGGGTGAGTGAGTGAGGAGGACACAGGGTAAAGTATATGTCTTCCTGTCTCTTCCTGCCCTCCTTGGTCCTCTGTCCTCTGTCCTCTGAGTGAGCGAGGAGGGCCGAGGTGCGTCTAGAGGCAGGCAGGCCCGTGGAAGATGTTGAACGCTCCTGAAACTGTGAAGGTGTTCTCTTTGGTTAACCAGTATGTCCCAACATGAGGGTAGTCCGGAGGAGAGCTGGGGAGAGCTTGGCGCAGAGAGAGTGGAAAGAGAGCAATGAGACACAGCGGACAAAGAGTGAGGAGAGAAGGCGAAAGAAAAGAAAGATTGGGGAAGAGAGGAAAGGAAGACAGAGAGGAAGGGGTGGGACTGTTCATGGATGTGAGCTCACTGGTATCTTACTCCGCAGAGCTGTCAGGATCGAGGAGGAAAGATATTAGAAAGACAGCTCTCCTCCCTCATCCTCTCCTTCTTCCTCACAAGCACTCTGACACACAGTATATCTTCACAGCTCCCCGGAGCGCTGGGTCAACTTAACAACTTGTGTGTGTTTGAAAACATGTTCCCATTTTAGACCGCTGTGCAGGCCATGTCTCCAGTGAGACTAAACACTCTCTCAGTGGTGTGGTCTAACTTAAGGTGGCGTGGAAGCCTACGTATCCTAGTCCTGTAGTCCTCCAGTGGAGGTGAAACTTGGTCCGTTATTGGAGGGCTAATCTTCCAGTGGAGGGTAAACTGTTAGAAACTCTTATCTGCAGCCTGTCACCTGACACTAGTTACTCTCAGACTTTCCACAGTTTAATGGAGTCCCCACTCAGCGGGAAACATCCCATTACGCTCACACACTCCCACGTCCACACACACGTGCTAGCACACACACACACACACACACATGCTAGCACACACACACGTCCACACACACGTGCTAGCACACACACACTCACACGCCACACACACGTGCTAGCACACACACACACACATGCTAGCACACACACACGTGCTAGCACACACACACAGACAGTAAAACGTACGCATACACACAAACACACATGCTTGTGCACACACACTCAGACAGTCACACATACACAAAGACCTGCACACATACACACACCTGATTTACTGCTGAGGGTGTTAAGTTGGAGTAATGGTCTAATTTTTGAAGGTGTCATGTTATTTCCCATAGTGCAGTGCAGTGGAAAGCCTTGCCTGTCTGCTGCTCTCACTAGTGACCGTGCTCCTCACAGGTCTGCTCTGACCCCTGTGGACACCATAATGCTGTTGATCAGGTTACCACGACGCCGGTCAGGGGGTCAAAACGTTTCCAAGCGTTTGTAGAATGATCATTTTTAACCAGTAGCATTAATAATGTTGGTTAGTTTTTTTCTTACTTTTATTTCATAATTTGAATGATAATATTAACAAAAGGTTTAATAGATTATAGCTGTAGAGAAGCACTAGGGTTGTTTTGTACTGAGAAACATAGCAACCTTTTTCTGTCTGTCTTTTGGACAAAGGTTTAACGTCAATCAGCTGACCTGGTTAAGTAAAGGGTGAGTGAATTCGAATGCACCGTTCAATATGTTGTCATCTCCCAAGATGGTTTGCGAAAGCCTCTCCTCAGCGTCTCTCTCACCCTAGCCCCCGTCCTCCTCACCCCATCACCCTCACTTCCTCTCCTCCTCCCCCTTACTCAGCCTCCGAACCCCTCCTCCGCCCTCGTCTCCCCCCCCTCCTCTCTCCCCTACTCTTCCCCAGACTCTCCTCTCAAAAACTCGGCTTCTCCTGTTTCTAGCAGTTGAGGAACAGTAGGTGGCAGGAATAATATGTTGTGAAGTAAAGAGGGTAAGTAAACAGGAGAAAACAGCCCTCCATGGTTCTAGCACAAGGCCCTGTCAGGATTTATTAGGCTGGGAGGTCCCCGGCGGGCCCTGGCCTGCCGTTAAACAGCCCCTGATAACTTAAGCTGAGTTTGGGGACAGTGACATCATAGCAGCAGTGTTCTTTTGCTTGTTTTTCCTCGGCAGAGTGAAAGTTTACCCTAATTCATTCGCGGACGGACTCATTTAGCTCAACTGAAAAAGCAAATGAGGGATGGATAGAGAACAGGGTGTATCTGCCGTCGTGTGGGTAGGGAGGGGAGGAAGGTGAAATGGAGAGGGGAGAAGGGAACAAGGATACTAGGGGGGAAAAGGGGTGAGGAAGGCATGATGGAGGGATGGGGGGTGAGGTGAGAAGAGAGCCTAGTTTATTGGTTTGGGATGCGAACCCCTATAGATTGTCCTGCTAATAGTGAGTAATATTGGTCTGCTAGCTGTCAGCACTGGGTTCATATTAACACTCAACACAACTGGTACCAGTTAGTGTAGCTGGCCCCTACTGGCCCACTCTGACCATAAATTCTGGGATATGCTTTTGGCTTCTCTTTTTAAACACACATTGACATTATAGACACATTGACAAGAGGGCAAAGGAGGACAGCACTTTATATTTCCTTGAATGTTTACAAAGAAAATGGTTCACATAGTATTACAGATCTGGGCTCGGCACTGAAGATACCAAATATCTAGATCGTATTTTAGTAGAGAACTCTTACCTTTATTATAGTAATGTAGTCAGGTAACCTAGTATGCGAGACCATTCGTTGAGGTTGGTACTGTAGTATTCTACTACTATAATTGAACAAAGTTCTACATATGTTGTAAACTGTAAATCTGCAGCTGATTGAAGAAACGCAGGCTCGGATTTCCCCTCAGACCTCAAACCTATACTCTGCTACATCAAAAAACACAGTTTCTTGTGAAATCGTGTGTGTGTGTGTGTGTGGATTTGTGTGTCCCTCTTACATGTGCTAGTGTGTGTGTGTATGGGTGTGTGTGTGTGTGTGTCTGTCCTCATGTGCGTGTGGCGCACCAATAGACAAAACCTTGTTCCAGGCCCGTCTCTGACAGTCTCTGTTTTGATTTCTCCGGCCCCTCTCAGCCAAGCAGCATGTCCCTGTCAGGACCACAGCGGGCTCGGACAGCCTGTTTGTTTCACTGGAGGAGAACTGTCTTGAACTAATTACCTGCTCCCACACCAGCACAACTCAGCCTCCTCTACCTCCTCCTGTCAGTACAACTCTAAACGGTGTTTGACAGCAGGGCTAGATTAGAGGGCTCGGCCCCTCTCTCTCAGAGCCCACCCGTCTTTATCACATGTGACACCTACGGCAAAACATTGGACGGAGGGCCCGGTATCGCTGACAGGAGCTCCCAGAGCTTCGCTCAGGCTGAAGACAACTCACTCTAGGGTCTGGAGAGAGACCTGACACGGATATAAACACCAGGGTCAGAACCACAGACACACACACACTGCAGAGTGGCCCGGTCCCAAACAGGCCCTCTCCTGTCTCCTCACACAAGTGGTCACTTAGGGTAGATGTTTAGGTTTGGACAGAAGGTTTGTGGTTCAGATCCCACCTGTTGTTGCACACGTTGGAGAAGTAGACCTCCCATGTTAACGAGGCATCGGTTAGCACACCCGACGCCACGCCTAGCGTCCACTAGGCTGTGTGTGTGCAGCATGTGGTCTGTATCTAAGCTCCGATGGCGTACATACAGCACCCCTGGAGACCTGCAGCAGAAATCATTACACAGAAGCAGACCTGGGGCAAACTCTATAAACACACACCACCAAATACCCCAACGTGCTCGAATGATCTCACCCGAAAAGCGTCGACACCGCTCAAATGGACTTCAATTAAATGGACTTAAAGTAATTGAAGTCAAATGGATGTTTGCAATTGACCCATGGTCTCCATGACCACTCAGAGCCTGGTGGTCTGCCGGGCTGTCTCCAGCCACAGTGACTGCACACACAGTGATGAGGTGAGGGGGAGGGCTGTCTGTGACCACAGCAGTAAAGCTGGCTGGCTGCTGGAGTTTGGCAAACCCAGTGACACTCCAGTGTTTATTTGAGTGTTTAACGTCTCCGACTCACACGGGCCATCTTACAGAGAGGCCGTAGGAACATGGAGTCGAGAGAGAAAGAGGGAGAGAGGCACACAGGCACTCCCAGGAGGAATAAATAAACAAATACTGCAGAGAGATGTTCGCATATGAGGAATGTGTGTGGAGAGAGAGAGAGACAGAGAGAGAGAGAGAGAGAGAGAGAGATAGAGAGAGATAGAGAGAGAGAGGGAGAGAGTATGAGTGTAATATCATGTGTGTGCACTTGTGTATGTGTGTGTGCCTATGTGTGTACATTACCATCCGGATCTGATCTAGTCGATCCTGCTGTAGCCCCTCTCTCAACTCTGTAAACCTGTGCAGGAAGGACTTAGTGGACGTGAGTGATTGGAACACAGTGTTTGTTTATAAGATCTGATCTAAGCTCATAATGACCATAACCTGATCAGGAAACAGCCACACTGGCAATCCAGCTGGAACGGTTTACTGGCTGGAATATGAAGGGAAAGATCAGCAAGAAGAAGAGGAGAGGAGTGGAGGAGTGGAAGAGGGCAAAACAGAGGAGAAAAGAACAAAGAAGGAGAGGAGAAGGGAAGAAAAGAGAGGAGAGAGAGCAGACGAGGAGAGCGGAGGAGAGGAGAAACCTCTGGTTTTGATTCTGATGCCTGAGCGAGTCTTTCAGTATGCCTGTCGACACATACACACACAGAATCTACCATGGCTGGGTTTGAATTAGGGTCAATCTACTGCGAGCGTGTGTTAACACACTGAGCTACAGTGGCTTAATCTACAGACATTTAAGACGCCTCTAGTCCCTTACTTTGTCAATCCATCTCCAGAGGAGAGGAGGGGAGTGAAGGGGGCAAGAGAGGGGAGAGGACAGGAGGAGATAGGAGTTTGAATTAAGTTTGAACTCCAGCCCTTACTCTACACTCACTTAAGTCACCTCCAGTACTCTATAAACCCATCTCCAGCCCCTGCTCCTCTCCTCTCTTGGCAGCTGCAGCGGCTCTGAGTAGCCAGTCACCAGCCCCTGAAAGAGCTCCTTTCTTTCTGCCTCCTTCCTGCCACCTTCACTAAACACCTCCGATTGCAGGGGGCTCCTGCAGGTCCACAAACCAAACAAAGCCTGCCTCTGAAGTGTTGCTGCCACAGCTATAAGCCCCTCGCCTCCTCCTTCTCACCTTCTCCTTTCCTCCTCTACCTCCTATTTCCTCCCCCTCCTCCATCTCACTTACCCAAACCTCACCGCTCTCGTGCCTTTCTTTTCCTCCTCCCGCTCACCTTCCTCCCCTAGACTCTCTCCCACTAACTGTAACCCCTTATGTCCATCTCCCTTCCCCTTTATAACCCTCTCTCTTCTATATCTATCTCTCTGTATCTCTCTCCATCTCCCTGGCTATCCCGTTATTGTGCTGGTGGCCATCTGGTTTCTATTGCTGCAGAAGAGAGAGAGAGTATGGAGACCTTGGATATGGTCCAGTCAGACCCAAAGAGGGAGTCTCAACAGCCCCTGGGCAGAAAGGAGAGAGAGGATGATTGCAAGAAAAAGAGTGCAACATAGAGATATGGAGGAGACAGAAAGATTGATCAAAAGAGACAAAAAAGAGACAGTGAGAGAAGAAAGACAAAAAGAGAAATAGACAGTGAAAGATTAAATGTAAAAAAGATGGAAAGCAACAGAGAGAAAAACAGAAAATCTTGATTTTAGAACCTACCCTAATTGTCCCCTCTGGGAGGGGGTGGGGGGTGTTTTGCTTAGACCTGGATAAATTCACAGCCCTTTTGTTTGTGTGAAGGTGAAGCGGGTTACCATTACGATTTACAATGTTGCTATGCATTGGGGCTGTGGTGACTGATGACCGGGCATCCTGGGAGTCCAAGAGAAGCTTCAGATCTCGACATCTGTCGCACCTGCAGGGGGGTGGGGAGGCGGGGGTGAGAGAGAAGAGCTAATAGATGAATCTCTCAGATCCTCGCCCCAAAATAACCTGAAATAGCCAGAGGAAGCCCGCAGGATTCTCTGTGAGAGCAAGGTGGTTAAAGGTCATTTACCAGAGTGAACAGACAGCTGAGAGAGCCATTTGATCACAACATGCTTTTAGCTCGCCAAAACGAAATCCTAACTTAAACTCTAACCCAAACCCTATAACTCCCAACTAACAATTCAATGTACATTCTTATCTGAACCACTAGCTGGGAATAACAGCATTGGATTTAGCCTTTGTCCTAGAAAAAAGCTCTTACAGCAGAATGTTGAGAATCCCAAGCGGCCAGAATCAGTGTTCTGTTTTCTTTGTTTGTGTTCCACGGTGAAGTGGCTAATGTTTTGTTTCAAGTGGGATTTTTTATGAGAGGACTTTAACAATACAGTCAGAGAGACATCGCATATGTTCTATGTGGACACAAACACACTTTCAGAAAATGAAGATTACTTCTCTAATACATGCACACACAATGACACACAGACAAACACAGTCTCTGTTTCAGTATCTCTCGTTTGCACACAGACACACACGCTCACCAACAATGTTTTACATAACGTGCCAATCAAACTTGCCCTACTCTCTCATAGCATTCTGGAAAACCGTCTTCTTTTTCATACGTTCCAGTGCTCCCTTCAAGAGAGAAGCTGTGCTGGAGGAAATTGCTTTAGAGAGAGCACATATTTTCTTATTTGGCGGCGTTGTGTTTGCCTAGCACCTTGCAGAGAGAGAAACTGTGTTTTCTTAATGACGAGTAATGGGTGAAAATGTCAGCAAGATCATGTAGCCAAGAGGCCCCGTCCCTGAGTCGTTTACACTGCAGGCCCAATGTAGCGACCCTTAGCAAGTTAGCTAGTCTGGCTGGAACTGAGAGATGTCATTACGCTTGCCTGAATGGGTGGGGCACCAGGGGGCTAATTCAGCTAGCGTGAGTCAGGGCTGCTAGACGTTTGCTAAACTGGTGAGTAGCTAAAAGGACATCAAGCCTGAATAGGTTTTGTAACTGAGTTTGCTTAGGTAGCCTGAATGGGTGGGGCAGTGGTGAGTTAGCTTAGCTAGCCTGAATGGGTAGCAGGGCTCTCAAGTGTCACTTATTCGCTGTGACTCACGCATTTTTAAACCATCTGTCACACTCTAACGCAACACCTTATATTTCTCACACTGAAGATGAATGGATAAATTGTCCCGCTATGTACAATTAATGAGCGCAGGCATATGGAAAGACGTTTTCTGCCGAGTTGTTAGTTATCTCGAATTAAACACTAACAGCCAATCAAAAACATCACCAGAACCCCCTATCTCCCGGAATCTTAGTACCCACTACCAGAGCCATGGCCCTGTGTTTGTACCACGTGGACAGGTATGGTCATCTCACGTCAAACCTTTTATAAAACTTGGCTGGGTTTTGACTGGGAGTTGTTTCTGATGAAGTCGTTCAATCCATAAATTATTATGGTGCTTTCATACTCAAGATACCAATGCGAAATTTCACCATGAATCAGTCAGTCAAAGCTAGCAACTCTTCTCAGCCTTAGCGGGCTGAAGGGTTACTAGCATTAGCATCGTAGTCTTTGAGGAAAAAAAGCAGGCTCATTTGACCAAGACCTCTCGGGACGCAGATGAACCGATAAAAACACAATTTAGAGGCACTTACCTTCCAGCATGACATAGATGTCTGGTTCTTTCTGAGTGGCCAGACCACACTGAGGGCCTCAAGGGGAGGTCAAGGAGTCACTGACACAAGAAGTTGGTTCAGTATAGGCTAGGTTAACTTAGCACTAAGTATTTACCAGTAGTCCTAGCCCCCCCTTTCTTCCACATGGTAAAGTACCAAACCCCCATTTCTTCGACATTGGTAAAGTACCAAACCCCGCTTTCTTCTCCATGGCAAAGTCCTAGCCCCCCCCCCTCTCGACATGGTAAAGTCCTGCCCCCCCCCCTTTCTTCGACATGGTAAAGTACCAAACCCCCTTTTGTTCTCCATGGTAAAGTCCTACTTTTGTTCTCCATGGTAAAGTCCTAACCCACCTTTTCTTCTCAATCAGTTCATCTTTTTTACCCAGTGTCCTATTGTGTCCTATTAACTATTAATCAATTAAACATTATATCCTAAAATGTATTCTGGGCTTGAGGCGGCTGGCTAGCTGGGAGGCTAGCTGACTGACTGGTTTTATTTAGAGTAGTTAACTTAGTCAGGAGAGGAGCCAAGCCAGACTTAGATCACGTTCATGGTAACTTGCTTTCATGCAACACAGTGTTCTGAAACTCACACAGCACTGCTGCTTCTCCATCAACATTACATACTGCAGTTACTCACCACTGATTTACTGCAATTACTGCCTTCTCAGACACACACACACACCACACACACACACACACACACACACACACCACACACACACACCACACACACACACACAGGCCTTCAAGGAAATGTGTCAAGTTGTTCAGTCACAGCTTCATAAGCACCCTGCTGTAGAGTGAGATGAGATTAAATTGTATTTTCTATGACTGGGTGTGTTTGCGTGTCTGTTGGTGTGTGAGTAAGAGTGAGCGAGAGAGTGAAAGAGGTGTTTTCGTTGTGAGCACAAAAACTGTTTCTGTAACTTCTGTGATTGTTATGCTATCCATTTGTGAGTGTTAGTGTGTGTGTTGAAGGCTCACCACAGCGGTGCGGGGTGAGGATGTTTGTGCGGAGAGACAGGGAGCAGCTCCTACCACAGAGAAGGATTTCAGGTATTTGAACAGATGCAAAAGGTGAAAGAGGAGAGAAAGGGAGAGGGGGAGAGGAAGGAGGAGAAGGAGGGAGGGATGGGAGAGGAGAGGAAGGGAGTAGAAGAGAGTTGGGGTCAGGGAAGGGCGGTAGGAAGGAAGGAGGTAGGAAGGAAGGAGGTAGAAGCGGGAAGAGGACAATAAATAGTAATTTCTCATGGTTTAATTCACACAATACGTATTTATAGAAGAAATATTTCTGCTATGCCTTTATCACTGTTCTGTGACTTTCATTGTCTTCGGTCGCTGTATGATGTCTTCAGTACGTCTGGACCAGTACTTCGATATCGTAATTTTGAGATACGTCAGAGGGCAATAACAATACTTCTGGACGCGGGTCATACGGGTTTGGCATGACTACCCATTAGCCAATCGAAGGCTCTCGTACTGTCTTGCATATATAAAGGTCTTGTAAAGGCCTACTCACTAAACTAAGTCATGTTTCCTGTGTTCTCTTTCCTCTCACATCATCTGAGACTGCCATGCCACTGCATGACTAAACACTAATCCAATCAAAGAGGCATCAGGGATAATAAACAGTAAATTTTGTGTCATTTACAGCTAAGTCAACAGAGGTTGGGTTTTCAGTACTTCAGTCAGTGTTGTGGTGTCTCACACACACACACACAGTGGTATGGATGACGGACCCAGGTGACCAGGTTCATCTCAGACCAGAGTCTGGCCTTCTCATCATATTACAGAATCATTCACAGGATCCAGGTTTACAACGCCTATTCTCCTCGGGAGGTGTGAAAATCACTTTTCCATATCTCTGTACTTCAATTTCAACTCAGTCCTCTTAGCCAAAGGGCGTTGATATAAACATAACCACAATCAGGTAACATTTTTCTGAGACATTGTTGGCCTGCTTTTAATAATCTGGCTGTTAGAGTGAAGCTTATGTTCAATATCAATATTTCATTGACTCAGTTGAACTTGTACGGGGTGGGGGTGTGGTAACAGGGCACATACACACATTTTATGCAGGAAATGACATAATTGTGTACATGGGCTTTGGGCAGTTATTCAACGACTAACGGGCGAGCATTGTTGAAAATGGTATAACTCTCTATTTACTCACCAGGCTTAGGTTTCATACTTTGGCCAAATGCAATAAAATGTAACAAAACATACCTGTATTCTATTTAAATCCCAATATGAGTTCCTCTGGAGTTCATTTGACAGTTGATACTGAGCCAGGCTATCCCAGAGGAAGAGGTTTTTTTCCTCCTCCCTGTTGACAATAAGGACCTGATACTGACAACTAGAGTCGAGAGCCATGGACGTCTATGATGTCACAGAGGTTACATAACACAGCTAATGTCCTTCCATTTGAAATATGGTTGTTCATACAGCAAACAATAGCACAACATAGACTGTATGTTGCTTTGGTGATACTCAATGAAGTAATTGTTAATTGTGTTATACTGTATGTCATGGATGACGAGCTTGTGTTCTATCTGAGATATGTTTGAGAACAGCCCAAATGCAGGTTTCAGATCTTATGATTATTTCATCAACATCTGGCTGTGATGCTGCCATATTGCATGAAAGATAGATGATTATAGGAAACTGGCAACTGTGTAATACTGTTAATAAGTGATGGCATCGGTTGTTGCTGTATCCTTATTTACGCAGACCCCCCCCCACACACACACACACACACACACACACACACCCACACACAGGGCATCTTCCGGCGCTACAACATGAATCCTAATCCTAAATATACAGTCTCTACGCAAGAATAAGAAAGGGCCCACGTTTGGAAAATGGCAAAAAGCTGACTTGCTGTTTGAGAAACAGGAGCAACATCACAGTTCAGGTCAAGATTTCAGTTTGAGGTCAGACTTTCAGACTTCACGTGAAGAAAAAAAACCGATTCTGTGATATTCTTGTGGTTTGATATGAAAACAAAGAATGTTCACTTTTCAAGGATTGGCAAGGGTTCATCGTAGTCTGAGAAATTTGTGTTGTCCAAGTTCTCCAGGCAATCAGTGATGTTTTAGGGTTTGAACCTGACTACCTTAGCCTATTCTGGAGTCATTATGGAGGAATGATCCCCTCCTTTATGAAAAGTTAACACACTGCTCATTCAAATAACAAGAGATAATCACACACATAAATCCAGACTATATCCGCCATTATTCAGCCATCTGGAGAGTGGGCCGGTGAGCCTATTACAACAATTTATTTCTTACTTTGTCCATGTTTGGGTAGTTCATCGAAGCGTGTGGCCAGATCAAATGGCCGAGACCGGTTCCTCCAGGTTTATACACAGTGTAGGAGGATCCTGGCTGGCGTTCACTTCCAACTTATCAACGTTAAAAGAAAAACCTCAAACCCCTAATTCAACGTTTGTATTCCCTCATGCAAAAACACAACTCATATTTAGCAATAAACGCTATAAAATGATATAAATGATCAGATAAATACCCCCCTACCCCCGGGTGGCCTGTAGATATGAAGGAGTCTGGTTTCAGTGACAATTGGAGATGGGGGTGTGTTTCTGCAGGTGCTGGCCACATTGGAGACCAAGATGGAGAGAGAAAGCAAGGTCAGGGAGACAGGTACTTGGCAGAGTGCGCTGAGTAATGCAGCTTAAATATCCTTCCCTCCCACACACTCAAACTCACCGACACACACACACACACACACACACACACACATGCACAGACCCACATCCCACCCAATATCACTTCTAGACACACACACGCACACAAACACATTACGCAAGCCCACACACACACACACACACACACACAAGCGTGCGCACATACGCACACACACCCTTACCCTTCTCCCCCACACAGATGGGAAGGCTAGATTTATAACCAAGGCTGAAACATCTCCATTAATATGTCTGGCTGTGAAGCAGGCTGCGCGAGTCTGTTGCCTTGTACTGGAGAATGCTAATAGAAGGAAACAGACAAATTATCTGTCTCACAAGGAATGTCTTGATGCAAGAAACTGTCGGCCAAACTCAGTAACTGGAGACTAGAAACTATGCATACCATTGATGCTTAGGTCTCATTTACAACAACTGGTTCTCTGGTAACCTAATGAAAACCGGTTGAGTTCAATAAGCTAGTAACATCATTTTTAGCTCAGAGACTGTGACACCTCAGTGATAACCAGTTAAAATAAATGGCTACAAGAAGTCTAATTTCATAAACATTTTCCACACACACGCAAGTTTACTCATGATGGAAGATGGAAAAGATAACGCTAGCTTTAGTGTGTGTGTGTTCGAGGAGGTGGGATGGGATGTGGGGGTGGGAGGGGGTTGCGTGTGGGTTTTCCAGCTTTGGATGTGTAATCACTTATCTTATCATCTCTCTGCCTCAACACCTGTTAATGATAATTGTTCTCAGAACAAGTCAATCCCAATATGATTCCACAGGGAGAGAGTGAGTATGTGTGTGTGAGAGAAAGAGTCGGGGGGGAGAAAGTGTGCGCACGGGTTAGGTTTGTGTATGTGTGCATGCCTGTGTGCTCCAGTCTGTGTGTCTGTGTGTGTGACAGAGAGAGTCAGTGAGAAAGAGAGCGTGCGAGGTAGGTGCGTGCTTGTGTGTGCGTGCGTGCGTGCTGAAGGTAAGACGTTGTGTAACTGTGGGATGAGTGTAGCCCCTCAGGTTCAGACCAGGAGAGCAGTGTGTGGGGGTGGGGGCGGGGCTGCAGGGGGGGTTGTCAAGAACAAAGAGATCCCAAACTTCTAGAGAAAATATCCCCCCCAGCCTGGACATTTAGACAGTAACACGGTCTGTGTGTTTAAGAGCCTGTACATCCAGGGTGCCACTTAGGAGCCAGGGCCAGGGAGTGGGGAAGACTGCCTCAGCTGTGAACGTAGGTGTCACGCTCTGTGCCAGATACAACCGCTCTGCTTTTCTTCTAGACGCTATTGGCTCCGCCGCGTGATCAAATTCCTCCCTACATCTGTCAAGGAAATTCAAGACTGCATTTACTCAATGTTAAACACGGGGCGGACTGGCCAAGCCAGATCTGATAGTAAAACCAACAAAAATGCAAAGCTGTAGAAAAGCTGCAGTGTGCGGGAGGACGTGGAACACTAACTCTGGACAAAGCCACAGAGGTCTATAAACTTTACCCTCCAAGGAGAGGGCCTTCCGGGGTAGCCCCACTGTTGGGGCAAACACACAGACAGGCTTTTGTAAGCTCTCCCGAAATATCATTGTGAACTGGTGTAATGGTTCGGTCATTAAAGCTAGCGTTCAATGAAGTTACTCTGGAAAACCCTTTGAATGAGGACGGCACATGTGTTTCTGCTTATCTGTGGAAACACAATAGCCCTCTCTCTCTCTCTCCCTCTCCTTCCCTTTCTCTTCAATAAAGACGTGATCCTGTACAATTGGATTCAGTTTGACAATTTGCCACAATCTCGTGCCCGCAAACAGTGACAGGGGAACTTGATAGGGTAAACAATCTATGTTTCTGCTTTACATTGACTTTGGGTCTTGAGTAGTTTTAGGCTGCTTCACAGAGAGTAATCTGATTAGGATGATGACTGTAGGGGAATGTTATGCAGGCATATTAGACTGTACATCAAACTTCACTTTTGCTGCCTATAATAAGATCTAAATCCACTGTATGTTTCAGGTCAAACAGGCGAGTTCAAGGAAACGGAGTGTATCGTAAAGTCAATTGTTCGTTATGTTTCATTTCCTGTCAACTTCTAATGTGCTCTGTGTTGTTATAAATCACAGAAACAGTCCTTAAATATGATTCAGATCTGCTGCTTTCCTAATCGCTCTTGAACTCACACAGACTAATGTGTGGAAATGTGTCATAATTAAGACCAGGTGCCAATCTGAAGGGAACCTTATTTCTCAATGTCTGG
Organism: Mallotus villosus; assembly: GCA_903064625.1. NCBI lineage: Eukaryota > Metazoa > Chordata > Actinopteri > Osmeriformes > Salangidae > Mallotus > Mallotus villosus. The sequence goes on from CAEFZP010003311.1 coordinate 1,308,027, forward strand.
ACTTTGACTTTTGTCTGGGTTTCTGGTTGATTGAAATTACAATAAATTAATTCACAGAAGAAACATGATCTTTAACAAATATAGGTTCACTTTAATTCAAAGCCATGATACACATAAAGAACACATATTTGAAGTATACATCTTAAAAGTAATACTCTCAATAACTGTATTAATGAATCGTTTTTCTTTTTTTTCTTCTTTTTTTTTACTGGAACAGAAACTATTCAGTGGAGAAATCAATGGAGGCCTCATAATTCATAACATCTTAGCTTGATCATAAATCTTATCAAGTGGCTTCCAAACTTGTGTTCTCATAAATCTCGCCTTTCCAGTCTTCCGCCATCACCCTCCTCTTCTCTCCTCTTTCAGGCCTCAACGGCTGAGTCTGAGCTGGCAATACCTATGGCATGCACATGCTTTGATTAAAGGAAATGCTTACATCACATGGTTCTAGGAGAAACAGGACATTCGGACATGCCTTCACACAGCTGTGCTTATCCAATGACGAAGAGGCTCTGCGAGGGGCATGGGCTCAGGTGGGGCGAGCAGACGAACCCTTAGTGGTGACAAATGGAACTGCAGCTGAAACGCTTAGAGGTTAAAGCCACCGTCTGTGCTTATTCCACAATTGTTCGATGATTAAATGTACCAGATTATGATTTATAAATACCGTAATGGTTTTAATTCCTGCTTTCATCCAGAAAGACTTTGTCGTTTAGTTAAAACATTTGGTTAAACTCGGGGCTTTCCGTCTTTACAGACTGTTCCTTTAACCGTGATAATCAATAATCGTGTATATGATATGGTTTCCCCCTTGTTTAATTCAACATTCAGCAGTGAATTACTGAGCTGCAAAAAATCCTCGGGCATGCCATAGTATTGTAGTGAAATGCTTTTTAAAACAGGGAATAGAATAAACAAAGTTATGGTTTGGTCACCCTGGTAGCTTCTGACTCATGGCCAGTGGATATACACTATATATCATCTAGATTTTCCTAAAGTCTCCTCTGTGTCTTGTACCTACCCTCTAATGTGTATATTTGACTGTATGGCTCCCTGACAGATAATATCCCCATAATCTGATTCTTCAAATATACTGTATATAATTCCACCACCTTGCTGAGTGTTCAGTTGAGTGTGTTCCATGTCTCTCTCTATCTCTGTTGTAGGAATTGACACACAAAACTATGGTTCTATGGTTCTCTCTCTTTCTATGTGTCTCTCTCTAACTTCCTTTGTATAGGTGTCTTTCTCTGTCTCTCTCTCACTCTCTCTCTCTCTCTCTAGTTTCCTCACCGCTACCTGCACCCACACGACTCCACCACCATATCCTCATACTGTTTGTACACCACATTGTTGGCTGAGTCAATGTAGAGGATGCTAATTGGACTGAGGCGCGTTGGCACGCAGCAAGTGGGCGGGGTGGAGTCGGGGTCCATGGAGTTCATGAGGGTCTGTATGATCGCGTGATTGGTGGGTTCCAGGTGCGAGCGAATGGGGAAGTCGCACACGCCGTCGCAGTGGAACGCTTCGTATTCCAGAGGAGCGATGATCCAGTCGTCCCACCCCATCTCTTTGAAGTTGACGTGCAGCTGGCGCCGGTGACACCGTGGCTTGGTCTGGGGCAGCTTCTTCCCGGCCCTGGTGGCCGGGGCGCGGCGCATGCGCCTCTGCGTGAACAGGTACTCGTAGACGGTCTTGTTGTCGTGGCCCGACCGCGCCTTGATCTCGTTGTAGAAGAGGTCGCGTTTCTTGGTACGACCGAAGACGAGGAAGAAGGCTTTCTCCTTGGTCTGCCTGCCGAGACGGCCGAACCCCAGGGTCCTAAGGTCCACCGGCCGCCCCCCCCGGCCCCCTCTCCTGGGCCTCCAGTTCCAGACAAAGCTGGGGGGAGTTCCTGAAGCTCCGGAACAGTTTCCAGATGTCAAACACCTCCCACCTGGGCGTGCCGTGGTCCTCCACGGTGCGTGTGTGGAGCAGTGTGGGCCTCTGTTTACCTGAGGCGCAGGTGAACAGCTTCAGGCTCAGAGAGCCAGGGCCCGAGCCTCCACCGGCCGGGAGGGCTTTGCGGGGGTCGGACGCCGGGCGCTTCCTGAGAATGCGGAGCTCGGCCCCCAGGAGCCCCTCCTTCTCCAGGGAGCTGATGTTGAAGAAGTACTTCTGCCTTCTCAGCTGCGGCTGCCGCTCATCTGGAACACAGGAACAGGACAGGCAGACAAAGAGTCAAGGGCAAGGATAACACTAATATTGACACGTTCCCGCTATTTGTGCTAATGTGGCCTCTCTCGTAACGCACACACGCGCTTTAACACACACAGACACACGATGCAATCACACAAGTGGACACATACACACAATCCCGCGCACGCAAGCATGTACACACACACACACACCACACACCCACAGTAGAGCGGTGCGGTGTGCAATGTTTTTCTTTGTTTTCAGTGAGGGAAACCAGCAGCAAGTGAAGCCCATGTTACAAATGAAAGCCATCGTTTCCATCCAGGCTCAGGCACAGTGTGCGTTCAAAAGTACATTAAAACCAGACATTTGCAAACTGCAGACCACATTGAACTGTAAACAGACCATTATTATGGACCTGCAGCTATTTACCACTAGACCCACCAGCACGTCATATGACATCTGCTAGAAAGGGAGCACAAACCACCTGAATAGACCGGTCTCTACCAGTGGAGAGGGTGGAGAATCGACAATGTCTGTGTCAAGGGACTTGTGGCTCGTTGAGCCAAACCAGAGATAAAAAGAGTCAGAAGAAGAGGAAGAGGAAGAAGAAAGAAAGAAATCTTTTTGAATTATGACTGGATGGACGAAAAGTGGAAGCGATGGAGGGGATGCAGTAAAAGGAGAGTTCAGTTCCAGGAATGAGGGGGACAGTGACGTCTGCTTGGGCATCAGTTACGTCCTCCACAGCCCCGCTAGGCCACAAGGGTCAGGAACAATTTGCTGAGGACGCGCTAGACAAATAACGTGTGAATTAAAAGTACATTAAGTGCTTGAAATGTAAACCTTTAGCAGCTAGAAATATTAAACCCACGTCGTTTAAACATCATTTTAAACAGTTTTACACGGTAAAGATAACATTACACAGGGGCCACCTACTTGAGGCTGGGAGCCATGTTTATTTACTATCTGGAGGCAGTAAATCACATGGCTGGTGTGGCTCCAGATGGCTACTGACACCCTGACAGGACCAAGAGACCCAGGTTCAGAACCATTACATCAAACTACCAAGGGGCCAGCATACTTGACTTAACTGTTCGCAAATACTGTCAAGCACTTGGGGTGCACTTGATTAAGTTCCCCGCATCGAAAGACGCCAACAGAGCAGTTCAAAATGTGCACAGAGATAAATTAAATACAAATCGGAGTGTGGAAATAAAACATTTAAATCAATTGGGATGCACGTTTTCTGACCCTGGACCCTGTCCAACAAGAGGCATTTAGGTTATGGGTGTCTTAGGAAATTGAATAGACTTGACGGTTTCCTACAATTGAGAAGTTTGGTAACTTAGTCCCTGATGCATGAACATCCACTGGCTACTTCTTTGATGCCCACTTATAAGAAGCTCCTAAGTTGGCTTTACTGTTGATATTGAAATATAACTCTAATATCACAGAGGAGGTCAATTGGACTGCACACCTGTAAGCAAGTAAAACTTAAAAACATTTAAAATATCGAATTGATCATTTTTGTAACGATAAACCACTGATAAAATATTTGTCTTTATTTAAATTAATCGTAAAATCACTCAAATAAGATTTAATTCAGAAATAAATAATTCTGGTCGTTTTGGATAACCGGGCTCATAACGCTGTTACCTTGTCCTTTATCTACGAAGCTCGTGATCGTGTTGGCCGAGCCCGCCTCGTGTAGTACACTTGTGTTCACCTCCCCGGTAGACAGCGACCAGTACAGTGACAGCATGTAGTCGTGCGGTGTCACCAGAGGGTGCTTGGTGGAGTCTCTGTCGCTAGGCTTGCCCGTTAATTTGGCACTCCTCAGGGCTGCCGGAGCACTAAGCTTTTGCGTAACGACAGCTCTGTTCGGTCCGGTGCGCACTGGTGTTGCCGCCCTTGCTGCAGGTTTTCCAGTGTTTTTCCCGGGTGTGCCAATGCCGCTGGTTTTGACCTGGTGCACGTTCAGAGCCGCTGGAGTATCCCCGGCTACCCAAGAGCGCGCAGCCTCCTTGCGCCCTAAATTGATAGCCCCGCGAGCGCGGCTGCCCGTTACCACGCGAGATGCTGGCGCGAATGCCACAGGTTTCCCCTTGGCCACCTCGCCCTTGATTAACGGGGGTCCTGTCCGAATGCGCGTGATCCTCGCAGAATTAGGAGTCTTCCAACCGGTTCCCAGTTGAGTGCGGTCACCTGCTCCGCCTGTATGCTCCTCGCCACGGCTGTTGGGCGCACGCTGTGCCGCCCCGGTATGGCTCAGTGACGCTAGGATGAGGTTCAGGTATACGAGAGTCCAGCACCCCAGTAAAAGAGGGAGACGTTTCAGAACTTTCATCCTCTGATCTACCTCTGTAAAGTTCCCAGGGAGAAATGCGCGCAGGCTTTTCCCGTTTGAAAGAGGTAAACATGAACGAGTTTGGAGAAGTGGAGATGTGGACTAGAATTAAGTATTCTAGAGTAAAAGCGACCATGCAAACCGTTACTCTCAGATCCGCTATCCAGAACCATAGTGAAGCGAATCTCATGCCGCAGGTCCCGCTTTCCAGAGTAGTGCGAGAAAATGCTTAGCATGGACAAGAGAAACTTGACTTCCCTTAAACTCCAACTATTCTGCTGGATATCTTGTAAGAGAGCTGTTTAAATCCCACTTTTTCCAAGAGGGAAGAATGGCGTAATGCTGCCGCAGTTTTTTTCCCCTTCAAAGTTTGAACGCCGTCCAGTGAAAATATTTCACACACACACAAACCTGCAGGTGCTCAGAAAACCCTCCTCGAACCTGAACTGAGGAATTGGAAACGGAATTCCAGCGCAAAGCTGCTTAATTAGCTTCTGATGTCATGCTGTCTAAACTAATTTAAGTGCAATATTTCTTTTCAAATCTTCCTTGCTCTTTCCACCAGTGACTCATATGCCACATAAAGCCACACTCAAAGCCAAAGCTTTGCATTAGATCATTTGAAAAGAGAGTTTGCTCAAGCTCCCTATATTAACACTCACAACATAGAGGTGAAAAGGGCACAGTTACTAGATGCCCAGAGTGGTGTGTAAAACTCTGAAATAAAATGGTGGGCCCTAATAACCCCTTACTACCTAACTCATTTCAAACAATTTCATCATTGGGATTCAATTGGATAGTCTTACTGTAGGTGTGCAACACATGGTAGGCTAGTCATAAACCTAAGCTTCGGTTGTCTCTGAGGTCTGACAGCCAGACACAGACTTTAGAAACATCAGACATGTTTCATCAATACATGGAAATGCATGTGATTCTGAGAAGAAAAAAAGATCTTCAAATGTGCAACTTCATCGACTTTAGCCCAGCTCTGATAAATGTGATCAAGTTGCACATCTTGTTTGATTGAATACGTCTCCATAGTCTAGAATGAGCCCTGACTCTAAAGTCCTTTGCCCGTCTAATTTATAATGGCACAGGACAAGCCAACTTCTCTGGTGTCATAAATTTAGCTAAGACTGTGCTGTAGGAATAATTAGATGCCAAAACCAGGGTTAACTTTTGAAATTTGGCAGGCAGGCTGGTCTCTGGAGGCATGAAATAGGAGTCCGTGTTTTTCTATGTTTCAGTATTTTCTCTCCTCTACCTGCAGCAGCTTAGGCTCTCCCAGGCCAGTCGAGACAGAGATGATGAATTAACATGGGGGATGAAGTGAGCCTGCCACAGTCTGGACATAAAGTCTCCATGAACCCGCCTGTTCACCCAGGCCTACCTGGTAGTACAGGACAGCAGTGGACTGCACTAACAGACACAATAGCGGACAAACATTGAGATTGTACAGGTCAGTTAAATACTAAGTATGTATTAGGTATTAAGTGAAGTCATCCCGCTCACACATTACAGACATACAGACACACAGACACACAGATACAGACAAACAGACATACAGACACACAGACCAGACACACAGACACACAGACACACAGACACACAGACACACAGACACACAGACACACAGACACACACAGACACAGACACACAAACACAAACACGCACTGTCTTCGGTTTTACTCAACCCAGTAGTAAGTGGTGTGAGTGTGTACAGTGTGAGTACAGTATCTAAGGAACCTGCAATGTGTATTCTCTGTTTATCCTCAGGGTGAAGTTCAGGACACAGACACACAGATAAACACACATTCATTTGGCTGGACACACACATCCACGTAAACATATACTCATGTTGGACACACATATATCCACACACGCATATCCATGAACCTCAACCACACAATCACGCCCGTCACACACACACACACACATATATACCATACACATTCACACTGGTCAAACACACACCATGAAAACACACATACACACACTCTGTGCAGAGATACACACCCTGGACAGATACACACACATAAACACACTCTGTGGTGTAAAACCTCAGCACTTGCCTTGTCTGTGCTCTTTTAGAAAGGTGAGCACAGCACATTCACGGGCCAGCTGTCCGTGGTGTAGTGGGTTGTACTCTGTTCTCAGGATGTTTGGAAAAGCCCAGAGGAAATGTGGTTTAGCCCGCGCTTCGCCGGCATGCAGGGACAAGAACATTGCCTTTGTGTGAATGTGCCACTGTGCTTCCTCCAGGTATTGCCATGCGACGGGTGGGTAATAATAACTTTGCGGGGGTAAGTGTGTACATGGCTGCCATTGAGACGGCATGACTTTCAGAGCAGAAACCACAGAAGAAGAAAGGCCTTGCCATAAACGCAGCCCAATAAAATAAAGAGTCAATTCGTTACCAACCAACCACCTTGACTCCATGGTGGAGGCTGGACAGGTCTCTAAGCTAAGCAAAACAATTATAACTCTCTCCTTGTACAGAAATATTAGTCAGTTTTACAGTGAGAACTCTACGTTGTCATGGCCTGAGAGACAAATACATGATTCATGTTGAGATTGTCTGCTTGGGTTCGGTCACCCAACATAAATCAAAAACATAAAATGAATGAATTGCAGTAGCTGAAACTGAATGATTCCACATTAATACTGGATGACATTTCTGCTCTGCTGCCCCAGGGCCTTTCACTGCCATGGGTTGGAAAACTCTCCAATCGCTTCCTTATTTCCTGTCCTTCTCCTCTTGACTTCCTGTCTTTCCCCTCTTGACTTCCTGTGTCTGAAATGAAGACTTATGGAGCCATCCTAAATTAAAGATACATCAAGTCTGGACATTAAACTAATAACAGACACAGATACTTACGGTTACATTTAGCAGACGCTCTTATTCAGAGCGACTTACAGTAAGTACAGGGACATTCTCCCCCCGAGGCAAGTAGGGTGAAATGCCTTGCCCAAGGACACAACATAATTTGCACGGCCGGAAATCGAAACAGCAACCTTCTGATTAACAGCCAGATTCCCTAACCGCTCAGCCACCTGACTCCCAAACCTTACACAATATCTCATATGTCTGGAGAGGCGACCATGAATCATACAGGATATTTAACATAATACATCAAAAACATGTTCAATCTCACACACATTTGACAGACTGATGTCTTATACTCTATATTCAAACGATCCACTTTCATAGTAAAGACTTCATGTTGCAAAAGAGCCTCATGAAACAACCCATTTACCACATACGACTCCCACAGGATTCCTATATCTCTCACATGGTGCACCAGCTACTGTAGCACACACACACACACACACACACACACACACAGCAGTGTGAGTGGCTGCAGTAGGTAGCTGGCTAAGTTGGAGGGTCTCCAGGTGATCGTGTTTTCCTAACCCCCTGACTCCCTCGCTCCAGGTACGCATCTAACAGATCCACCTCACCACCAGCCCAACACAGGCCTCATTGTCCCGGTCCCCGGGCCCAAGCAGGTCCGCCCGGCCCCCATCTGGGCCTGGTTAAACTGGGGGTTTGATCCCAGGCTTGTGGGCGAGCTGATAATTGACAGCACAGTGACGCTGGCCCTGAGTGGGTCCAGGTCTAAACATATACACCAGTGCCCCCTCTAGGCATGTTCTGTCTCCTGGTGTAACCAATTGAAACCATCGAATCCATGCAGGGTTCTGACCGGATCCAGGTGGGCTAAACAATATAACATGGATCACTGGTAAATACAGTTTATTAGAAGCACGCAGCCCAGGAACCATCCCCAGATGAGTGCGGGGGTCGGGTGTTTACGGGTGGGGGGGGGGTGGGGGGTGTATGGGTGGGAAGTTTTATCAAGCGTTCTATCCCCACAGGACCCAAAATGAAAATAAATGTCTGTAGAATACTGAGACTGGAAATCATGACAGCCCTAAATAGTAGTACAGTATACTTCCTTTCTAGAAAATTGGACGTGACCTTCGGGGGAATACAATGACCCTTTTTACACTAAGTGTTCCTTTGGAAAATGTTGTTTCTTTATACATAGAAATGTCTGGGTTAACCAACCCCCCTCCCCAACCCCCAGCCCACCCCCCTCCCCTTCCCACCCCTCTCCTCACCCCCTACTCAACCCTTTCTACCCCTCCCCACCCCTCTCCTCACCCCTCCTCACCCCTCTCCACCCCCCCTCCTCACCCCACCCCCCTCCTCACTCAGTCCGGAGCCTGTCATGTTCCCTCCCCCTGGGAGGATTTATTTGGTTACCCTGAGTGATCATATATTATGGCCTGGCGTTGTCCCCTGGCAACCATCCAACAAGAGACTGGTGAGGTTTGCCCACGCCCTCGCATAGGTAATGGACACAGCTGGTTTAAAGGCACAGTTCGTAATTGTGACAGGCAATCAAGCGTCACAGTGTTTAGGTAAGCTGAGGGTGGGGCTGGGTTGGGGGTTGAACGTAGTTCACAGTCAGGGATGTGGAGGCTTGGATTGACTCACTGTTCATGCGGCTGTAGTAAGTAGCAAACATATTTACAAGCTGTGTTCTGTTTTGCTTGTTTACAAGCTTGTTTACAAGCAAAAGTAAACAAAACTTGTATCAAATGCAGCTGTCTGCTTTCATCACTGCTGGCTTCCCTCCTACCCTGGATGTCAGCCTCTCTCTCTCTCTCTCTCTCTCTATGTCTCTCTCTCACCTCCCTGCCTGCCTCTCCCTCCCTCCCTGCCTCTGTCCCTACCAGTTCCTTCCAGCTTGCGTGTCTCTCCCCATCCTTCCTTCCCTCCCTCTCAGCTTGCGTGCCTCTCCCTCCTTGACTCCTTGCCTGTCTCCCTACCATGCCTTGCTGCCTCTCTTTCCATATTTCTCCTCCTCTCCCACTCCCTCCCTCCCCATCTCAGCCTGCCCTTGCCTCTCTGCATCTCCCTCCTCCTCTCCTCTCCCCTCCCCTCCCCTCCCTGCTCTCTCTCCATGTGCCTCCCCAGCCCTGCTACCTGCCTACCTGACTGGCTAGAAGAAAGAAGCCTCTGTACCTGGGCTCTGGGGTCCTGCTTTTCCACCTGAGCAGCAGGTGTTTGTGTTTCGTGCCTGGGCTTCTGAGTGGTCATTTACCTCTGGCGTGGAAACATTTACTTTACTCTCACTGCTGCCCAGTGCTGCCTGCCTGTACAAGGCCCTAATAAATAACCGATCAAGTGTCGGGCCAAAGAAGAGTCGCTCCAACGCATCCGTATCCATCTATGCTCTTATCTCTCTCTTCTCTCCCCTCCTTCTCTCCCCCTCCTCCTTTTTCACCTCCCCCTTGTCCACTTCAACTGTCATTTCTCGAGTCAGTCATCAGCCTCTTAGACTCAATCATCTGCCCCCTCTTTCCTGCCTGCCATCTTCCCCCAGTCTCTCCCTTTCATTCCCTCCTCCCCCTCCCTCTCTCCCTCCATCTCTGTTGCTCCCCTTGTGCATTTCCTTTCCTCCATCTCTCTCTCTCCCCTCCACCCCCCCTCTCCTCTCCTCCCCGGGCCCCGCCCCTTCCTAGCAGCACATGGCCCTCGCACCACCTGAGCTAGGGATGTAGACGTTTATTTTCGCGAGGATACATTTTCTAGCATTCTCTGCCAGAGACAATATTATGCTGGAAACATACAGGTATTAACTGTTAAGATTTAAGATGATAAAATAAACCTGAGCGCGGGGCGCTGGCACGGTGTAACAGAGCTGCGACTGTGTGAGCAGAGTCTGCTAATGAAACAGGCTGAGCTCAATCACTAATAATGAGTCCAACTGCCTGCTTGTCCAGCTGACTCGCACCCCTTCATCTGTCTTCCACTCTTTGATTTCAAAGCAACATTCATTCACACTCATTTCCCCCATTTGCTGCTGTTGCTGCCTGAAGCCAATCAAGGCCTACCTTTCACACACAGAGCATACTCTCCTGCTTGCGCGCACAGCGCACACGCATGCACACACACACACACACACGCATACATACACAAACACATACACACAGTCCTAATAGCTCTCTCTATCCTTTGACACACACGTTTTAAACGTTATAAGGCTGTGTCCAGCTGATTAAAACACAGTTTAACTTTTTTATACAATTGAATGCAATTTGGATAATTGGTGTTTTGACTTGAGTTATTTTGTTGTGTTTTTGATAGTTAAGCACTTATACTGACATCCTTCGCAGTTAAATAACAACACTGTAAAGAGTGTGTCGCTGGTCTGTATACCATCATGACAATTGCATAGTGCCGTCTCAGAAAGTAAGTCTGGATAATGAGCACCACCTAGTGGAGAAATGCGATATGACATACTCTGATTACTGGCTGTCAAATCCTTATTTGGCCAAAAGGGGGCCTCCAAGCGCCAACCAAAAATATTTGAGGTCGTAATTGTTGTACGCTTTTCTGTCAACCCTTACTGAGCTGAGATACGATATATAATGGCCTTCAGTCAGACATGGGTCACATCATTTACAGTGCATTTGATATGATTCTTTACTCTTAATATCTGCATGTTTAAGACTAATCAATTGGATATTTTACATGACACATCTACTGTAATCAAGTGCTGCCCAGGCATTTGACAGTAATTATATTTCAACTATAGGTTGTGGTTTCCTACCAGGTCCTGATTCATTCTGAGGTATGGGGGTCAGATGGCTGAGCGGTTAGAGAATCGAGCTGTTAATCAGAGGTTGTTGGTTTGATTCCCGGCCGTGAAAAATGACGTTATCTCCTTGGGCAAGGCACTTCACCCTACTTGCCTCGGGGAATGTCCCTGTACTTACTGTAATAAGACTGGATAAGAGTGTCTGCTAAATGTAAATAATGAATACGAGGCTCATGTTTCCCTGGAATAGAGAAACTGCTTTCCCTGTTCATGTACTCATGGTCACTTCCTGTTTTCCTTCATCGTCATGGCAGCTGTGATGTCACTCTGACATAAAAACACTACATGTATTTTTCAAGGGACATGACGCGGGATGTTTCCTTACAGCCATCAGTGTGGGTGGGGCATTACCGTAGCCGCTGCCTAGGATTGCAGGCAGAGAAGTACAAAGATGCCATGGATACATCCTACACGTCCGTAGTGAAGTTCCTCTCATCTGGTTCAACATCTGTCAAACACATGTCATTCTTCTACTCAAAGTCTCGTACTTGTCGTCTCTGTCTCTATCTGTGTCTCCTTCAATCAGTCAGTTTGTGTCTTTGTCGTTCGGTGACTTTCTTTCCGTCTCTCTCTTTCTCTCTTTGTCTCCGTCGCGTTTATCTTCTCTGTGGATTCCACAGAGAACAGCTTTACCACAGGTTAATGAATAGATTACTGTTTTTGATGATGTCAGGCCAAACATGGTACTGTTCCTGAGAGCCAGCTGGCTGTTCCACTGTTCCTCAGGTCCGACTAGGGAAATTCACTTACGTCACCTCCCCTCACTTCCCCATCCCTTCTCTGTTCTGAACGGGCTGTTTATCCTCTTAGATCTGATACGCTTCAATAGGTTCTGCCACAGGGAAGTAAAATGAGGAAATTCCCATATCTTGTCTCCAAAGGTCAGCTTCTGTATTTAAGTTTTTGACAGTAGCCTACAGCTTATTCTTGGTGGGACTTTATGCTACTCACAAACTCCTCAGCCAGCAGGAACATCTATAGTATAGCCTATTGTAGCTAATTGATGATCAGTGTTTGTGAACAGTATGTAAGAAATCTAATCACCCTTCATCCTATTTTACCGCTCTCTTATTGTAAACACTATTCCAACATTTCATGAGGAGGAAATGAAAAGGAAAAGGAAAGTCCCCTGAGATCATCATTCATTCTCAAGTGTTGAAATCCCTGGCACATTTCAAAGACTGAAATGAAAACGAAATTACGAGACTGGCGTTGTCTATGACGTTACGAAATAACTTTCTTTTCAAACTTTTTAATGACATCTGTCCTGGTGTTTTATACAGAGACGGGTTACTTGCTACGTGATTTCCCGACGATTACGTCAGTCAAAAAAAAACTGTGACTAGCCTACTTTTTGGTTCACTGTAAAATAAAATAAAAATACACTAATTGTAACGTCGACTGTGGCGAAGTCCCATATTTGATTTGACCACAGGATGTCTAGGGGCGGGCCATGTAAAACCTGTTGAATGTAGTTACGGGATTTACGGTAAATTGTGATGGAAGGGAGAGTGTGTGGCCTCTCATTGGTCAATGCCTTAACTGGGCGGAGTGTGATCGGCTACAATACAGTGAAATCAATCTGAATTTGCAGATAGTTGATCAGTTACTACGGAGGACAGACTTTAAAGGAAGACGCAAGTGATAAGAAGAGTAACGTGAAACGTTTGTGGAAATACTGTAGCATTTTTTAAAGGAGATTTTTGTCACGTATCAGGCGTTATCAAGTTGAAAGTTATCAAAACTTGTTTCGAATTATACCTTTTTTAAACCGTGGGAGAATCATGTTCAAAGTGTGTCTCGTGTTGGTTTTGATTGCCTCAGTCTATTCAGAGTCGGTAAGTTGAGCTTCGTACGCTACATTGTGTTTAGTTGTGCCTACACTTTAAGATTGTTTTGTGTACATTTAATTGGGTTGCCTGACATGGATCGTGCTAAACAGACCATTCTATTCTGGACTCAATGGCAATTAATTGTAACCGAAGTGCAATGGGGGTGATTACAGAAGCCTGGTCAACAAAACATGTCAACTTTATAGGGTTAGTATATTGACCAGTTAATTAAAATACATCTTTGTGTGGGTGGAAGTTGGGGGTTAGAAGCTGGCTACTATTATCCGCCGAGGGGCCCCGGGTGGGGGTAGCTGGCCTCACAACAGGCTTCTACGATGGCCTTATCACAGACCAGTTACTTAGATTTGTTGGAGACGCCACTTTGTTTAAATGGTCATTGTGCTATCAGGAACGTTTGTTCAGTACGCCCTTGCGTTCTTTGGACCAATGAACTACAGTACGAACGCAGTTATTTCCAGTACATCTTCTTGGAGGAGGACGTAGTAAGTTGTAGGCTACTACATGTTTAATTCTGCAATGTCACTCACGTGTGGATTCTAGATTGGTTTGTTGCTTTAACGACGTTATGGAGTACGTCCATGGCTAATGTGGACGCCATTGTCTTATGCTACAGTATTGAGTTGAGTGTTTTCAAAACACCTAGTAGGGCAGGACTGTCCTGCTGTTGCCTAATTGAATGAAGGAGGTGGTGATGTAGGTGAGGTGGCAGAGATGGGATGATAATATAGCTAACTTGCTGATACTGAGGGGATGACTGGAAGGCAGACATGCTGGTCAACACCCCCAGGCCTGGTATTGTGTGTGTGTGTTGTGGGGGTTGTGGTGGTATCCAGGTGCAGATGGCTCCCCAGATTAGGTTATGGATGATTCCAGACTGAAGACGCATGGTTTAGAATCAGAATCAGGTTTACAGTACCAGGTGGGACTGACTCCCTATCACCCATAGGTGCAGCTTGTCACGTCTCCCACCTTCAAAAACCCCACACTGAGCTGTTAAAATAAACACTTTAGCCAATTAGTTTGGAGAGGAAATGTTTTGATAGGAGATTCACTTAATTCCAGAGATGTTTCCACACCACAAACACACACTTGCACTCTCTCCTTACTAATCTCAGCCAGGCAGCGTTTGAATCTGTTACATTCCTCGGAGCCATGCAGGCTGCCCCCTTGCCTGTCCTCTCCTCTCGCCTGTCCTCTCCCCTCTCTCTCTCCTTTTTGCATTTCCCCTGTGGAATGTGACCCCTTGCGACCTTGGCCGGCCCTCCGGGGGATTTTGCACACTTGGAGGGTTCTCAATGAAGCAGCTCCTTTTCACTGGTGTCCCTCCCTCCCCGCAGACCCCAGACTGGCTTAGAGACACCAGGACAACACACCTCTACTTTCTCACCAAATCTGCTCTCTGATCAATTGTGTGACTCTGCTTTTCTTTATTCACCCGTCTCTCCTCTTTTCTTCTCATCCTCTGTTCTGTGATGGCTACTTTGCCCACGGCTATGACAACCTTTCCCCTCTCTCCCTCCCTCTCTCTCACCCCCCCCCCTCCATTTGAAGTGTGTGGTGGAATGCGAGATCGAGGACTCAAGTCTAATCAATACATTCCATCGCTTTGACCACAGTAATAGGAACAACAATAACCAAATCCCTACTGAGATGGGAGAAATGAACGACTATTTTTGTCTCCACAGACCGCAGTCCATGACTTAATGAAAGCTGAAACATTTAAAATATAGTGAACCATGGAGTCATAACAGATACCTGACTAATCTTCAGATTTGTAAATTCAGTAGCAGGACAGGGAGGACATCTTATCTCCAGCATTGTATGTTGACTTACTCTAGCCATGACTTCATATACTGATGAGACTTGTGAATTTATGATCCAACTGCCTATGTGCAGTTTTAAATGGTTGTATTCCAAGAACACAAAGTTATTTGTTATTTCCCTGATACCCGGTGTTTAGATTAGCCAATCATGATTTGTTCTGCTTTCAGATAGCAGCTTGTTGCCTTAGTTGAGCCTTCAGCTATTTGTTATGTCTTGTTGGAATGCTGGTTTTGAATTAAGCGTGAGATCATTTGCACAAGAAAATAGTCTTTTTCTTTTTTCTTCTTTTCTTTTGCTTGATGGGATGAATTGAATGTCCCCAGCTATGAAAGGCAAGCTGTGGCTAGAAGAACATGATAAATAGTTTGGCCAGGATGTAATAATGGTTTGTGCATTGCTGTCCACTGGCCTATAAAATCCCTATTGGAGGAAGGAATGTTCGCACAGAGGGAGGAGGGATTTGTCCATTGCTTGTTGCCAGAGAAGTTAAGAATCAGATGTTCTCCTCCCCGCTCTGCTCAACGTGCTGGTTGGATGATGAGAGGCCGCGTCTCGCACAGGCCTCGGTGTCAAACAGATTTGGAGGAACGATTTTGTGGATTACTGGAAATGTGAGGTTAAACACGTGAGGTGTTTGCGGAACACGAAACTTGAGATGTGCTTTGTTTCTGTAGAGCTTGTGGAGGATCAGTCAGCCTCAGGGTCTATGTTTGATGTGAGCTCTGGTTCTCAGAGCCCACAGCTCCCTGCCAGGCTGACCAGGCTCTCTGCCTCCTCAGGCCTCCTCAGCTCCTCAGCGTCCTCCTCAGGCAGGGATACACTTTCTTTTGGCCAAATTGAGCAGTTTTGCAAGAAATATGATACATGCTGGGCCTGGCAGCTGAGTGAAACAGATCAGCAATAGAACACAACTCGACAACAATTTGCCCATTTTTAGTGGATAATGCCCTGGAGAATTCAGACTGACTTGGCTTACATCTGCTGCGCAGCACCTGGCTGTGTACCGTTTACAGATGGGGGGGGTGCTGATCTTCAATCAGTTCCCAGAATGTTTCACATCATGGTACGCAGAAATGCGCAACTGATCTGAAGGCGGCATGAAATGTTAGATAAACACACACAGGCCTTGAGTTGAAGGCAGTATGTACTCTGTATGCAGTAGTGGACAGTACATCCCTACTTGTGGTGTGGTCTTTTTCTTTCCAGTGTGTCTCTCTCTCTCTCGCTCGCTCTCTCATACAATGCCACGAAGAGAACCGAGAACTGTAGCCTGATGAAGTGTTTTCTTCACTGTCAGTGGTGCCTGACAACAAATGCTCCTTTGCTAGAACAGTGAGTCTTTGATGTCAGTGTCTGCGTGTGGGGGGTCTAAGTCACTTCTTAAATGGACCACTGCTGGCTTAATCACTCAGCCCCTGTGGCCTCCTGCTCAATAGACAGGGTTTCTAACGGGGTTGGGCGGGACCAGGATAAAGCCCACATGTGTGAGGTATGGTTAGTTACCAGACCTTTCCAGAACAGGGCCAGCATTCACAGTCTCCCAGCAGGACTGCTGTGAATCTAAGACCCGATTATTATGATTTTGAGTAATACATAATACAAGTAGAGCGACCTGTTCGAGAACGGCACTTCCGCTCTAGAGATTCTTTACGAATACACGTCTTGTCCAGAACAGTTAAGTAGCTAGCTAGCTCCTGAGGAATGTGATCCTGCCTGTATAGAGCTGCTTAACTAGCCTACGTCCAGCATTCCTCACGCCTCCAACCATAACAACAGCAATGGCGCACACAGAATAGCTTAGCTACATGTTTTGGACTGCATGGCTAGGCCTGTTCCACGGCATACTAGATTCTTTTAAAGTAAGATGTCATGCCAGAAGGAATTTTTTAGGATTGATCTCCTCTGATGCGAGGATGGCTTCCACTGTTTACGTTTCCTCATGCTCTGAACAGCATCACTACTCTGTAACCTGGCCGTGCCCATGTAAAGCTTGTGGCTTCCCTCAGTGAGTGGGCTGAGAAGGAGGACTGAGATGGCAGTTCCCAGTCAGGGTCTGACTCACTGATCCAATAGGTCAGGACATTCTAATACTGTGACTCATACAACCGCTGACCCTGCACTTGGCCTCGTCAGAGGAGGAGGAAGAGGAAGTAGCCAATAAGCAACTGATAAGATCAGACACGGTCCTTTTTTCTTTCCTCAGGATGTGGCCTAATCAAATTCACTTAACTACCAGAGATTCAATCAACATGGCTGTCTGTCCAAGGCGTGCGAGTGGCCCTGCTGTTTGTGACAGTGACCAGACGTCACTTTGATGACGGGTGTGTGACGACTGCAGTGCAGCCAGTCCGAGCGCTCGGTCTCATGTAGATCCTAGGTGTGTCACCCTGGCTCTTGGAGCCTGACTGTGACATTGGCGTCTCCTGAGCTGGGCTGCTACTGTGCCTCTCACATGCGGCTAGGTGGGAACACTGAGCTATAGATAGCCTGGGCGGAGGTGGGAGGAATCTGGATCTCTCTCGACCGAGGGAACGGCAGGGGCCCTCAGCTTATCTATGGTTACCTCTGCGTGGCAGAGGGCCTCTCGGTGGAGCTCGACCAGGGGTTGTTTACTATATGGTAGAGGGCCCCACGGTGGAGCTCGGTCTGGGCTGTTTACTATATGGTAGAGGGCCCCACGGTGAAGCTATTCCATGGCTTGGTAGTCATTGATGACAAGGGTCCTTTTTATTAGGGTTGTTTCAATCGTCAGGCATTTTGCCACCAAAATGAGGGACTGAAATCTGCGTTCTGATTCGGTCCAGTACATGCCAGTCATATAGGTAACGGTTCCATATTAGCACCAGGTTTTGGTACCCAACCCTATTCCTTATGGTGGAGCTTATTCACGGCTATTTCCGTGGGCCCTGGTGGAGCTGTATCAATGCATATGACGAGCACCATGTAGGCCCCACCACGGAGCGCCTGACGAGGTGAAGAGTGCATCCCGTGGGGTGAGCCGCACACAAACAATGTGCAGTGCAAATCCAATTGGCAGCAAGAGGGAGGTGACACTGTAATTCGGTATGACCTGCAGAGATGCCAATGACTCTCTCTCTCTCTCTTTCTCTTTCTCTCTCTCCCCTGGCCCACTCTCCCCCTTGAACACTATCCTCTTAATGTATGGGGAAATAAAGAGTAGGGATCGTTAAACTGGGTTTGTGTGGTTGATATTTTGGCAGTTTTCAGGTCTGTATTTTGTGGTTGGCATGAGTCCAATAGGGTCTGGTTGGAATAGTTCTGTCAATGAGTTTATTTTGTACAAAATTCCTAGTTTGTGTGTGTGTGTGTGAATGGAGCAGATGCCTTCCTAAGGCTGGCAGATGGACGGATTGTGGGGCTGTGGAGGAGGGCTTAGCTACCTTGTTAATTGATATGCTCTTCAAGCACCCGAGGCATTGTTGCCCTCTATAGAGCCCTGAACTGACTGACTGCCTTTAGCTCGGGGCGGGGGAGGGTGGGGGCTGTAGTAGGGGTCCTGGATTGTGGTGAGATTGGGGGTGGGCTTCAATCCGTCTTTGAAAAGCTAGGAAATATAGCCTAGCCTTGTAAACAAGCCAGAGTTGTGTCTATGCTACATCCGCTTCGAACAAACCATCAGAAAGGATAAGGCTGCCTTCAGTCTTCCTTTCGTCGGTTGGCTGTGCGTAGGTGCAGAGAAGAAGGGGGCTGGTGGGTTAGGCTTTAGGTTGCTAAAACCTTCAGACAGGGTGTTTCCATGTGAAGAGCAGGTGTTCCAACCAAGACCCTTCTACCTCCAGCCTTGGGCTGGTTCCTGTCTCCACATCTGAGGAGAGGGGAGCAGACGACCCAGAACTGTTGACGCGCTGTGGAGGGGCGGCCACAAAGAAGTTTGTTTTTCTACTCTTCCGTCCATCAGCGCGTGGCTTCTAGAATGTGGTCTGGTTTCTCAAGATCAGCTGCAGCACATTAAGGAGAACAGGCTGCAGTTCCTAGTCTCGGCCATTTTGACTTGTTTTCAGTCATCAGGGCCCCTAAGATGGCAGACGCTTCGGGTTCTGTTCCCTTGGCTCCAAGTTGAGTCGATGTTCTAAGCGCGCAACTGGGGGTGGGGGATGGCGGGGAGGTTCATGGTGTACCGTCATCGTCTTCTATTTTAAAGTAGGCTGACTATCAAATTAGCTTTAGAACTCTCCATGGGTAATAAACTTTAACGTGATCATTTTCACAGTGGCTCGTTTGTTTACTCTCCAGGCCCTAGTCACCCAACCTCAACCGCACGCCCCACACTGCTCCACTGTGCCCCGTGGCCGGCCGCGGCCCAGCTTCAGACCACGGCCTGGGCCATTGTGCCAGCATTCCTGTGGAGGGTTGATAAGAACATGAACTGTGTGTGCTGAGGAGATTTCGAAGGGTCTCCTGTGCAATAGGAGGTGACGGTAGACGGTAAAGACCAGCACTGATGGAAGCCGTCCGTGTTGAGAGGCTGGTTTGTACCTGTCAGGTCGGGTTGGAATGTCCCCCAGATCTAATCAAGCCTGAGATTGATCAGGACAGATAGCAAGGAGACGAGATCAACCAATCAAGGGCCGGGATCTCGGTTTCGTTTTGAGAGCAGAGCTGGAGTAGTTCACTTTATGGAGATGATGTAATTATGGCATTGTAGGATTTGAAGCTAGCACAAAGAGTTCCGATGAATGTGTGTGCCAGCCATGAAATGGATGACTCACCAGTGAGTGAATCTTTAGCTGATCCAGTCAGTGAAGCACTAACCTATTCTGACTGAGGGGATGAGTGTTGCAGTGACTGGATGCCGATAATAAAAAAAAGGGCTGTTTAACCGAGTGACTGAGGGCTGAGTCAGAAGGCCTGTTCTGGCACGTAGCGCCGAGGTCTGATATGAAAGGCAGGGGGGGGGACGGGGGACGGGGGGACGGGGTGAAGTCAAGTCACCATTTTAGAAGTGGATTATCCTTTAGCACACGGCAGTCCCTGACTTGTCTGTGTGAGGAACCTAACCCCTGGCAGCTCAAGGGAAGAGTCGCAGCGGAAGACAGATGTGGGGTTTGAACTCCTGAACAGTGGGGCTGGTCTGGGCTGGGAGCAGCCGTTTAGCAGAGCTGCGCCTTAGTGCCAACAGAAGCTTAGAAAATGGCCGTCCGCTTAAAGCCTGTAACTGCCTGCCTGGCAGCAGTTGCAACAATGGGCATTACCTTCCCTTCCCTCTAGTCAAACACAACTGGAAGGGCTCGGGGATAAACCCTCTTGCCACATGATCCAAACCAACCGTGTTTCAAGGGCCAGTCACCGGAGCCGTAGCCTGGGGCCCTGCCCCCAGGTCAGTGTTGCTGTAGCAGCAAGATCTCTCCACATGAAGAGTCCAGAGCTCAGAAGCCATTAGGGGGGAGGGGGGGGGTCGTTGGCTGGTTTGTGTGATGGTGAAGTACCCGGGCTCTGTGTCCTAATGACTTCTTCTTACTGCGGCTTCCTTCACTTTCTTTAACTACTTTCTTTTCTTCTCCGTAATGGCAGGCTGTAATGTTTTAGACCCGAGAGAAACTGCTCAGCCGACTATAAAACTGTAAAAAAAACTTTAGTCGCTCCTTTTTTTTTACCCTCCCTCCACTCCCCCAGCATACTTGGTTCTCTCTCTTCCTCACTCACTGTTGGACAATGAATAATGTGTGACTGTCTCTTTTAATCACAGACAGACATGCCTCACTGGTTTGATAACACCTGTCTGGCTGGACAATATGTACCATGTCTGCCGTCTTGTTCATGGTCAGTAGTTAGAGCCTGCCGTGTATGAGCAAAGTCTTTGAAAAGAGTGTCCAACAACTTGGTCTCTTGTATGTGATGTAGTGACAGACAACAGGTCTCGGGAACACCGTGACATGCATACATGCATACATACATGTCTCTGTCCTTTAAATTCTGCCTAAATGTAAACAGATTTAATCAATTTCTCAAGTCTAATCCCCTCTACTCTTCCCTGCTCCACCCTGGCCTGTATTTAGCTTCCTTTGTATTTGCTGAAATGCTAATGAGATGGGTCTATTCAATAGACTTGCGGTTTAATCTTGTTCACGGGGCTTGCACAAATGGTCAATGAAATTAGGTGTGTTAATGTGATTAGGGAAGGTTGATGTCTCAGTGATGTTAAGCCCCCTAGTAATTAGCTTAGGTTAGGGCCATTATTGTGGGGGGCGGGGGGAGAAGGGGGACTGGGGGCTGGGCAGGGGGACTGGGGGCTGGGCAGGGGTCGTACCGAAGACATTCTGGTAGGAGGCCTGTGGTGCTTCAAAGTGTTTCCATATCATCTGTTGCTACTAGTGTCTGTCTCCCTAGATGTCCTTTGTGTGTGTGTGTGTGTGTACTGTTGTTGAGGAGGGAGGGAGTGCATCTCTGCCTCTAACGGGCGTGTGTTGTTGCTAGCAGGTGCGGGAGACTGAGACATGGATGCCCATGAAGACCACTCAGCCGGCCGAGGTGCCGCAGGATGACATCGCTGGCTCCGGGGCCTCCACCACCGCCGGACATTCCGACGACTTCGGCTTCACCGACGACGAGGATGAGGACGATTACGACACGTACGGCGACAACTTCTTCGAGGACGAGGATGACGAGGACTACGAGGACGAAGAGATGTCTGGCTCTGGAGACGGAGGTTGGTGTTCGCCAGGATTCCGCTTTTTCTTTAGATCGCGTTCATGAAAGATGGATGACATGGCGAATGTGTTTTAAATAGTTACCAGAAGTGAAATGTAAATGTCTAAACGTCTTTCTCCTCTTTGCACAGTACCCACCGTCACCATCAACAACGACAACACCCATCCGTCTTCAAACGTAAGAACCCGTGGTAATCCTGGATCCCCTTCTGGGCTTTCTTTTAAAGGTTAAGTGACACAGTGACTAATCCTCCGCTTCTCCTATTCCTTCTCCTGCAGCCCAACATTAATGAGAACAAGATCCCCGAGCTGGAGGTTCCCTTCAGGCCCAGGCCCACCGTCAACGAGATCGATCTGGTGCGGGACAGCAACGAGATCCCGGTGAGAGCGGCGCCCCCCCAACAGGAGGAGCACCCCTCCAACGTCCTCATGTCCCACGCTGGCAGCGAGGGGCTCTTCAACAAGACGGAGATCCTAGCAGGTGAGTCCAGACACGTTGCATCCGTTACTCAGCATTCGAAAAGTGAAAATAATTGTGTCCCTGCCATCGCCCACTTTTGTCGAAACTGCGATAAGTTTTCGTTTTAAGAGTGTGTGTGTGCTGTGCGATGCTAACCTGAGGCGTTTGTTTTTTTCAGCGGTGATTGTGGGCGGAGCTGTGACGCTGCTCTGCGCCGTTCTCCTCATAGTCTTCCTCATCTACCGCATGAGGAAGAAGGACGAGGGCAGCTACGACCTGGGGAAGAAGCCCATCTACAAGAAGGCCCCCACCACAGAGATCTACGCCTGAACACGAGAGGGCCCACCCCCACCCACCCCAACCTGTCCTTTAGGACCCATGAACCCATAACCCCCCTACCCCGCAGTGCCTATCAGACCCCTCCCATCTTTGCGTCTTTCTGCCAGTAACAACCCCAGGAGAAAAAAAACATGAATATCTAGACTGCTTCTCCTCTTGACGCCCACCAGGATCCAGCTGTCCCTCTAGTCCTGATGTCATCCATTTTGACTCTCTCTCACAAAGTCTGAAGCTGAACCCATGTCTACCAGAGAGAGAGAAAGGGAGAGTGGGACAGGACCATTTCAGCTGCCAAAACAGTGCGGTACATGTTTTATTTTGTTTTTCTGTTTCCTTTTTTGGACTTATTTTTGTGTCCTGCCCAACTGAAAATTGGACAATTGCGAATTGTAGATAATTCAGTGCTGTACGAACTGCCATGCTCTCTCTTTACCCTCCCTCCTCCTCTAACAGACCAGTAATACACTAACACAGCTCAACCTCCTCCTCGCCCTCAGAGGGACCAATCACATTACAGATATTAGTCCTGTTATTTATTCACCCCAACCCCCTCCACTATCCCCCCCACCCCTTACACACACACACACACACACACTTCTCTGAACCTTGTATTGGCAGAGCTACTGGTGCTGCAGAAGTCTGTTACCGTGGCAACAGATTTTAATTTTTTGTTTTAATTTGTCGTCTTTGTTTCTTTTACTTTTTAAGAGTTCATGTGCAGTGAAATCTCAAGCTCAGTTCTCAATACAATATTTTTGTGGAAAAATAAATCCATTTTAAGATCAGGTTATGTTTGAAGTGAATTCCAAGATTGAGTGACAATATTACGGTACAAAAGTGCTAAAAGCCTCAACAAAACAGATGTGGTTGGGATATATCTATCTCTAGGGTGTGTTTCTAGGTTTTAACTTGGACTAGACACAAACCAATATGCTGTTGCAAGAAGACTAACCCACATTCCACACAGGGACATGTGGCTCAGTGATATAATAGACGCTGCTTACTAGTATAATCAGGTCTTCTTGTAGACTAGAGACTGTGCTTTATTTGCAGGGTATGTGCCTGTCAGGTAAGCTATGTTAGCAGGTTAGAGGATCTACTCTTGTTAAGACACGTTAACAGATAAGGGTGTCCATGGCTTGTCTGAGGTGAACAGGTCATGGGTTCAATCTGAATCTAGTTGGACTGTAAATGCTAGTAATGGGTCTTTTTGCCTGTCCGTTATTGCTATATCATTAACATACTGTAGTTTGATGGCTGTAGTTACTGCACACAGATTGTGGGCTTCCAGGGAACTGTAAATATCCATTTGAATAAAATGTTAAACTTGGTACTTAGCCATTTCCTGGCAGACTTCTATTTACCAAATATTTAAATGCCAAATTATTTTTCTTTCTCACCCCGAAACGCGTAGTTTAACACAATCTACTGTTAAATACTTGGAACGATACGGCCTTCTTCGAGCCTAAGAAGCCTAGTTGGAAACGCTTGTTTTTAAAACTACCAATGCTTGTACTAACACTTCCCGTGTCCGCTCTCAGTGTTTTTAATAGATCACCTGTTCCATTTTTTTTATTTTCATTAATTTAACTGTCAAATATTTTATTGCCTTCTTTCAGGTTGGGGCATTTCCCCCTTTAAGCTGTTGTATATGTGATACATTTTATATACACTAGTTCCAAGATTTTCAGAAGCAAATAGGTTTGAAACAGGTTTTTTTAAGTTGATATATCTTTTAGACCTTTTTTTGAAGCAGTATATATTTATGTTTTGTAGAAGGATTTGCTGTTGTTGTTCAGGGGACTTGAGTTGAACCATGTGTCATTTGCATGGAGAAATAATCTGCTGCTTGTTGTCACAACATGATGTGAATCATTGATCGAGTGGAGAAGTCAATGAATCATTGGCTTCTGCATGCAGGTTCTGATTTATTTGGAAATAAAGCTATTTTTATGCACATTAACATTTTAATATCTTTGGTTTGGAGTTTCGTCATTTTTAAGGTTTTAGTGGGGTGTGATGTGAAACGTTGAGCTTAATGTCAGTCATTAAGTGTGTGTGTGTAGGATGGAAGGGGTTGATTTACTGGCATCAGACTCGTCCCCCAGGATGCTCCAGGCTCATAGGCTCCCAGACTTGACTGATTGTCCTCCCTTCTTTTGTGTCATGTTTCACCTGGGGACCCAAAGCAGAGACATGATTACATCAACCAAGACTTGACTAGTTATTAAACAAAGCTACACGGTTCTTCAGATCTTTCTAAACATTCCAGTCCACACCTCACCTTCTGTACTCTGTACATGCTCTAGAGACTATATTTGATTTCTGAGCTACATAACCATTTGGAATAAAAAAAAATATTTAGGTTAAATTTAATTAGACAACACATACACACAACACCTGACACCTAACCAGTAGTTCTGTTTGCTTCCTGGTGCACGCTTCCCACCATTTTATGGTGCCGAGTGTCTATTGTCCAGGTTCAGTACAGTGTCTGCTGTGACACTTGACACTCCTGTATGGCTATATAGAGGACAAGGAAGTTGAAGTATTTTTCACCAATACACTGGCTCTTTTGAAGTTGACCTGGACTGTAGCCAAGGAAGGGTTGAGGGAAGAGGTTGGGGCCGGACCTGAAGCTGAGATTTGGGACTTGGGCTGGGCTGGAAGGAGTGAATAGCAGAGGGTGTAAGCTCCACCCTAGAGACCGTGAGGCTTTCAGCCCTCAAGTACATTTTACCGTCACCTGTATGAGACTGTTTTTCCCAGCAGCGTAGGCAGGTAACAGCATGTCCCCCCCGCCCCACCCGTCCTGACTTAATGTCAACAACATACGAGCACAAAACACCCTCACCAGTAACCCGTCTGTAACCATAACAACCAACGACACAAAGGAGGGAATATTCTCACACAAAGTTCCACCTAGACCTGAGTAATTACATTGATGTAATCAGCTTTGAAAAAATACTATAACCTAAACAATTACAGAAGGCCTCACCACAATCACATGGAAGTCCATACTAATAACACACACTATTGACACATGGTAACCCTTACAATTATACATTTTGTTGACCCCAGAACCCAAAGAAATACAGAAAATTAACAGCCTCCCAACACAGCAGTACACAATGTCAAATACAGAATACTGTCACAAAGTTTCAATACAGGAGAAATCTGTAAATCAATTGCATAACCTTTCAGTTATTTTCAGTTTTGATAGTTTGGAAAACCACCACATTCACGAGGCAGGGAGAGGAATGAGTTAGGGGAATTTCCAGTGTGTATGCTGCCAATCGGTGCATGACATCCAATCCTATCAGGTCTCACCCACTGAACATCTCCATAAGAAGAGTTAGAATTGCATAAGCCTCATGTCAACATCTTTATCAGGACTTTGAACCTATATCCCCGAGTGAGACAGGCTCGGACGCGTCAGGATTCCGGAACAGTACGTCTCTCATGTCTATGTGAAAATATTTTTTCAAACCTGTTGAATTTGACGTCACTGTATAACCTTTGTGTGTATGTTTCATGTGTAGGTTCCTCATCAGAAGTAACAAGTGGACTATTTTCCTATCTCTTTACATTTCCCTATGTATTTGCATTTGTCTTTTCAAAAAGCATCCTTGTCCTTCTAAATGATCACAACAAACTTTTACAGCCATGTTGTCTCTACAATAAATACACATAGAGGCCATTTGCATATCTATAGTCGTGGCCATAAGTTTTGGCAATGACAAATGTTGTGTTTTGCTAAATTTGCGGGTTCAGTATTTGAGGAAAATGTTTTCACATGTTTCTATAGAATACTGGAATCAAAATACATTTTTCAAGCTTTTTTGGGGCGAAAATTTTCAATATATGCAAATACTCCCGTCTTTTACAGCAGTCAATCTGCTCTTAAAATCCAGTCAGACGATAGAGTGATTTCACCTAGCTAGAACTAGTTCACACTTTCCACTGTGCTGCTGATATGACTTACTGAAAGTATGTTAGCAGTCATTTTATGCTAAGGCCCAGAAAGCTTTGCAAACACATAATGTATGTCGCTCTCAATACTTTTGGCCACGGCTGTAGGTTCCAGAATGTAAACATTCTGATGATACCAGTTGTCATGGTTACGATTCTATAACCACAGACACTCGGTTCTGTTGGGTTGTCTATCGTTGATTGCTTTAGAATAGCAGAACAGGCCAGATCAAACCAGCCAGAGCAGGTTAAACCAAATCAAGCCAGGTTGGACTAGACCAGACCAGTTTAAACCAGACCAGACAAGGCCAAGTAAGGTTCATGCTGATAACTCCTGCTGGCCGACTCTCAAAGGAAGTCAAGGATAAAGACTGCCCACACCACCAGGCGTCAGAGGTCCAATGAGGATAGATTCTTGGAAATTATAGATTTTACGTGAGCAGTGTTCTGAACTCTGACATGTCATCCTGTTTAGTTACTGAATCACACATAGGTCAGTCACTTCCTTGATAAACAGTTATACACTCACTATATCAACAAAGACAAAGTACAGAATCTTTTTTTTAAACTAGAGATGTTGAAATAAAGAACTGAGAGGCCAAGGTTGGGATAAATGAAACACTAACCTCACAATAAGACAACAGACGGCTCCAGTCCCCCTCCATTGTGCCATTGTGTTTTGACAGTCAGCAATAAAAGGTTACTTTTATTCGCCTCAGATAAGGATAAAACAGAGACTTCAGTCAGACAGAACGGAATACACAGGCTCATGCACACACCCACACAGACACATGGAGACACACACCCCAAAACTCGCCCCGGTAACTCTGCTGGTTGATCTGCGTTGCCCACACTAGCTACTACCCACAGCTCTGAGACAGGGGATGAGGGAGGGTGGGTTCGTTTTCATGGAAGCAATGATCAGGAAGAGACAGGACAGCACTGGGTGTGTGTGTTAATGGCAATTAAAAAGAAGAGACACACATGGCCCATTTTAGTGAATACAACATCTCTAATCTCCTTATCTCTCTCTCTCTTTATACCTCTCCCCTCTCTCCAGCTTGTTCTCACTCTACCTCGCTCTCTCTTTTAACACATCCCACTGTCTTTCTCTTTGTAACTTTTATCTACATCTTCCTACTATCTATCCCCCCCCTCCCTCCTACCCTCCCCCCCTCTACACCTCCCACCCCCCACCCCCCCACTCCCTCACCCAGCACAGGGCCCAGTTGCCTGGGTGCAGGCTGAGTGAGTGCTCCCCCAGTCAGTCACAGGCTCTCTTTTGTCTCCATGCAAAAACCAAATTCCTACCAACCTCTGACACAGTCAGACACACATTCCTTTCCAGGCAACAATGAGGGCTTTTGTGTAGCACGCTGCCTGTGTTTTCTTTTCATTTTTATTGCTTTTGAACTTCTTGCATGGAGAATTTAATCATCTCTTCTCTGGTTTGGGTCCGTTTTTGTACAGCTCAGTGTGCATGTGTGTGTGTGTGTGTGTGTGTGTGTGTGTGTGTGTGTGTGTGTGTGTGTGTGTGTGTGTGTGTGTGTACGTGTGTGTGTGTGTGTAAGTGTGTGTGTGTTGACTCCCCCCACATGCCAAAGGCAGAGACATAAAAATGCGTGCAGGCACCTGACTTCACCGATGGATATGATATTGTAGTTTTCCTAAGCCTTGGGGCTTGATGCTGAAAATAGGAGAGCAGAGAAGACATAAAGAGGTATGTGAGACATAAACGTAATGCAATTAGTTTATCTCTACTGTTCTCCAACTCACCCAACCAATCCAAAGCTAACTTTTAAAGTGTAGAGTGAACATTGGACCCCTTTATTGGACCACACAGAACGAAGGGCAGTAATATGACAGCAGCCACCTGTTTGCTGTTCCTAGGATATTCCTACCAGCTCTAGGCAAACTCATATAATACAGGGAGCCTGTAACAGCTCCCAGCCCCTGGCCTTGGCCCTGGGCAGCCCCTTACAAAGACAGAACTGCTAGTCTTTGTGGAGGTGAGTCTTTTGAAGCTCTGATAGGACAGGTATAAACCTGTCATTCTGCTCAGGCAGTTTCACAGGTGCAGAGAGAAAGACAAAGCTAGACCTTGGAGAAAGAGAGAGAGTGCAATCATGCATAGTGATGTATTCAAATATTATTAAAATATAAAACCATAACAAATTATTGTGTATGTACAGTGGAAATGTACATTTCAAAACATATATATATCATAAACCCAAGAAGGAACGTGATGAAAAATAAATCTTGTATATTGTTACTGGTTAAATCTGAATTTGAAAAAGTTACTCCTTGATGAAGTGTCCCTCCAATGTTTTAAATGTTTTGGTCCAGAACCAGGCCCATTCCCAGAAGGAGATAGTGGATAGAACATGCTATGATCATGTTTGGGCACATACATCTGTTTAACCTCATGCTTAACACACACACACACACACACACACACCACACACACACACACACACACACACACACACCACACTAACAATGACTCAACAGCTATTAAAAACATCTGAAAATGTAGAGCTGGTTGGTTTATAATGTCTAGTAACATATAGGGAGTAGTGTGTGTTTGTTAGTGTGGCAGGGAGGAGGAGGAGCATGAGGACCACAGAGCAGGGCCGGGGTTATGCCTTGACAGTGTCTCTGAGCCCCAGAAAGCTACTTAAGCAGGATTAGGGGGGGGCCATAGTCATTACTGTGTCTCAGTGAGTCATACAGACAGACCTGTACAGTGCTGTGTGTGTGTGTGTGTGTGTGTGTGTGTGTGTGTGTGTGTGTGTGTGTGTGTGTGTGTGTGTGTGTGTGTGTGTGGGTGTGCTACTGCTACTATTACCTAAGTGACTCACTATCAGAGATGGGAAGTAACAAAGTACAAATACTTTGTTACTGTACTTAGGTTTTTTCTGGTATCATTTACTTCACAATAAATTTTTCTGACAACTTTTGGAAAAAATGTTTTCCAAAGGTTGAAAAACAAGTTTCCAAAGGTTAATTTTTACAAAAACTAGGAACTTTGTTGTGTCATGTTGTGCTTTAGTTTCTAAAGGTTGAAAAAAAAATGGCAGATTTTTCTGTTGGGAAATAAAGTTTTGAAAGTTTAAGAAATATTTTGGGAAAAAGGGTTGAAAAAAAGTTTCAAAGGTTTAAACATATTTGCAGAAAAAAGTTTCAGGAAAAAAAAGTTTAGAAAGTTGAAAAAATATTTGGGAAAAAGTTTGTATCATTAATGAGTACTTGATGAGGACAAATAGTTTGTTACTGTACTTCAGTAGATTTTTGGATTTCTGGTAACATTTTACAACACTAAAACAGGTAGTGGTAAAGATTACTTTTTACTTAAGTATATTATGTCAGAGCATATATGTCTTTAACTTAACTTGAGTGAAAAAGTGTAGTCAGTACTTTCATAGTTGGAACTTTTACCAGAGTCTTTTTAAGCATGAATATCTGTACTTCTACCTGAGTGAAGGATGTGTGTACTTTTCGCACATCCCCAACATCCCAACCCCCCCCCCACACACACACTCCTAAACACCACATGGCTTTCTCATTCAAACTGGCATCATCTTTTTATCTTTTCCTCTCTCTCCACCTCTGTCTTACCATTTCCTGTCACTCATTCAAATTTCGCCTCTCTCTCTTTCTCTCTCTCTTTTACTTTCTATCTTGCATCTCTCTTTTTCTCTGTCTATTTCTTCAGCTCAGTTTTTTGCCTGTGTTTTTCTATTTTTCATGCGTCAGTTTTCTTTTCCCAAAACTGAGTCATGCGACTG
This sequence comes from Mallotus villosus, assembly GCA_903064625.1. Taxonomy (NCBI): domain Eukaryota; kingdom Metazoa; phylum Chordata; class Actinopteri; order Osmeriformes; family Salangidae; genus Mallotus; species Mallotus villosus. The sequence goes on from CAEFZP010003311.1 coordinate 1,338,136, forward strand.
AGATTAAACTCCACGTACCTGAACTTTGCACAACCTAACCCGTTCCCCAACCCTGCCCTATGACAGGGTTGTGCCTGGGAACTAAACAAACACACACGTCAGAGCAAAAAAGCGAAGCTCTCAGTCGAAACACACACACACGTACAAAACACTTAGTGTGATAAACAACCGAATAAACGGCTATCAAAATCCAATCCGTTATCATCACACATCCTTAAATCACTCAAGCGGGGAGTGCGTCTCTCCTGCTGAACAAACATGCAAGTCAGATCCCATGGGACAGGAGTCAGAGCTCTGCTAGAGTCATCTAGTCCTCTCCTCCTCTACTCCCTTGAAGGGAGGAGAACAAGTGCACATGTCAGACAGAAGGGTAGCAGATCAGAACTCAGTGGGGGATGAGACTCAGCCGCCATAACTTCCTGTGGGTAGGTCAGGTCAGGGGTCAAGGGTCAGGGGGAGAGGGAGCGCAGAAGATACAGTGTGTGTGTGTGTGTGTGTGTTGATAAGCAGTGCTGGGAAGAGGAGGGAGCAGAGGAGGGGGAGGGGGGAGGGAGAGGAGGAGGGGGGGAGGGAGAGGAGGAGGGGGAGGGGAGGAACATAGCAGCAACTGGGGAGACGGAGGGAGGAATGTCAGGGGGAATTACAAAGGAATGGCCGGAATTTCCTCAACAGCAACATTGGATGGCCCTCACAGGACAGGAAGTGACCATCTTTGCTGGCTTATATAGAAAGGACATACATTACATACATGAACAATATAATATAATCATATTTACATTACCGAACAACAGAAAATCTGTGATTCACACACGGCAACTGGTGGTGACTGACTAACTCTGATGAGATCACATCACACAATGGATCCAATCTCTTGATCTCCTCGATCCTTCAGTCAACAAACAGGATTTCTAAATGTCTGGTTAAATAACCACTGATTAAGAGTTGAGAGACAAAAGGTAAGCACATGGTAGGCAGGTAGTTAGGTAGGTAGGAAGGTAGTGCAGGTAGGCAGAGGAGGTAGGTAGGCATGTAAGTAGGTAGGTTGGCATGTAGGTAATGTAATTTGGTAGGCAGGTAGGTAGGTAAGTAAGTGGGTAGGTAGAGTTGGTAGGTAGGTAGACTGTTGGTAGGTAGGTAGGTAGGTTACTAGGTAGGTAGGTAGGTAGGTAGTAGGTAGGTAGGTAGGTAGCAGGTAGGTAGGCCTCAGCTTTGCCCTGACCTGTCCTGCTCTGTTTTGTTTTCAGCGCTAAGGTGTTGGATAAAAAATGTATTTGTGGGAAGGGTGGAGGTGGCGATGAGTATGTGTGTGTCTGTATGTGTGTGTGCAGAGAGGTTAGGCCCATAGTCAATAGTCAGGCATTGTGTGAAGAGAGGGCTTTTAGGATCTGGTGTGATTCTGAAATCCACAGCTATGGCTTCTTTGTGCTGTGGACGTGGGTAGAGAGATCCCTTTGCACTTTCTGAGGTATTCTGACATATCGTTTACCTCTCAGATTGCTCTAGGGACACAATACACCTCTTGCACCCATAACACACCAGCCTGTGATAAGGGAAGGGTTGGGTTACTGTGGGCTGGTAGGGGAGGGGGTTGACCTTTCCATAGCAACAAAAGATTATGCTTTCATGAACAGTGAGAGGCTTTGACTGGTGCTGCTGTGACCAGGAGGTAGACAAATAGCTAGAATAAACTAGAAGAAATCAAAATAAATAATAAGATGCAGAAGAAATGTTGAAATGTTTCTCGTAAACTGGCCCTCCCACCACATGACACGCTGGCATGAGGTGATGTGTGTCCACACCTGGAAAGACACGTGACCAGCATGGATACCTACTGTATCGACCAGATGTCAGCTGAACAGCCTGTGTTTGTCGTTCCACAGAACGGGTGGAAAAAAAGATGGAACTACTTCACATGCGCTTCATTTACTTCTATTTAGTACCAACTGACACAACCAAAGTAAACAGGATCCTTGTGGTGTGCCAAACAAGATAGCGCCTCAAGTCTTTATTAGTGTGACTTGACGTTTTTAGACCCAGGTGTCTTCTGCTGCCTAAGGTCTGAGAGCGAAGAGGGAGGGGGCCATGAGAGGAGCTGGATAAGCCCAAACTCTTATGTCCACATGGATGCAGCACGCGAACTCTCCTCTTCAAACACCCTCCTCTAGTCCGCATAAATATTTTCCTCGGCCCGGAAAATCCACCCAGACTGAAAGGAAGCTGTGTAGAATCAACGTGTAGAATCAACGTTTAATTTGACGAATTCTTGACGATGGGGAAAAGCTGGCTGGTTTAAGCCTGAGAACTGCTGCTAGCTCGCCCGCGTCACCCAGGGGGCTAAGTTCTGTGGCCCCTCTGTCTTCAAAGCTATCAAATTCTGTCATTCACTAGCATATAATGTTATTACATGAAGAAAGGGTAATTGGAGACACATGTCTAACAACAGGTCATATTAATAGGATCGTAGGAGCCTTTTCTTAAGACATTTTGCAGTGTTAGAGTTATTAAAACCTAAACGGCCCATACCACGCATAGAAGAAAAACATAAGTGAACTGTTTCAGCTGCATCCTGTGTGTCCCCCTAAAAGGTAAACAAACTATTGCCGTGGTTCTGTAAACACGATTTGAAGTGACCCCTGATTGGCCAGAACCTCTGTATAATGAGTGACTTCCTTTTTGGCTAGACATCACATGACCTAGCAAGTCACTTTACCTTGTCACTGAACAGTCGCACACAAGATTGATGATGGGCCTCTTAAATGTGACATTTACCTGGTTTCTTGTCACCCCCGTTATTAAAGGTATAAAACAATCCTTATCATGGCCCAAAGTAACGTCTTTCAAAGAAATCTTTCAAAATCTTTGCTTCATATCAATGAAAACAAAAATGATTTGTCACACTGCTCTTTATAGCGTGGTTAGAGGTAAAATCTCTCTCTTTCTCTATTTTCGTCTTTCTTTCTTTCTCTCTATCTTTTTCTTTTTTTCTCTGTGCCAGCGTTGGTTCCCACACCGCCCACACACACCATCATATGGAAGCATTTAAGCCCCATTGGCCCCAACCACCCCTGTCCCCTGTCAACCCCACGCCACCCTGTAAGAGCTGTGATCCCAGCGGGCCGGTCCAGGGGTCAGGGGTCACGGATGAGAGGGGTGTGTCCAGAGAGAGTCCAGACCTCCTGCCAAACAGAAGACCGCCGAGGAGGAACTGTGGATGCCAGGAGCCTGGACACCCTGGGAAACAAGCAGGAAACACACGTTGATGTACTTCCCTGTACCCACACAGGTAGGGAAACATGACACCTCTCCTCTGTACTCTGGGATTGTCTCTCTCATATAGAATCTCTACCCCATTCTTTTTCCTTTGTCTCCTTTTCTGTACGTTTTTTCTGATTCTTTCTTCCTTTCTTCTTTTCTTCCTTTCTTCCTTCCTTCCTTTCTTTCTCTTCTTTCTTTTTTTCATTCTGTCCCTCTTTTTCTCTTTCTCACACATGTACACAACACATCTAAAAATAGTCCAACCACACCCAGCTATGCTCTTATAATGATAACAATTTACTTTCCAAATCATCTAAATGTATATGTACGTATATATCCCCCACCCCCCACTGCCAACACTTCCCTCCTATTTAACTGTGAGCCCCTCCCAGCCCCAGATCTATCTGAGCAAGCTGGGGGGAACAATAAGACTCGTTCTCCTGGCTCCTCCTGGACCTCACTGCTCCACCAGGAACATGATCTGAGGGCCAGCATTCCTGCTCACAAAGAGAGGAGGGGGAGAGGGAGAGAGGAGAGAGGAGAGGGAGAGAGGGAGAGAGGGAGAGAGGGAGAGAGGGAGAGAGGGAGAGAGGGAGAGAGGGAGAGAGGGAGAGAGGGAGAGAGGGAGAGAGGGGAGAGGGGGAGAGGGGGAGAGAGGGAGAGGGGGAGAGAGGGAGAGGGGGAGAGGGGGAGAGGGGGAGAAAGGGAGATGCAGGTGAGCCAACGAGCTTTGACATGACCTGAGGTCTCATGTTACAGGAACTAGAGGACTGCTGGGTGGAGGCAGGGAGGGCTCACCCACACAAACAGACACTAGAACACCTAGCTTAGACCAAGTTTACAGTCTGCTTATCAGTGGGTTTGTGTGGGGTTTGATCTCATGGGGGAAAAAACCCTTGCTAGGCAAACAGACAGGAAATATGTTGTGCAGTGCCATGAGAATGGAACATTTTGAGATAAGAGTCTGAGATTATTCCCTCAAGTGTGACGGACAGATGTCCACTGTTTTGACAGGTGGGAGAGGGTGGGCGGCAACCCATGGTAACTGAAGTTTAGCTCAATAAAAGTTACAATATTCCAAATAACTGAAAACAAATAATGACCTTTCTGTTGTACTTTGAATGAATAAGTGGCATCAACTGAATCCATGGGTAGTTTCTACAGATCCAGAAAGCCTGATGATGCCATTGTATCGGCTCTGTATCTCACTAATATTTACACAAGGCATACGCAGCACTGTAGATCATCCTCCACACACTCACAGACATACGCTACAGTCAGTTTCACATTGCTGGTGGAATTTTCTGTTCTAGTGAGAATCATTCAAATGAACTAGCTTACATTCACTTACCACGCACGCTGTATATGATTTACAGGGCAGTGTGACGTGGTGGAACTGCTGACAACAGTTGAACGGAAGGTAATTTAGAGACATCGTAATGGCTTTCCGGTGATGTGTGTGTATGAGAGAGAGTGTGTGTGTGTGTGTTTATGTATGTTAGCATGTACTGTAGTGTGTATCTGTACATTCAATGTGTATCTGTGCGTACATACATACATGTGTGTACTTGCAAAGAGTATACAGTCTGTGGAATGCAGCCATGTCCTAATCACGAGTCCATCCTCTTCCCCAGCCCTGAGGCTGTGTGAGTGGGAGGCTGGGTGATTTACAGGGGAAATACTGGCCTGGCCTGGTTTGGTAAAGGGTGTTAGGAAACCAGTCAGCTGATGGCCACAGAGCCATGGATGACTACAGGATACAGGAGCACTTCTAATGATGTCAGATATAAAACTATGGTTGGTTCATCTCACGGTACTCTCGTTGAGTCTGCGTTTGGCTCACGGACGTGAAGGTAAATGTGTTTTTGATTTAACCATGGTAACCAGGTGATCCTTTATAGTTTAAAAACCCCCACCAAGATGGATGCCTTTTGATTTATAGAACAATCAAAGACTACACAGGACTACAAAGGGCCTGGCGTGTAGCAACAAGCGGGCAGATTTGTAAAAGATTCTGATTTCAGCATGTTGTAAGGGATTGGGAAAGAGCAAATATGGGTAAACAAATACGCTTTCAATAGCGTACGTACGTTTTATTTTTGCTCCTGTTGTGTTTGTACAGTGCAGCTTGGCTGGCTTAGAACTGGTTAGATTTGTTAGATTGCTTAGTGCTTTCACTGGCTGCTGCTGGACAAACAGTATGATCACTCTCGTTCTCTAGCTCGCTGTGCACTGTGAGAGACACACCCGTGTGAATCATTCTAGGTCATGCTTTTGTCAACTTTCGAACCTTTTCTTCTCTCTTGAATCAAACAACATGTGCTCTTCAACAGTCTGAAAAGACCTGTGGTGCTCCCTGGTGGCAGCCTAGAGCTTGTAAAACGACTATACTAGTTGTTTGGTATACTATTATGAAATAAAATATCCATGTTAACTTTAGATATCTACTTGTTGCAAAGTCTGCTCATTTTGTCTTTCTTTCTCACCTTGCCTCGTGTACATCCCCTGACTTGCCTCAACGGGCAATCCCCTGTTCAATATACATGTGTGTTTGTATGAGGTGTGAATTTCTAGCTAACAGTGTAGATTCTACCGTGTTTGTGGTCTCCCCTGCCTACCACTTCAGCAGATTGTGGTTGACACTGCATAGCGTTCTGATAAGAAACTGGCGTCAAGTCATCTGAAGGCTTCCTAGAAAGTCAAACATATTGAGAGAGAAAGTGAGTTTGACTTGACTTTGGTCTGTCACAGCTGGTGGGGCCCTCCAGGTCAGTGCTGTCAGTGGTGTCTGTGGCCAGGGACTTCCTCTGTACGGAGAAACACAGGGGATTCACTCTGTCACCTACAGTTAGCACTTAGAGCTATTCTCAGCGGCCTGTTGAACCAAAGGGACTTTCTATGCTGCGAGAACCAGAAACCCACAATGAAACCTGCTAGCCTTTCCCGTACAAGCAATTACTTTTCATTTCTTTGAATCTTTCAATGAACACATTTCTTTGAAGCAATTTAAGCTCAGTGTTATGGAATTGTTTTGTTGAGTTGCCTGGCTGTTATGTATTTGATGTGTAGCAGCATTCTCTGAGAACAATGACATGTTTTCACTTAGCAGACGCATTTCGTGTAGGGCTCTCCAAAATCTCCTCTCCTGACCCAACACTCATCTCTCCTGACCCAACACTCATCTCTCCTGACGCAACACTCATCTCTCCTGACCCAACACTCATCTCTCCTGACCCAACACTCATCTCTCCTGACCCAACACTCATCTCTCCTGACGCAACACTCATCTCTCCTGACGCAACACTCATCTCTCCTGACACAACACTCATCTCTCCTGACCCAACACTCATCTCTCCTGACCCAACGCTCATCTCTCCTGACACAACACTCATCTCTCCTGACCCAACACTCATCTCTCCTGACCCAACACTCATCTCTCCTGACCCAACACTCATCTCTCCTGACGCAACACTCATCTCTCCTGACCCAACACTCATCTCTCCTGACGCAACACTCATCTCTCCTGACCCAACACTCATCTCTCCTGACCCAACACTCATCTCTCCTGACCCACACACATCTCTCCTGACGCAACACTCATCTCTCCTGACGCAACACTCATCTCTCCTGACGCAACACTCATCTCTCCTGACCCAACACTCATCTCGACGATTCTCTTTGGGATGATCGATGAGAACCATTCCAATCCATTTCAAACAAAGACACGAGACACACTGGTCCGTTTTCAACAAAAAATATTTTATTGAGTGAATTGGAATCTCCAGAGGGTGTGGCCCTGTTCTTGTGGAACGACAATCACGCATGGTATTACAAGCCTGCACATACCAACATATCCCAGCTGCAGGGGTCTACAAGGGTCAAAGCTTTGGCAACTTCATTTGTAAACCAAAAATAAAAACAATCATCCATAAAGAAAAAGGATAAACAGTGAATCGAGTCGAGAAGTAATGAGAAGATAACAAGCTAGTATGGGTAGATTGAAAAAGAAGAGAACGGAACTGAATCTGCAGTGCTTCACTCAGCTGCTGTTATTAGACCTTAGTATTGAAATTACATCTCCATGCCTGACCCTTTCTTACTCCATCCCCATATTGATCAATTTCTTTATCTCATTTTAAGTATACATCATCTCTGCCATATGTGACATCTTCTTGGGAATATAAAGATAATACTCCATGTATCCAGAAAGGTCCTCTATAGTGATGTCATCAACGTAGGCCCGGGCCTGTTCGGAGCAGGAGCGTGGGGAGCCTGATGACGACGTCACAGCTGTGGTGCTGGGAGTGGAGGAGCCTGCGGCCTGAGTTCTGCGGTGCGGAGGGGCGGTGGAGGCGTCCTGGGGACTGGACATGTCGGAGATGACATCGCGGAGGCCAGTGAAGGAGTACACCTCCACACCCTGCCACCCAGGACAGTGACACCGGCAGGATCCCTCTCCCTCGTCATGAGGGCAGGGGCATGGGGCCACGCCATCACCATCGTGGAGCTTAGACAGGGCCTGGAAGTCAGAGGCTCCCGTCCCGGACCCAGCCTCAACACCAGGGTCTGCCCCAGCACAGGCACCCGTCTCTGGGTTGCTCTCCTCGTCAGACAGGGCCCTTCTGGGGCTGCCGTCCAGATGGGTGGAGGAGGAACCTTCCGGAGAGGCAGCAGAAGCATGGGGGAGGGGCTCATATCCAGGTGCTCCAAACACTGGAGAGGGGGTGTGGCTGGATGACAGCAGCTGTTCCCTTCTGGGCAGGGCACAGAGTGGGGAGGGGCTACATGTGTCCAGGTCCACAGCCAGGCGCTGGTGCTTGAGTTGACCAGAAGGGGGCGACATCTTGGAGCTGCAGTAGGTGAACTTTGGAGGGTGGAGGATGGGAGACTTGGACCTTCTCCTCCTCTGGCTCCTCACCACTCCTCTGGAGGACTTCCTCATACAGCTGAGACACACACACACACGGGGTAGGAATGTTAGACTACCACCCTAAATATTGAGCACTGCCCATCATAGACTTCAGAGCTATAACTTGTGGTTATGTATCAATCATTGACATTATTATCTATAGTCTTACCCATGCCAGTTCTCTTTAGGGCAGCTGAGCTTGGGTCTGGCCCCGCCCATCTCTGAACACACCTGAGACCCGGCTCTGGGACTCAAGGCCTCTGAGACACACACAGCAGCAGGCAGGCTGGAGACACACACAAACACACACACACACACACACACACACACACACACACACACCATTAGACCTCACACAATGTTGCTAAATGCCAGGGATCATTTGTTCACATGGAATTTGATCATGCTGCTCAGTCTCATCTAGTGACTATGTGCATACAATTCTGACAATGCCATCAACACGGTCAATAACAACAACAAAAAAACTGAAAGGAAAGAAGGAAGGTTTCACTGTCACTGTGAGGTCAGGAAAGATATTCATAGGGTGTTTATAGGGTGTGACCCAGTGATACGAAAAACCACAGCATTGTTACCCTCTCTTTATACATTGCCTTTGAATGAGCAAGGTTGACGGTTTGAATCTCCCTTGTTACATATGTGAACGGTAATAACACCTACCTTTCAGCATCCACCCGTAGCTTCTTGAAGGCCGTCTGGAGGGTGTCCTCCTCGCAGTCTTTTCCCCCTCTCTCCATGGTGGGAGGAGGTAGTTCTGACCAGCCACCCAGCTAAAACACACACACACACACACACGCACTTCAAAACACAAACACAGTAGCATGCAGCTTTGTTGTACTGGGCTGCGACTTGTATTGCTGGACAGTAATCGATCGCACAATAGCTCTTTAGCAACATTGATAAACTACTATCAGGATCATGACAAAAATCATAATAAATAAATATGTCTGGTGAGCTGCTACTCACCGAAAGATAGATACGGTACTCTTACTATTAGAAGCTAGATAGAGCTAGCTGGCAACTGGTACAGTACTTGAGCTACTACCTAGCTAGCTCGTGCTGCTGACTTCTTTAGCTGGTGCTTTAGTTTTGACAGGTTGAATGTGAGCCTGCCACATCTGAATCTGATGATTCTGGCAATAGGCACGCATGTCTGACACCAACATACGTTGTGTAGGCAGTACCTATCAATTTGAGAGCATAGACTTGTAGACTAAACATTGATTACGAAAACAGTCTGAACAAGCTAGCATAGCCAAATGCTAATGTGTTACCGTAGCTGGCTAGCAGTGGCAGCTAACTCACACTGTTTGGAACAACAGGTTTAAAACCCACTAGCAGGCTGGTTGGAGATGATAAATTGGTCGAATGTTGTGTATTTCGAAGAAATAGCAGCTACTACTCACGGCTCAGGAGATCCTGCCCACAGTCCAGAGTGAAGACTGCCTTGACATGCAAGGACTTCCAACCAGGGCGATGCGTTGAACGGGCCCTCGAATAGAGCTAGCCCGCTGGGCTCAGCTAACAGAACGGACAGACTAGCGTTAAATGGCTAAATTTAGCTAGCTACGTAGCCTAGCTCGTTCCTCAACGACCACCCACACGACTAACAAGATGTATAGCCTTTTTAGAATAAAACGGTATTTCCACAAACTTACAGTAAGGTTACTACAATTTCAGTTACATTACAGACAATTTTTTTGGGAAGAAGGCAGAATTCGCTGGCCTAGTTCGAGACTTTTCTTTCTCTCTCCTGTTGTTTACACACGAACCAAGCGCAGTGACTCTGCAACAACGCAGAAACTGTGGGGCTGACGTAGTACACACACCCTGACAACGTGAGCTCTTTCCGTACGTCACCCAATGCAAGGATGTGATGGGAAAGCATAACTTTTCTATTTTACATAGTATTGAATAAAACGAAAGGCAAAATTATCCCGAGTACGTTTTGATGTCAACCCATTTATATATTTTTTTTATCAGGGTCAAAGTCTGCATGATTTTCTTGAAAGTATGGGACATAACAATGGGATATGGGAGCCATGAACAAGATGTCCTGCAATAATGCATGTTATGTAACACCAGAACAATCACTGAGGGTCTTGTAAATGTTTAAAACCGTTTTTGATAACCATTGCAGGTATGTCTATGATAACCATATCATATATATGTATGGCAAATGTGCTATCTTTCACAATTAACTGTTTAATATGGATGTTAAATGATCACACACCACTTTCTTACCAAAAGTAACGGATTCAGTTGCAAATTGAATTAAAATTGTGTTTACTAGATAGGAAGTGTACTGCGTCACTCAATACACTTAATGGAATTACGTCATCGTTGTTCAGTCTGAGTGCTGGTGACTGCTATTTGTCAACGTAAAAAATACAGAGAACCCTGTTTTGACATGGGAGATCACATGACATAGCCTACAACCACATAACACATACGACATGATCACCCATCTCTCTTCTTTTCGTACCAGGTTCAGATGAATATTATTTGTTATTGAAAAAATTAGTTGCTTCTAATGATCAGACACTAGGTGGCACCAAAATGTTGAGTATTGGATTCTAACCTGACTGGGAGACAGCGTCGCTAGAAAAAGGAGACATGGGTTACAGTTGAGACTACACAAACTGTACCTGGTCTCTCTACATGGGTCTGAAGACCAACACAACAGCCTTGTAGACTGAGGGGCACTTTAGACGCCTTGGCAAATGTTCTCTATCCAATACAATAGTCCATTATCACAAGCAGTGCTGTGTTCTACCTATTAATACACCATATACAAATTTAATCTATAGACTGAACACATCATAAATCAAACCCGTAATTGGAATATTTTTAAAATGACACTTATAGGGACAGCTGTGGGGTTACAGAGAGAAACACACTACACAACAGGTACAGTAAGTGTGTGTTGGTGTGTGAGCACATTTGTGTTATACACGTGTTGAATGTGTGTGTTTGTGTGTATGTTCTCCACGATGGTGTGTGTGTGTGTGTGTGTGTGTGTGAAAGCCTAGGTGTGTTATGTAACAACCTCCAGGCCAGCCAGGGACACTTGGTGCATTGTCAGCCTCTCAGCCTCTGAGGGGTTCCACGTATCTACCCAGTGGAAACTCCTGTGAAAACAAACCAGCGCTTCATAGACGGCCATTTCTCCGCCTATAGAGACTCCATCGCTTTCTCTCCATACAGCTCTCCATTCATGAAGACAATGACAGGCCTTTCTCCTCAGTGCTACCCACTTTACCTCTCTCAGCACATGAGCCGTGTGAATATATGGGCTTTGCAAACCCTGCAGGGAGACTGAGGGGGGGCCATCGCACAATATTTTTCTTAATGTTAGTGTATTTGTCATTGCCACTGGTTGAGGGCAATACAGGAAGTTATGTGCAGGGCACAAACGTGTATAAACAGAAAAAACGTATTCTAAGTGTGTATTCTTAATATAAGTATATCATTGTTTTGTATGATTACAGAACTTTGATTGAACAACATATTCACTTTTTGAAAACAGTCTCTCTTGGAATTCTTCTAATGGATTTCTGTTGAACTGTGTAACAAGGCCTAGTGACAGTGTGCTAATCTGCCTCCCATCTGGGTTACGTGTTTGGCCATTCCTCAAAGAAGGAGGTTCATATCCTCCCATATCTACGCTTTACCTCCTTAATCCCCTCCCAGAATCCTCCAGTTTGGTTTTAATTTCCTCAAATTTTACCCCTTTCCCAGATCAACAATCACTTGATCCCCTGCATATTGAAACGGAACAAGAGCAGTCCATTAATAAGTATTAAAACACCATGTAATCTGTACCAATCAGTGCCGATGGTGCTATATATTGCACTGTGTGGTGATCTGAGATAAAGAGCATGGTTCTGAAGCACTGTGACTTTGGAACACAGTCAGTGTTGACTCTAATGGTTTGACTTCCTCTAGACTGTCGAGTCTAAGGAAAGACAGGTCATAACGGTAGGAGTTAGTTAAAGTGTAGATAACCCTTTAAGCTTAGGAATCTTGGTTGGGACTCTCACGTAACAAACATTACCCCAACTGTTTCCTCAACGTATTCAGTGTTAACTTCTTAATGTATTGGAATGTCCACCAAAACACTTCTGTTTCTCTAGCTGTTGAATATATGAATAGCCTGCCTGTCTGTTTGTATCTGTCTGTCAGGTTGTCTGTCTCTCAGCCTTCCAAACTAGTCTGTCAGACGATGAACAGTTGTTAGACAGAGAGCCTCAGCCTTTAACCATCCCTGGACCCATAGTCCCTATAGTCCCTAATCCCTAATCCTTAAACCTAGCCCTTTACACCCTAAAAACCCTCCACCTGCCAGGAGCTTGGATAGGTGCAAGCGATGCAACAGATCATCCAGTCTCATGTGATCTTTTATTGTAACTTTTGTAACTGTCTAAATGTCTCTAGATTTCCCAGGCCCAGGCGTGTCTCTGGCCCTTGTGGAGGGCTCATGTCCAGCCAAAGGTAAGATTGTATTTAAAATACTATTTCTTTTCCTTCCAGAAGACTGAGCTAAGCACACTCAAAGTCTTTCATTCTTTCATGATGCTGACTTGTTCTAGTGGTGAGGTGGATGAGAGGAGCATGCCAAGGGAACACGTTCACAAATGTGCTTCAGTATTTTTATTATACTTTTACTACTGTGGATGAAGTGTCATAACAAACATGATTGATCTGAAACACATATCACAAGTATGGCCAGTAAATAGCCACTAGAGGGATTTCAAAAGAAAGAGTGCTTTGACCACACTGTGAAGATAAACAATAAATCTGCTCTCTCTATGAAATGTCACATGGGGGTTTGGAGCTGGAAATGGTGCCTGAGGGGCGGTGGTATGCATCACTGGCAGCTTCAGCAATCACCATTTGGGGTACACTAGAGATGGATGGAGGAAGGGAGTGAAAATGAACAGAACAGAGAGGAAAGAAAAAGAGAGATGGAGAGATTGATGTCAGGGAGTAATATAGGGAGTGAGAGATGATGAGGCACCGATAGAGTAAGAGAGAGACGTACAGATGGGCAGATCACAATAACGTACCCTGGGAGAGAGGGAGAAGGATGGAAGGAAGGAGGGAGAGGTGGAAGGAAGGAGGGAGAGGTGGAAGGAAGGAGGGAGAGATGGGACCATGTAGATAAATGAAACAGTGGAAAAAGACCCTGTTATTCTGGGCTCCTGGGGGAGAGTCCTGTCCTTTTTTTATTTTTCTTTGACAGAAATTTCCTGAGCATAAAGTGTTCTTTTATCCTCTCAGATCAACAGGAGCCAGTCATTGGGTCAGCCTGGCACGTGCGAGGAGAGACTCATCATCGGGGGAGATGAAGTCTCTCCATCTTCCTGGAAACACATAATGATGTGTTGCGTTGTGTGAAACTTCTGTTTTCAAGCCACACAGGGACAGAATTGGACTTCCCCATCTCGTCGTGGGCAAAAACACGTCAACATTGTTCTCACGTACAAGATGTGTGTATAAAAGTGTAAATGAGTATCCATACAACACTATATAACGTGACCTCATCTACACCTGAAGCATGTTGGAGGGTGCTTTTCACGTTCCACTTAAAAATACTTGTATTTGATTGGTTCATACGGTTAACTGTGCTGTGTATTCTCGATTACCGGTTTGTTTTGGAGTTCAGAGGCAACTTCTGCCCCTTTAGGACAGCAGGGGCAGAGGAAATGCTCGAGCACTTCGGTTCCCCTCACATCAAGCGTCTCGGTGTCAGCGTGGGCCCATCTGTCCTGGACTTCCAGGAAAACTGTAACCTAGCCTCCTCCTCCCTCCTGTCCCTCGCAACTTCCTCTCCTCCTACCCCATCCTCTTCCTCCTCCAGCCCAGCCTGAAACAGACGTCCAACCTTGGCTCTGGTTGCTTGGGTGATACAAAAGCGTTCCTTCATGTGTCTCATTTCTTCACGGTCCAAACGGACCTGGGCTGAGTTCAGTCAACCAGCCATGGTGTCATCCAGGCAGCAAACAATCAGCTGGCGAGCAGGTCAAGGAGTAATGGAGAGATCCAGCCAGCCACCCACAAGTCAAATAGCTATGGAGCCAGGTCAGCCAGTCTGGAGTGTGAGGGGGTGAGACTCCCTGGAGTACAGCCCTGAGGTCTTACCAGGACCAGCATATCCGTAGGCTGTGAACGGAAGAGGATTTTGGCCCGACAAAGGCTTCAGGAAACCGTTGGAGACAATTACTGAGACAGGAAAGACGAGCAGTTGATCCCCAGATTCATTTGACGTGAAGACAAAGACGTAGAGTAGAAAGGGACTTGTTGTGGACTTCCGGCAGGATCTTAAACTATTTTGTTTGACTTTGTGTGTTCATAACCTGTCAGTGATGATGTCACCTGATTGGTTACTCTTTTCAGACAGGCATAGCAACACACTACTTAGCTGAAAGATTTCCCAGCCATGAGCTGACAGACCCTACCCTACCCTCCACACAGGCACCTCCTGACAGCCCCTGCCTCCCAGCTCTCCCTCCACCTCCCACTCTCTCTGGCCCTGCCTCCCAGCCCATACCTCCCTCCTTCCACCTCCTACCCTCACTGCTTCTGATTTCTCTCCAGACCCTCCTTCAGCCCCTTAGTCCCCTGTCCTGTTCTCCACCACGCTCTCCTCCAAGCATGCGTCAGACTGCCTGGCTGTGCTGAGTGAATGAGAGATAGAATGTGAAAGAGAAGGTGTTTTTGCTTCAGCATATAATCGTGTCAGTGTGTGGGTATGTGTTTGTGTGGCTGTAATTGTGTGTGTGTGTGTGTGTATGTGTGTGTGTGTAGGGTGAAAAGGTGTGTCCTTAAACCACTGATCAGTTAACAATAATTAAAGATAATGATTACTTTATTACTTTTATACAGTTTGAAATGTTCTGAATATAATAAACAATGTTTGATCTATTCCTTGCTATATTAAGTTCATGTCTACATAGCCATAAGGCTTACATCCCTTTGTAAGGTGTGACTAGGAAAGGCCTGTGTCACTAATGTAAGTCAGAGGTCAAAACCACGCAACTTTGAATAAGGAAAATAGAAGGAGCGACAAGGCCATTTCTAGGAGCCCTATCTCAAGACCTAAACAAAAGCTATCCAGCATACAGTGTCCATTATCTGTGCCTGTGAAGGCTATGCTAATCATCTTGTATCCTCCCATATTGTGATACCATATACTCCTTTGATTTCCTGTATTCATTGTCCAGTCTATATGTACTGTGTTTATGTGTATTTGGCTATCTGTGTGTGTGTATGAGTGTGTATGTGTTTGTGTGCTTATGGGTGATCTCTAGGGTCATGTGGGATTCTCAGAAAAGTTGGCAGAAGGATGTGAAGGTCAGTGCTTTTGTGGCAGGTCAACTGTCATTAACAGACAACCAATTTACACACATACTCTCTTTCACACACACACACACACACACACACACACACACAACACACACACACACACACACACACACACACACACACACACACACACACACACACACACACACACACACACACACACACACACACACACACACACACACACAAACATAAACACACACACACACACACACACATAAACACATACAAACACACACACACACACACATACAAACACACACATGCACACACGCACATACATACACAGACACAAACTTACAAACACTTCAGCACAGCTGAGTAAATATCGATCATAAAACACAGCCATCCAACCGCCCGGTCAGGTATCTCCTAAATGTGAACCTTGTTCAGTAGACTCCATCAAACCTTTCACTGATCTTCTCCTCCTCTTTACCCTTCTGGTAAGCTTGTTAAACAGATCTAATCGCTGTTAGCCCATAAAACACGGTTTTCACACCTCAATCAGGCATTTCATGTTTGTGTCTGCTCATAAAATTCCTCCTGTTCTGGCACTGACCTGCAAATGTCTGGTATCCTACGGCGACCCTCCCAGCCTGCTCTCTCAAGTCATGCTGAAGATATTCTTCATGTTTGGCTGAAGGACAGGAATCTGCGTCAGTGTTGACTCAAGTCAGGCCGAGACTGACTGATCTAAAGAGGGTCACAGTTGTTAAACATCAGGGTGAGGTGAAGCAGATGCTCTGCTCAGTACGTGTACCAAGTGACCTGGTGTGAAGTCTGTCTGGACCATGATGTTTCATGCCAGTGCTGTTTTTGGATACCTGTCTGTTCCAATCCAAGAGTTCAAAATGGTTCAAGATCATCACTGTGGTATAACCACCTAAAACACGTGTTTGATTGTTCAGGCTTTAACCTATTACTGATTAGATTAAATTAACTTTATTATTCAAGGGGAACAATTGTTCAAAACAGGCAAGTTTTTAGACAAGTTCTAGATTTGAACCTTTATTTGATATCATAGATACTCCCCGAACCTAAGAACGTTCTGGAATGGTGTTCCAGAGTATTCGAGAGCTATTCTAGGTCTGGGTGCTGTGGGTTCTTCCCCATCCTAACCTCCTCTGCAAGGTCTCTGGACTGACCCTCCTGTTGTTCCCACCTGTATCATGGCAGCATCAGTGGAGTATAATCACTGCTGCTAACTGGCCATCATCCACATTCCTGACATGTTCCCCAGGCACAGTTACCATTCTCCTCATACTTCTGCTGTCTCCTCTCAGCATGCCTGCGAGACAGCATCGCTCATCAGCAGCCCGCTGGATGGGGAGAGGCCGAGGAGATCTTGGGACGCATCGCTCTCACCATGAGGTAGAGAGATATAGCCTGTCCAACCTGGGTTCAATCACTTCTGGGCGACCTCAAACGAACTGTTGGATCCCGGGATTGCTCTCTCTCTCTCTCTCTCTCTCTCTCTCTCTCAAACACTCACACTCGCTCTCTCTGTCTTTTACTTGATCTTTCCTTTGTTTCTCCCACTTTCCACTTCCCTCCTGCTCTCCTTCTCGGTCTTTCTCTCCCATTTACTCTTTGCCTCTCCTTCTTTCACCTTCTCATTTCATCTCTTCCCTCCCCTGTCTGTCTCTCCCTCCATCTCTGTCTTCATCTCCCCTTCTCTCGTCTCTGATATCATGGTGATGAATAACAGGATGAGGCCAGAGGTATGAGAGCGCAAGGCTGGACAGTGGCCTCCATTATCCTCCACTGGAACACTGGGGCCCCAATAAACAAGCACGCTGGGCCAAACGGGCCCTCACACACACACACAACCACACACACACACACACACACACACAATCACACACACACACACACACACACACACACACACACACACACAGATGAGCATACACATCCATGCACAAACCCACACACATACACACATTGACTTGCCCATGAGGATGTAATTGACTCCTTCAGAGTCACTTTCAACCCTATTATATAAGAGAAAGAGAGAGCGGACGTGAATGGAAGATTGTTTAAGAATGGGCGCCTTTCATGTCGTTCCATTCCAGGGGTGTTTGAGCTAAGCTGTTGGGCACGTGAAGCCCAGTTTGAGGGCTCCCTCTCTTCCTCAACACATGAGAGAGATTAGGGGGGACCACAGAGGCCCACTGTGCCAGGTTGCCTCCTCTCACGCATGTTAGTCTTGTTAATGATGAAGGTGAGAGAGACGCCTGCCTCTTTATCCCCCCGGACAATCAGACACGTGACTGCCCCAGTGCTGCCGCAGCACCAGACGTCCTGCTTCGCCAGCCCTCCACCCAACCGTTCCTCCGACTCCAGCCGTCCGTCCCTCTGTGCTCGGAACTTCCGCCCGCCATCCTTTCCATTCCTAGATCTCCATGTCTTCAATTTCCCTTCCTCCAAGCCTGTAACCTAGCTCTTGCTCCGGGCCCCCAGCCCTCTCCAGCCCTCCAGCCCTCCAGCCCTCCAGGTCCCCCAGCCCTCTCCAGCCCTCCAGACCCTAGCTCTCCCTAGTGGTATAGTCGTCTTTAAACTGGTGGTCTATCCATACAGTCATCCATCCATGAACCCATCCGCCCACCTGTGAATCCATCCATCCATCTACTGTATTCCTCCCTTTCAATGCCTGCCAAGATAATCACCCAGATAATACCAGCCAGGCAGGCTGGGTATGGCTGCTATTACAGGTATTTGCACAAAGAAGAAGCGACATGGGAGGTCTGATTCAGCCAGGTTAACATATTTATCAGCTCCCGCTTCACTGGGCTGGAACAGGACTGCTTCTCTGGGGCTTAGCCTCTTAGACCTGGCGCTGGTTCACTGCCAGTGAACAACAAATTAATGAGGACATGTTCTTAATAAAGTACAGTTTGCACCAAGGTGAATACAAGGAATTTAATTATGTATGTTTTTAACATCATATTTAATATAGGAAATATTATAATTAACTCAATTATTAAAACAAGAGCAATATTTCTGGTTAATGGTAGATAGAACAAAAAGACAGACAAAACAGAAGGATTAACTATCCAGAAGTTAAACTCTGGAATCAGGGATGCTGATTCCAGCCTACTGTTCAGATCAACCAGTCCTGAAAATAAAGCTCTACAGCAAAAGCAACAAAGTGCCATTCATACTCAACCTCTGCCTAAACCAACCCGTCACAAATCAAGGTTACATTACGCCTCTCCCTCCATCCCTCCATCCCTCCATCCCTCCACATCACATTCACATGAAAAGCAGGTCCTCTGGGCTTTATGAATTATGGAGCTGTCAGTGTTTCACTCTGCTTTCTCTCACAACATTTAACCTCAGTTGCTTCCACCTTGGCTTTCGTTCCTTCAGGAAAAACATCCTCCTCTTCTCTCCTCCGCTCCGCTGCTCTTTGCTCTCTCCTCTCCTCGGTGTCGTCCCCCTCCTCGGTGGTGGTGGCGCCTCTTTGAGGCTTTCTTTCATTACCCATTCATGTTCCCACCAGGGAAGTTTATCACCGTGAGCAAACTGAACAGTCAGGCACAGAGCCGTTGTAAATCTTCTCACCGAAGGGGTAGAGTGACTGAGGTCAAAGGTCAGAATTGATGATAGCTGTAAAGGTGTATTTAGGATCAGTCAGGTTGTTGGCTGAATACTGACTTAATCTTTACTTACTTAAAATGTTGAATCTTTCAGATTCTCAGGGACAGTCTCAATTAACATTTTATTAGAGTAGATTTTTCTTTGGCTAGTGTCACTATTTGCTAGCAGTGATTCGCTAGCCTTAATCCACAGAATTATCAAACCCCCCGACAGTCATTAACTCTAAACGGTGTTGGCTTGGGTACGTTTTTCAGGCCCATTAGCTAGCCTTCCATGTGTGTCGAGCCCTCATAGTGTCAGTAAGCTTCGCTAGCTGGCTAGCCAGCCACCCACACCCTTAACTTGCTCTTGCTTTGTCTCCAGAGCAATGGCTAGCTTCACGTGGCAGCGGCTAGCTCTGCATGAAGAGGTGGAAGTTTGCACGGGTGAACTCCTGGTGGATGGAGTCTATGAGGGCATCTGAGTCCTGGCCCCCGTCCGGGACGGCCCTGCTGCTGGGTGGGGCGGGGTGGTGCTCGGGGGTGTAGGTGAAGCTGTAGGTGCTGTGGTACATCAGGCCGTCCAGGCGGAGGAGGGACAGGGGTACGGTGACAGGGTGCCTCAGGCAACGCCACTCCCCGCTGAACATAGAGACGTCAGGAACCACACACAGCATGGACTTGGGGGACCTGAAGTGGATTGACAGGATCCCAGTGAATCTCAAAGCCTGGTTAATTTGTTTACCATCAGTCCTATGAGGGGATTAATTAACTAAATCTTCGTTAAAATGTAAATGGACAGGTGGTGTAGCTCTGGGGTAGAGCATTTGACCACTCAACAAGTTGCAAGTTAAATACCATTGCTTTGGATAAAATGGCCAGGTAAATAAGTACATTAAAGGCTTTTAGGGATGATTACAGTATACAGAAACACAGCATGGTCATCACACTGTCTTTTGGACCAAAACAAACTTGAAAGGAATGTCACAGCTGCAATGCAGTTGGCTGGAATGTTAGCAAGAGAGAGAGAGAGAGAGACAGAGAGAGAGAGAGAGAGAGAGAGACAGACAGAGAGAGAGACAGAGAGAGAGAGAGAGAGATCTCTAGAGTATCATCTGCAACATTGCATTTGTCAATGTACTGTAGAGAAAGCTTGTCTTCGGGGTCAAGAATGGTTGGGGAACAGGGTTGCACGGGTAAGGGTCCAGTAAAGGGGTCAAAATGATTTACGGAGCATCAGCTTGCATGGTCCACTAGTACTTTTTTTATGAGCTCCTTAATTCCTGAGGATGCCTCTGGCCTCATATTTCCATGCCCCCCCATGTGACAGTCACTCACCCTTACTCACAACCATCCATTTAAAAGATGCCTCTGCATAGTAGCGATGTTTATCAGAGGAACCTGAGATGGAAACCGTGGAGACCGTGGCAATGTGTCACGGAGTATGGGACACAGTCTAACTAGTCTAGATCCTGACTTCTCGTCTTCCATTTAAACCCAAGACTCCTGGGGGGTATTCCAGGTAGCGGGTTTAACAAACTCTGAGATTAACCCTGAACTCTGAGTTGAGTTACTCTAACATGAGAAACTCTGAGAATTCGGTTCCAGAAAAGCTGATATGAATTAGTTAACTCAACTCGAGTACGTCAACTCAGAGTTAAGCGCGGGCATGAGAACTATTGAAAGCCAACATCAATGGAGCTCCGATACTAGGATCCACCATGCCACCCGGCGACAAAACACGTTGTCCTACGTCATCAAACTTCAGATTCAAGTTTCATTTCGTGTTTATGGTCGAGTACATTTTCCGGAAAAAGCAACACGGCTGTAGCAGCGTATGCAAGTGGCGTGGGAGACAATTGCTGCCGAGCATACATTTGAATATAATAGCCAGTCCATACATTGAACATTTAACCCAACTGTCCGTTAATGTTACAGGAGAAAAAGTGGTGGCCTTAATAAAATAGCAGGTTCAATGTTTTATTAAATATAAAAACATACTACGCAGGCATAGTTTGCTTAGGCTATACGCTTGTGATTGTAGCCTCGACGTCACCTTGGTTTTAATCATATTCGACATGATACTAATTCAATAGCCTATCAATTGGTGCCTATTTCAAGCAGTTTCCCCCAACAGAATGCTTTTCATCAAAAGATGATGATGACGAAAAGACATTGACTGCTGCCGTAGAAATGGATGCAGAGAATAATGTGGTAGCTGGTAGTTCTCTCCCCATGTAGCTTACTATTATTTACATCGTATAAAAACGATTTGCACATTCTAATCCTGTTGAACAGAGCATGGATGCTACAGTGAGATGTTCATTTAATGGCAGGTGTATTTTGCATGTGGAACTGTGAAATGTAGCTAATGTAATCTCATGTATTCCTATATAGTTACAAATAAATGAGGTGTACAAACTGTACCTCATGAAGAAAGTGCCAAAAACTGACCAAGAGATGGTGTAGGCCTACTTAGGGTAGACGAATAAAGACTAATCTCGAAAAAGTTTTACTGGAACTCCAGTAACGGGAGGATGCATGGTCACAGGTGATGTTAATTGTAGGAACAATAACCTAAAGGCTATGAATATTAATTGTTGAATTTGCTGAATTTCTATTTTGACCAAGAGATGGTGTACTTAGGGCAGAAGAATAAAGGCTGACCTTGTAAGGCTATCAACCTGCCCCCACCTCTCATATGGTAACTATGGAGTTACTGGATGGAGTCACAACTTGATGGCTCTCACATCTCATTGTGTAACTTACTGTACCATAGTCATGTTGATAAGAAAGGGTCAAGATTGTGGTGTGATTGTAGTTGTTCTTGGGTATTAAAAGGAATTGTGAAGCATTTTTCTGTGGATGATTGATCTCCTGAGACCTTCTCCTCAGCTCTGGCTTTGTATCTCTGGTTTACAATAGGCCTAGTCATGGTAGAGTAGGCCTAGTTAACTTTCATTGATTTCATTCATTTGCAATATGATTACATGATTATATTATTTCACCTTAATTTGACCATTCTTGCTTTGATTTAACCCAAAGATTCAAATAACTGCAATTGGTAGGCTATTGGCATTATTTGGTTAATGTTAATAGGCCTACTGTTCAGTTTCCCATCTTCCTTCAAACGAAGGCTACTCATAGTTAGATTTCTATTTGTAGGCAATGAAGAAGACCAAATCCTACAATTTAAATGATTTTTCTTTATTTCAGTGCCAAAAAGCTTTTGGTCAATTCTGTGTGCACGTCCACGGTGTATAACACTAGCGATGAAGACCCAAGGGCTGAGAATGTTGCTCAAATAAATTACAGATCGTGACGGGAAACGGTAACGTTAACTTAGGTATTCATCAGGGAATTAAAGCACATCAAATCGCAGTCTTAAAATCGTCTCCTGGCGTATAACTAAGCGAATTTAATTTTGTTCGAGATCGCTCGGCTGAACCAGGAAACGATATCCCATGTCTTCCAACGCTATCAAACTCAGAAAGTGGGAGGGGATAGGTAAAACTCAGAGTTTGGCATGGAACTAACCTGCTCGCGACCAGGTTAGTTTCACAGCGTAAGTTACCATGGCTACTTACCAAAAGGTTTCGTTACCTCTCTTTCTGGAACGGAAACCTAGGAGTTTGCCTGTTTTCAGGGTTAAACAACTCAGAGTTTTCACAAAACCGGCTACCTGGAATACCCCCCTGGCCACTATGGATGATCACGTTTCTCACGTTAATTGCCTACAGCTTGGCATACAAAGAGCACATTGTGGATTACTGCGTTAAACACACACAGCTCTTGCGGTGTGGAGGGGTATTAGCAGGACCTCTCTGCTTGGCCAGACCCTAACAGACTCTTGATGGATCAGCAGTGTGGATGCGGTCTGAAGTGTGATGATGACGCTGATATAAAACGCCTAGACTGCATCACGTGAGCTCAAACCTCAGTGACACCAAATGCTGCTGAGGAACATTCCAAGCACCCCTGAGGATCTGGGACAATGGTTCCTCCCAGCCTGGAGGAAACCTAACAGTGCTCCATTCTAGACCTTGGGTCCAGACCATTCACCGTTTCTGAAACACCTCTATGGCTCGGTGTTTTACCCCTCGATGTGGAAACATCCAGTCAGTCAAATGAATTCAGCATTTGAAAAATCCATCCATTTCAGTGAACAAAGTTGGTTCTAAGATTTAAGATTCTAGACTGTGTATGTTTTCTTCCATGCATGCATGCATGTATGTGTATGTTAAGCAGCTGGAGTCCCCCTGTGATAAAAACAGGGAGGGCGGAAGTGATAAATAAGGTCTCTCTCTCTCTCTCCCTCTCTCCTCTCTCTCTCTCTCTCTCTCTCTCTCTCTCTCTCTCTCTCTCTATATGGCCTGTTAATCCAGTCTGGTAGTCAATAACCCAGAGGCAGGCTATAAAACTCAGCCAGGTGAAAAGGACAGAGTGGACCAGTCAACCAACAGGCTCGTAACCCTGACAACTACAACATAATTACACAGGCATTAGCAACTGAAACTAGCACATTTTCACTGGCTGTTTTTATTGGTTGTCCTTTAAGGGGCTAAATGACTAGCTGAGGGAAAAGGCCTTTACGTGATTAAAGACATCAGGTTGCAGAAGCCGTTCGTACAACACTCACTTGAACATGGTTTCAGCTTCAACATTTCCGAACCAGACCTTGAGGTGAGGGCTGAAGTTTTCACCATTAAGCTCCAGCATGGCCACGTGTCCTCCCCCATTCACCTGGAAAACACAGACACACACACGCACGCACACACACACATACAAACACACGCGCACACACAGTCACGCACACGCACTCACAGTCACAGAAGATGGAGAAAAATGAGCCATGTAAAAAGTAATACCCTCCAGGCCAGTGACAGTGTGTATAGGAAAGAGATGAAGCGAGAGAAAAGAGAAAGAAAGTAAGTAGCCATGTGGCGTGTGCTCACCTCCAGGCCAGTGATGGAAGGTACCGGGCTGACAGGGTTCTGGATGCAGGCCGGACTCTGGCTGAAGCTGTAGTCCACCACCTCCGTACCGATGATGGTCCAGCAGGATCCATCGTTCAGCACCTCCCGGATTGGCTGATCCCGCTCGCTAGAGGGGGCCTGGGTGGAGGTCGAGGAGAGGTTAGTCAATGCTTGGGATATGCTTGATTTGGAAACATCAAGGCGATAGAACTGAGGTAAATCTCATAAATGTTGCACATGTTGGACATTGATGTCCCAGTGCACCCCCATCAAGGTCTATGAAGCTTGACGACAATTTGAAGTCTAGATCCAGCTACTGCCCATGAACTCGTTACCACAGAAACAACCCTACTTTGACCCTCTCCAGAAGCTGGCCACTGCCTACATTCCACAGGCCCAGGCAATCACATGAGGAGTTTCACCATCCTCCTACCTTCTAATCAACGCTCCTGTGAGCCGGCTCTGAAGTTAAACAATTAGAACTAATTCTGGAGTGAACGTAGTTGGCTGTGTGCATGCAGCTTCCTGCTCTGACAGGAACCAGGCTGGTCAGGTCATGGCTAGTAGGTGGCAATAACATGAGAACATGGACAGTTAATGTTTCTGGTGACATTTTATTGAAGTTTCTCTCTGAAGCAATAGCAAAAAGCTTCAATAAGAACTTTCTACCTGGAACCAAAATAGATGTAGTAAATAGTTCATAAATAGTTGTTGACCCTCCTGGTGTGTGTGATTCTTACCTGGTACTTTATGATTCTGTCGTTAGACAGACACAGGTACATCTGCTGGTCGTCTCTGAACTGGAAGGCACACTTGTGGAGCTGGGAGACAGGCTCGTCTACGTCCAAGATGGCGTGCTGCTTGCTGACCTTGCGGATCACCTGGACAGATAAACAACACCAGGCCTCACTCAGTACTGTGCTGAATGTGATATACACACACACTCACAAGCACGTGATAAAAGCACACACATACCTATACATACACACACCTAGACAAACACACAGCACTTCTAACTAGCGACTATAACACACACAAACACTACAGTAATCTAATCTAGCCTCAATTTGTAACATATATTTTTTCAAAACAAAAACTGCAAAAAAATATATATATATCAAAAAACAGCGCTCTACTACTACCTCTTGATGCTGTGTAATAAAGTTGTTGGCATAGTTGTTTTTGTTAAGCTAGCTTAGTGAGAGTTTTCTAGTGAAGATTGAGCACAATGTGTCAAGTCTGTTAGTATGTCTAGATGAGGTCCATAAGAAGGCCTGAAGCTTCCGTGTCAGTCAGATTGGGCTATCCTCAGAACTGTAGAGGTGGCAGTGCACTACATCGAGATATAGAGGCCAGATGCCAGTGATTTGAAGGTAAACCCTGGTCAAAAACGCTAAATATAAATGTCAACTTCGAATCACAAGTTTGTACTTTTGGTCTGAATGTTGAGCTCCCCCTCACTACCTAATGTATATACCACCCCCCCCCCTTCCCCTTCCCTTAAGACTACCGTAACCGTAACCATAAGTAAACACAGGAACCCGAGTGTAGATCACCCTGGTGTTTTACCAGCAAAATATACCATCTCTTCTATTCAAACAAACCCCATAGCAATCTACCTCCTCTGGAAAAACACAGGAGCATAGTATGGAGGTGTCCCTTACCCAGAAGCCTCAGCTGGGAGGCTGCCGCTGCACTTTTAAGGGGCTCGAAAAGGTCTGCTCAGCAGATCGCCATTAAGGTTTTATAAGAATACATTTTCTCTTACGTACACGGAGGGAAACAATAACAGTAGAAATGTGAGGTTCAGCACGTTGGGTAACACCTGGACTCTGGAGGAGTAAAACCCAGAGAGCGAGGTGTGTCCCTGCTGGTGCTTCTCACGGATCTAACCGTGGCATGTGGATGTAGCAGGGGTGGTTTAGAAGATTGAGGATGTCGTCCTGGTCTAAGGGTTTAGCACACACCTGGAGCTTGGCTTGGAGAGGGAGAGGCAGTGGTTTGAGCCCCTACTGACGGTAAAGGGGGGTAAAGTACCATGTGTAGGCATGGGTTTGTGTGTGTGTGTTTGATGTCTGTGTGTTACCAAAGGGGGCAAGGTCACTCCGGTTTGGGTGCAGACCAGCTGAACCACACAGCCATAGCAGATGAAGCCCTCACACATCATGAAATCGCCCTGGTCAGCATTCGGCTCTTCCACTAGACACACACACGCACATCATGACTTTAATTGGTTTGGAAAATCTGACTATGAATACACAACCGAATAGAAAAAAACCATTCACTGTGGAAAATAAACATTTTCCCCCAACATATGTTTGCATACTTTTTCGAGGTGATACCTAGTCTGCCCCACGTCATGATGGGAGGGACAGTGGACAGAAGTCTGGCAGACTGAGGTTACATGAACCTGGGAGGTCTCGGCATGAATATTAAAACATTCTTGACATCTTGACATCAAAGCTGACCGAGCTTTCAGAGTCTGAAGAGTGAGCAGCGGTTGGACAGTTGAGTTCTGCTTGTGAATGATTTTAATTTACAGTATGGAAACAGACTTTGGTTAGGACTCATCAAATTTAAAGATATTGGCCAAACAAGACCTCTATGAGACCGCACACTAGAATGTCTTGACATGACAAACACTGAGTATGAGTAAACGTATCATTATTCACACCCTGTCTAGGTGTGCAGCACAAGAACACAAAACGTTCATCTCTTCTACACAGCAATACCTCATTTACATGGCGTGATCTGACTGTCAGTACCACACACATCTCTGTGTCAGTACAAACATCACCAGTTTACACCAGTCACTAGTACACCATCACCATACATTCTGGGGTAGCAAACTTGTGTTGGAGGACACATCAGACACCAGAGCATGAAGGACCCCAGAAGGTGTCCCCACCTACCCCCAGAAGGTGTCCCACCTACCCCCAGAAGGTGCCCCACCTACCCCCAGAAGGTGTCCCCACCTACCCCCAGAAGGTGCCCCACCTACCCCCAGAAGGTGTCCCACCTACCCCCAGAAGGTGTCCCGCCTACCCCCAGAAGGTGTCCCGCCTACCCCCAGAAGGTGTCCCCACCTACCCCCAGAAGGTGTCCCCCACCTACCCCCAGAAGGTGTCCCCCACCTACCCCCAGAAGGTGCCCCACCTACCCCCAGAAGGTGCCCCCACCTACCCCCAGAAGGTGTCCCCCACCTACCCCCAGAAGGTGTCCCCCACCTACCCCCAGAAGGTGCCCCACCTACCCCCAGAAGGTGCCCCACCTACCCCCAGAAGGTGTCCCGCCTACCCCCAGAAGGTGTCCCGCCTACCCCCAGAAGGTGTCCCCACCTACCCCCAGAAGGTGCCCCACCTACCCCCAGAAGGTGTCCCACCTACCCCCAGAAGTACCTACCCCCAGAAGGTGTCCCACCTACCCCCAGAAGGTGTCCCACCTACCCCCAGAAGGTGTCCCACCTACCGAGAGTGATGGTGAACGCGGTCCACTGACGAGCGCTGGCTACGAACTCCCCCTTCTCTACTGCCAGGTACCGCGTGCTGACCGTCTGCGACCGCAAACGGTTTGAACAGGGCCACCCTCGATCCCCGAGGAGATACACACTGCAGGTAGACATGAAGACGACCCACACACGTGATACACAGACTCACACACACAGACACATCCTCGTTGACAAACCCACCTACACACAGGTCTGTTTCGTTTCATACAGCAAGAACAAAAATGTTATTCCACTTTATAAGTCATTGTTTTCCCCACGCCAAACTAAGACACTTACACTCACATGCACACACATTCTAACCAGTGACAGTCCAACCTTGATGAATCTATTTTACTTAAGCACACACACCAGCTGGCACCACATTCTCCCGTAGCTACCGCGGCAACGTGAGAAATGTGATGTCCCTTGACTCCCCTGGCCTTAGCTGTCAAGGCTCCTTGGCACCAGTGTGGTGAGGTCAGACGGGAGAGCAAGGTAAACAAGCACCCCCCTCTCACCCCCTCCCCCCACTGTCGAACCCCAGGTCTGCCCCAGGTCCGTGGTCAGAGCGGCCCGCTGGCCTTATGAGGCAGGAACCCTGACACACACTGACCTATAGGGAACCCAAAACATGTCAGGATCACCTGTCAGTCACTCTGTGCCATCCGACAGCAGACTCGAATGCAGTGAACTGCATGTTTGGCATATTTGGAATACTTTGGGAGCACTTGTAACTTGTTTAAATGTATATATTTGCATTTAGGGTAAGTGTTTAAAGTAGGACCCTCAACTCTCGAGTTGCTATTATGTGGGATTCACACGGACAGTCTTCAGGCAATCATCATGGTCGAAATGATCATGGTGGGAGCTCAACAGAGGTCCCATTATGAAGACGAGGATGTCGAGGGGCGGGCCCTGTTGCTAAATCAAACAGCCCTCCGGTAACTCACGGTCTGCGTTCTTCATAGACTGTCTCTTCTGGGACGGTTTGGAGATGACCTTGATCATGTTGCTGTGAAAAGAGCCCACTTCCTGTCCACTCTCCAGGAGGAGGCTCAGAACCAGGCGGAAGTGCTTCCTCTTGTCCGTGTCAGAGATGTAGAGAGACTTGGCACAGGCAAACATCTGTCACACACACACACACACACACACGTGAGGAGATATCGAACAGAGATGTAGAGAGACTTGGCACAGGCAAACATCTGTCACACACACACACACACGTGAGGAGATATCGAACAGAGATGTGTCAAGAAAATGTCAAATATAAATAGTATGTGAGTGACTTGGCATAAAGGCGTCTGACCCATAAGAAGACAAAAATCTAAGATTACATTAGTTTAGCAATACAGTCATTTAAGAAATCTAGAGTGACTCAAGCAGACAGGTGTGTAGCTAACCTGCACCAATCCTGTCCCTCCCTCCTTCTCACCCTGCGGTCACATTGCTCCTCGAAGGCCAGCTTGTAGGCCTCGGCCTGTGGGAGGCATGAGCTGTCCAGACCCATGTACCCACACAGACGATAGCATGCATCCCCGAAACCTGCGGCTGTGGGAGGGGAGGCCAGGAAGGTCAGGGAGCGTCACAGTTGTCAGTGTGTATGTGTGAGTGTTTATGGAGAGAAAAAGAGAGAGAGAGAGAGACAGAGAGAGAGAGACATAGAGAGAGAGAGAGAGAGAGAGAGAGAGAGAGGGGAGCTCACCTTTCAGGTGATCTTGTTTGACTCTCCACCCTGACCCGCTGATGTACACACAGGGAGGAGGACAAAAGAAGCTGGATGGATGAACGTATGAGCGCATGAAGGAATCAATGAGAGAGGGATGGAATGAACAAATGACTGAATGAATCCCCCTGACCTCAACCGGATCTGACATTTAACCCCGACCCCTAACAGGATGAGCGCAGTATGCCAGGTATGGTACCGTTTCTCGTTGCCGTAAGATTTCTGCGCCACCTTGGCGTGCAATATGGTGACACGCTGGTCCGGGAGGAGCTGCAGGACGGCTCTTCCTGTGTCCGTGGTCGTCCTCCTATGGGGGTGGAGTCCCTGGTCAAGCCTGAATATTGGACGGTACACAGACGCTCAATTACAACAAACCACTTCCTCAAAAACAGAGTCAGTGAGATAGCAAACTGGACTATAGGCTGTATCTGTGTAGATGAGGGATACCATCCATCAATGTCAGGTTTCTATACACTGTGGCTCAGTCCGGCTTGTGATGTAAACAGTTTCCACCAGCATGTACTCTACCACATGCCAAAGATACTTTCCAATGTGCTCTGAGGTACATAGAGCAGTAACATAGAACTTCATGAACCTTTTAACGCCATTTCCGACTTGTGAACCTTCAGATTATTTCCTTTCGTCTAAACACGAGGTCAATATTTTAACTGTTTCCATCTTTTCATTCTTACTCCCCATTGCTACTTAAACTTTCTTTTTTTTCTCCTATTGCACTCCCAGTCTTTTTATGTATCCCTCCCTCCCTCCCCATCTCTCTCTCTCAGACATAATTGCATTCCTCAGGAGAGTGATGCAGCATTTTATAAACACGGACCTGCAGTTGCTTCTTCCCCTGCATTCCTCCCCAAATCCCTCCATCTAGCATTAGCTTTCCTTCCTAGTCAATAAAATCACCTGAGGGGAATTTATGAACGTCCGTTCAAACGTTCAAAAAAACACCTCAAGAAACATAAATTACCCCTGTTCACCAACACACACATAAAAACATACGGCTCCCTGAGACACAACCAGCTGTCCTAAAACACCGTCGTTCCACTCAGGTTTCATGTGCTCAGCGAGGCCCAGCAGGTGGTCTGGAGAACAGAGGCGGCCCAGAACCCGTGTTAGTGTCTGGTCCTCTGTCTCCAATACGGTAGTAATGAGGGAGCAGTAACAGAGGACAGGTTGTTACATCTGGGCCCAGGAGTCTGGAATGTCGCTCATTATGAGGAGTGCTGACAACAAGAGTCTTTGATAGGAGAAAGTGAGAGAGAAACAGAGAAAGAATACAAGGGCTTTACAGGTCACGGCATTTCATCTTTATCACTCTCTTTGTTGGGTGCGTGTGGCTTTGTGTACGTGTGTGTGTGTGTGTGTGTGTGTGTGTGTGTGTGTGTGTGTGTGTGTGTGTGTGTGAGTTACTGTGTTACTGTGTGTAGGTTAACTCCATATTTGGTCATTTCAGTACATTATTTCCTGTCTCAATTTACTGGAACCCTAAAGCACAATAGTTCACAGTTCACTGGCTCATGCTATCCAAACATGTCACTAGTTTAAAGGTCAAAGGTTGCAATGCCAGAGCTTTGGACATTCTGGTATTTCCCACCAGAGAGGAGAGGGAGAGTCAGAGAGAGAGAGATGGGGAGAAAGGGAGCAGAAAGAGGGTGAGAAATCAGGAAAGGGAATGAAAAAATGCACTCCCATCTTTACGGGCTTCAAGTTTTGCAATTCAGAAATAATTTAGCCTGCCATTCATTTGTGAGCCTTTTTGAACATGTGTTATTTTGAGTTGAGGTGACAAAGATGGACAAAGTTGTGCTTTCATAAGCACTGCAACGTTTCCAACTGTCCTTTCTAAAAACGTATCAACAGTGTTTTCTTAGGTCTGAAAAAAATACAGGCATCTCTACCGCGCGTCATCCTCAAAATTCCAAATGGTTCGATTTCTTAGAGGGGAGTGGTCTACGGTTTAAGACTAGAGTCTGGGAGATGTATACCTGTCCATGCTTTCAAACATCCAGTACAGAAATTCTGTCAAGCTTCGGACGTCAACGAAAAGAGGAGACAACCTTTGAACATTTCACGTCCACGCGCTCATTCCTCACCAACACGGGAGAGGTTTTTGGATACCACTGACCTTACCGGGACGTTGCACCGCTGGAGATTACTGAAGAAAAAAGTGGTTAAGTCTTGTGTAAACTTCTTATCGGTTTTACCTGTCCCATCCCGACTGCGCCTCCGTCTGACTCTTCAGCGTTCCCAGGTGAGTGAGCGAGACTCCCGATGGATACAGGCGGGGGACGTCCGCGGATTCGCTGGACTGAACTATGGGGAATGCCACAAGACGTTATGTGTCGGTATTTAATCGTCTTTATAGATCTGTCTCATTCCAAATGAAGATGTTACGGTTGCTATAGTTGATTAGTTGATTAGCTTTTTGATTATTTCTTTTCAATGATAATTTAAACCAGTTTATTTGTAACTGAAGTTGTACAGATGCGTTACCAGCGATTTTGAAAATAAATATGAAAAAAAAACATTTCTCAACTACGAGGTACATACATACCAGGAGAGCAATTTATGTAAATCTATTTTTGCTATGATTAGAGAACTTCATTTGTTCTTTTGTCGGTACAAAACCGCATAGATCGTGCAGAAACATCAACATGTTTTTTTTTACAAACAAATACTACTAAGTAGCTACCAGATGATTAATCTGGTCCCATCACTGAGATGTGATTAGAGTTGGATTTTAAATGCATGCTAATTATAGACATGTGTACTTTGTGTAGTCTTTACTGTGTGTGTGTGTGTGTGTGGGTGTGTGTGATGAGTGAGGTGTGAGAGATGTGATGAGAGAGAGAGAGAGAGAGAGAGAGAGAGAGAGAGAGAGAGGGAGAGACAGAGGAGAGAGAGGAGAGAGAGAGGGAGCTGGGCGCACACTGGCTGCCTGGTGGAGCCTGAGTAGATCATGAGAGAGCAGAGCAGAAGAAAGGATATAAGTAGTTGGAGCAGAGCAGAATAGTGGAGGAGAGCAGAATATACTGTATTAGTATGACAGACAGACTAAGAAAAGGGCAAAGTGGAGGAGTGTAAGGGAAACAGCTAACAGTAGCAGTCCTCCACATCTGCTTTCAATCTTCCTTCATCAAGAAGCTGCTGTGTGTTCATATCTTAATATGGGCTCCGGCTGTCACTCACACTTGCAACCGCACAACTACTGTAAACACTGTATATCACCCTCCCCTCTCTCACTCACACAGACACTCTCTCTCTCTCTCTCTCTCTCTCACACACACACATACACACACACGTACACAAACCAATCTCCAACTTCACGCAATCTCTCCATATTGACATACTTCAGAATCTTCTCTCTAAATGTACATTTCCGTTCATTTCTCCCCCTTCATTTCTCCCCATCCCTGTTCTTCCTCCCCAATGTCGCCTCTCCTCCTGTTGCTCTCTCTCTCCCTCTCGTCCTACCTGTCTCTCTCTCACCCTCCTGAGACTTGCATCAAACTAAGAGGAATTCAGTTAGAACCAAATGTTTCAGTGAAGCAAATCACCCAGTAGATATACATATCACCCTGACTCTACTTCAGAATGAAAGGAGAAACTGTGGACCAATGTCTGTCGATCACCTGGCTGTGAGACAGATCGTTCATCTTTCCACGTCCTCTGTCTGTTTGCAGAACTTCCTGTACTTTACTATTGAACTTGATGGAGGTTTCTTACTTGAATACCAGCACATCCAGATATCAAGACTCCCCCTAGAATACACCCCCTAGCCCCCCGACTATGACCATTCCGTCAGTCTATCCCCAACCCCCCCAGACTGTACCCACCCTTCCAGACTACATGCCCCCCCACAGACTGTATCTTTCAGACTGTGCCCCCTCCTCCCTCCAGTCTCTAGCTCCCCCTGCAGAGCCCCAGTCCCAGTCTTACCTGCAGTCCTGTCCTCCATCCGGTCTCTCTCCTGGAGGTTCTGCATACCAGGCGGTCACCTCACCTCAGGACAGCACACACACCACAGCGTAGACTCGTCCAAATATAGAAAAACTCGACTTGCAGATTGAATATGTAGTATGCATTTATAGTCAGAATATGTAGCATTGGCTAAGAAAGCTAGCATAGACTATTAAACTTAGTTTAGCATTGTATAGCTGGAAATTGATGTAGTACAGGCTAAGAGAGAGGCTATATGCAGAAGCATAGGGTAGCTGTGAATGCTTTCAGTCCAGTTATATTGATGTTCCAGGGTAGCTACAGGTAGACCAGTGATACCAGTAATCCCAGTATACTTCTGTGTTGTCCACCAAGTCCTGTCAAGGGTTCCTCACAGCGCTTCACTGCCCGTCCCCAGAGAGCACTCTATCAAGTATCTCCATTCAACACAGCACGGTCTGACACGGCTGCTGTGTGTTACTGTAGCTACTGACGTGTGTGTACATGTGTGTGAAAGTCTTTGTGTGTATGTGTGTATGCGTGTGATGTGTGAATGTACCTGGGGTGTGTGTATGTGTATGTGTGTATGTGTTATATACCGGATCTGCAATCGTTCCAGTAATAGTTCAGTGTGTACACCTAGCTGTGCCTGCTTGTTTGTCTTCAGATAGTCACAGATAGTCACCTGTTTTTTGGTGAGGAATTCTCACAGCCTTCTCCCTTAGACAAACACGGGGGGAGATAGCAAGGAGTGGGCAGTACACTGTCTACAGCACTGGTAGCCTTTAGTAGGAGGTCTGCTCTGAGACCACGACTGCAACAGTGGCTGCTAACTACATTAAGCCACTGAGTCTCAGTAAACAGAACTGAACATGGCATCTGTGTTTCTGGTTAGAAAGAAGCAGGGAGGTGAGGGGATGGGAAGAGAGGGGAGCAGAGGAGAGGATACAAAAGAAGAGGAGATGAGAGGAAAGTCGAAAGGAGGGAGGGAGGGAGGGAAGGGAGTGAGGGAGGGAGGGAGGGAGGGAGGGAGGGAGGGAGGGAGGGAAGGGGAAACAAGGACCACAGGAGATAGACACCACAGCTGATGTCAGTGCATTTGACCTGTGTTCAGTCTTCAGTTCAACTGTCCGACCTGCAGCCAGTCTCCATGCCCACACTTATCTACCCTCAAGTTCTGCTCATGCTCTCGTGGTTCCCCTCCTCATACTTTAGTCCTAGCTGGTGCACTGATTGGATGGTTCAGGTTTCCCTTCCATTTTGCACAAACGGTCCACTCCTTCTGAATCCATGATGTACATACATAACTGTAAAGAATGGGTATGCATACACTGGCTCACGATGGTCTGACAAGGTGGGAGATTGTGAGTAGGTGGTTTGTTTGCCAGAGACATTAGACACGCTGAAGGTGGATCCATCTTGGTTTAGCAAGGGTGCAGGTCGAGCTTGGGGAGAGTTAAGGTGAGGGATAGGGCTGGTATTTTGGTGAGGGTTGCGATCTTGTATGGTTACGGTTAGACTACTGTTGCCATCAAGGTTTTAATGAGGGTTGCAATCAATGTTTTGGTAAGGTTTGTGGTCAACATTTGGGTGAAGGTTGTGGTCAGTGTTTGGGTCAGGGTTGCTACGGATGTCTAGGTGGAGGTCAGGTTTTTCCTAGAGGTCATACGGAACAGAGGAAGTGTAGAGGAAGCGTGATCATCCTCCTGTCCCCAGAGGGCAGCACTCACTTCCTGACGTCTCATTGCTTCTGCTGCTGCTGTGGTTGTTGTTGTGTTACAGGCTCCTCCTAGGCATCTGCTGCTTCACTTCTCAAACGTTCCAGTTCTTTGTTGGGACAGTGTACATTTGGAAAGTGTTACTGTTTAAAACAGTATTTCTGTTTATAGTAGCTTCCTCTGTGCTTATTGCCAACTGATGGAATAAATTGGGGAGGAGGGGAAATATAATCAAATGTTTTCTTTGTGTCAGCAAATGTGCTGTGCCTCGAAACAGCTCCTCTTTCCGGAAAATAAAGTTTTGTGTTTTTGTTTTTACAGGCTCCAGCTTCCTTGTGCTGTAAATTACTTGCAGTACCTTTTTTTGTCCAGTCAAAACAGTTACCCAGTGCTCCCCCCCCTCCCCCCCTCTCCCCTCCCAAGAGACTGAGATGGAGAGTCGTATGGGCTTAGCACTCCAGCTAGTGAAAGGGTTAACACCAGGTTAATAGTAGGCTGTACTATGTTGTTCTTAAAGACTAATTATAGAGAGTTAGGCAGTGACCCATATAGAGTGTGTGTGTGTGCGTGCATGGCAATTTATTGGAGCTGTGAGGAGAGTGGGGGGGGGTGCTAAAGGGAGAAATGTTCAACTAGAGTGGTAGAGACTTTTTGTGGTGGGGGCTGCAGTGTGAGGGGGTTGTGAGGGGCAGGGGGGGTGGGCGGGGGGGTCTATGGCAGCAGTGAGGGGTTTGGGGGCTCTGCAGAACGCTAGAGTGTCCACACTGAAGTCTCTTTGTACCTGCACACGTGCTCACACACCCACACTTACACACACTCTACCCCCAACCACTCACACACACTCTCCCCCCCAACCACACACACACACACACACACACACACACACACACACACACACACACACACACACACACACACACATAGCCCCCGGTCCCAATGTGGGAGGTTGGTGAAACAACTTCAGTTCTGCATCAGGTCTCACAGGACCTTCTTGGAGACCAGACCACATAGAGTTATGCGTGTGTGTGTATAGTACAACAGTCTCTCTGACAACCTAATCTTAGTGAAGGGAGCTTTCTCTCCCATCTCTCTCTCTTTCCCTCTTTCACTCTCTCCTCGCTTCTGGAGCTTTCCCTCAATCATCCCCTCTGCCTCACACATCTCCCTGTTTAACTCATCTATTTCCCATCTCCCTGAAACGTCTCAGTGCATTGCTCTGTCTCTCCTCCTCTCTGTCATCCTGTCATTTTTACTCCAACCGTCTCCAACCGTCTCTTCTTCTCTGTCTCCATCTCCCCATCTCTCCATACACACACACTTTGTCTTAGTCATTTTTCAGTCTTTCCTTCTATGTACTTGGAAGAACTGTACGTGTGGGTTTAACTGTTCATACCAGCAGGCTTACTCTAGCGGTCTCAGTTTCACTTTGCCGTTCTCTCCGTCTGGTTTCGATCCTCTGGTCTGGTTGTGACGAGACCTCTTCAGGACCCTGTCTCCTAGGACCCCGGGAGAAGGGGTGCCTTTCATAATGCCTGTGTTCAAAGACAGCATGCCATCCCATAAACACTTTCCAGACATGGTCATTATCCAGCACACCGTTTGAACCTCCTGCCCGCAGGGATGCAGGGGTTCAGAGACAGATTAGCTGTGTGTATGTGCCTGTGTGTGTGTGTGTGTGTGTGTGTGTGTGTATCAACAGCCCTCTATTAAGGGGTGCTAGTGTGCTCCTGAGCCAGCTGTTCTGTGCAGACTGTTTTATGATTGGGCAGGGCTGGAATGTGCTGCTTTGACTGATCTCTCTCTTCTCACTGTGTGTGTGAACCCATTCTAACCCGGGCCTACCAAGTCAAATCCCTGGACAAACCCAACCCACCCAGTCCTACCTGAACCCTACCCCAGCCAGCCCTGCTCTCCACGGCCTACCCAGGCCAGCCCTACCCTAATCAGCTCTAGCCCCCGATCCTCTGATTCACTTTCTATATGCTCGGGCCAATTACACCCCTCATTCTACACATTATTTACTGACCATGGACTATGTGTTTTCTTTTACAGTGTGAACTGAGCAACTGTCCAAACCAGTCCAACCCAGCTGAAAGAGGTCGCTGAGGTCGTGTGAACATGGCTCGTCTGAGTGTCTGTGTGTCTGTCCTGATGGCCTTAGCTGCCCTGGCTGCCGCAAGACCTAAAGCAGGTGAGCCGAGTCCAACTGTGAACTCATGAAAGCACACAGGGACAGACGATCAACTCAGAACACAGCGGAGTCTGTTGTGCTGTCTGGACCGGGTTTGGTTCCAATGTAAATCGATTTTGCAGCTTTGTTCAACAATTTTGCTGAAAGAGGTCATAGAAATTCTTGATTTGACTGCATTTAGTCATTCTCTTCTTGGCTACTTCATTAATGGGTCGCCTATCCATCAATTTATCCCCTCCCTCCCTGCCTCCCTGCCTCCCCAGGTCCAGAGCAGAAGTGCAAGTCAGGCCCGGTGGATCTGATCTTCATCATCGACAGCTCCCGCAGCGTGCGGCCACACGAGTTTGAGACCATGAGGAAGTTTATGATCGACATCATCCACACGCTGGACGTAGGAGCCAACACCACCAGAGTGGGAGTGGTCCAGTACTCCAGTCAGGTGCACACACACACACTCCTCCACCCAGACACACACACAGTCCGCTGGTGTCTTCATCCTTCCAAGGTCCAGTGACTGACCCATTCTGTGTCTCCTCCTCCTCTAGGTCCAGATGGAGTTCTCCCTGAAGGCCTTCTCCAAGCTGGAAGACATGGTGAAAGGCATCAACGAGATCATCCCGCTGGCACAGGGCACCATGACTGGCCTGGCCATCAAGTACACCATGAATGTGGCCTTCACCCCTGAGGAGGGCGACCGTGCCAAAGTGCCCAACGTGGCTGTCATCGTGACGGACGGGCGACCCCAGGACCGCGTGGCTGAGGTGAGGTGACCTTCTGTTCTACCTGGAACCATAAAGGTTCTGTGTCAATCAATGGAGAACCAGAAGTAAAAACCCTTTCCCAATCCTTTGGTCTGTGTCAAGTCATGTTAATCTCATCATGCTTATATCTTGGCGTGACAAATTGTTCCTGGTGTGTGAATATTTACACTAAGGTGGCGGCCGAGGCTAGGGAGAAGGGCATCGAGATCTTCGCTGTGGGTGTGGCCAGGGCGGATATGACATCACTGAGAGCCATGGCTTCACCGCCATTCGAAGACCATGTGTTCCAGGTGGAATCGTTTGAAATGATCCACCAGTTCGGCTTTCAGTTCCAGGACAAGCTCTGCGGTGAGGAGTTTTGTTTGTGCGTGTCGGTATGTGCGTTAATGAAACACAGCTCCTCAGAACAGTCAATACCATGTGTCCCGTGCTGCTGGCTAAAACACAGCCCTGCATGTAAATACACTTCCTATTCCCGACTGAAATCTGAAGCTCTTTCATGTGAGTCCGATAAAAGCCTCCCAAATCCATTAGATCTAAGAACAATGTAGATGTGATGAGAGAGAATGAAAGACTGCACCTTGGATCTAGAAAACGATTAAAGAATCTTATTTCAACATTCATCACATAGCAGTACGACAGTACATTGTATCTTCCGAAGTCACAATCAATTGAATCCAGGCCCATTTCAACAGCTGTGTAGCCTGGCTGTGTAGCCTGGATGTGTAGCCTGGCTGTGTAGCCTGGCTGTGTAGCCTGACTGTGTAGCCTGACTGTGTGACCTGGCTGTGTGACCTGACTGTGTAGCCTGGCTGTGTCACCTGGCTGTGTGACCCGGCTGTGTAACCTGCCTGTGTGACTGCAGGTGTGGACCTGTGTCTGGAGTCAGACCACGGCTGCGAGCACATCTGCGAAAGCTCTCCTGGCTCCTTCCAATGCGTCTGCCTGCCAGGGTACACACTGAACGAGGACGGCAAGACCTGCTCAGGTACCAGTGTGTGTGTGTCTCTGTCGCTCTTTAACACGTGTAATGCTGAGATGAGACACCTGTTTATGTCTGTCTCACCCCAGTGTGACAGGGCATTAGCATTATATTTTAGGGAGTAACAAGTGGGTTTTCTTTGGTGTGTGTGTTTTCTGCAGCCATAGACCTGTGTGCTGAAGGAAAGCATGACTGTGAGCAGATCTGTATCAGCTCACCAGGGGCCTTCACCTGTGACTGCAACGCCGGGTACAAACTCAACGACGACAAGAAGACATGCATGAGTTAGTGTCCGCATACACCCACCCACACACTAACCAGCCTTCATCTCCCTAGCTCAGCGATGTAACTCACTCGTGTTTACATGGAACTGAAGAAGGCTGAGATGAGAGGTAAGCTGCTGGCACGGGGACAGACTCCAGGGAAGTCGAACTTTGTGTTCCTGGCACAAGCGACTTGTCTTTTCACAGTAGTTCTGTCTGTGAAAATCTAAGTTTAGTATTTGCTCTGGACCAAATACAAAACTAGCAGTGTTGAGTCCTCACAAAGGGCTTTTGAAACACAGTTTATCTTACTCATATGAATAGTTCTAGGACGTTTAGTACATCCCAGACCAGATGTTGTGGAAGATAATGCGCCCACAGTCCTAGTCTCTGATGTACCGTGTAAAATTAGAAGCAAAGCTTAGTGAAACTGCTACATATCAGTTTAGTGACGTTATGGGAAGCCATCCTATCTCCTGCAAGAATCGGATCTCATCCATCATAAGCTGCTTTGCTAGACTAATCTTGGAAAGGATCAAAGCATGTGTGAAGAGGTAAACCAGGGGTTGTGAAAGGGTGAAACCTTTGAGGCCACTGTTATAAAATATCAATGCAAAACGTGCAACATAATTTGAGAAGTTAAAGAAGATGACAATGTAATTTTATATTGGATATAGTATACTGGATTGAAACTTTTGTAAATGTATTCAATTAATATTAAATACAGTTTATGGTCCTTTCTGTCTATTGGACTACAGTAACAATCCAAACAACCTTTGACATTGACATATTATTTCATTATCATCTTCACGACCAAATCATGTTGCTGGTTCACATTGTACCCAGGTAAGAGCTGCTTAGCTGCTTCAGCCTGCTCACGGCTGGCCCTGCTTCTCTCTGCCCTCAGTGATCGACTACTGTTCGTTTGGCAACCACAGCTGTGATCACGAGTGTGTGAGCGTGCTCAGTGGCTACCACTGTCGCTGTAACGAGGGGTACAAACTCCTCGAAGACGGCAAGACCTGCCAGCGTAAGTCTTTCACACGAACACACACACATCACACATCACATCACACATCACACATCACACACACATCACACACATCACACACATCACACACACATCACACACAGTGGCCAGAACAGAAAGACTTGTTTTTTTAAACCAAGACATTCCAATGGTCTGCCTGAGAGGAAATGTCTTTCATTAAATCACCCCACATACGACCCCCCTCAGAGGTTATCCCAGGAAACACAGGTAGGTATTTACAGGAGACAGAAACAGTATAGAGCTTCTACTCTAGCACCAGAGCTTGGGTAAGATGCAGTGGCCTGAAGCCCTCCTAACATACACTATCTCCTCTCTGAGCCGTCTGGATGGCCAGCTGTTTGGGTTTCATGTGGAGAAGTGGATGGTCATAAACAGTGGTGGAAGTTCGTAAACATTAGTGACTTAGTGGGTAGAAGAGAGAATGTACAGCACGTGTGTGGATGTGTGTGGAAGTGTGTGGATGTGTGTGCATGTGTTTGTGTGTGTGTGGATGTGTGAATATCTGTCTCTCTTGTCTCCATCGTGTTCTTCCTGTTTTCTTCATTCAAACCCTTGCCACTTCTACACTTGTCAACCCCTAACCGTAACCAGGCAACCATCAATGTCAAGATTTGACATACTGTATGGCTGCTCTTCAGGAATCTTACATTTGAACTGGACAGTTACAGTATGAAATATAACACAATAGACTTGAAGAAGACAACAGCTCATCTTCTAAGAAGAGTGAAACAGGAAAAACTGCAAAAGAAATTCAACCTACTTTATCACAAATTATATTGTTGTAATTCCTGGGTGATAGATATCTACGCGGTTAACACTTTTGTTATGGTCATGTTCAGCAAGTGTAAGAAACCTTTCTGGAAACTCTTATTTTCCACTATGTAGGAGGCCACTTCTAACAATAATGCAGTTACATAGTATCCGTTGTGAATGGCATGGTTTCTGTTTCTGGCTTTCTTAGGGACTATCGGGTGTTTGTGGATGTAAATAAGAATCTTGGTTTAGGGTTTGACAACTCTTCATTGGGCTAACCTTCATTCACATCCACTTACCCCTCAGAACCTACCTCCTGTCAAAACGTCTTCAAATGTAAATGGTGTGTCTAACAATTGTCACCACGGTACGTTTCTTAACCCAGGATCAGATAAATCACGTCTTGCTGCACCTCTCCTTTCACTGTCTGGGAAAGCACTGATGACAAGCTCACTTGATCATCTCTGTACTCTGTGATGTAGTTAGCCAGACCACTGAAAAAAAACTGTATTCATAATGTGAAGTACATTTTGCCCAAGTAACATCATCTTTAATACCTGTTTGGTCATATGTAATTGAAATGGTATCGTGTAGCCGTCTTGTTTTAATACTAAGAGGACTTTATGGCATTACTATGCGATAAACAGTTGATCATTTGTGTTAAGACTGGTGATAAACATCCAATTACACTGTGTGCGTGCGTGGGGTGTGCATTGCGTGAATTGCTTCCACATGTGTGTGTGTGTGTGTGTGTGTGTGTGTGTGTATGTGCTGCAGCCATAGACCTGTGTGCTGAGGGAAAGCATGACTGTGAGCAGATCTGTATCAGCTCACCAGGGGCCTTCACCTGTGACTGCAACGCCGGGTACAAACTCAAC